>WPIO01000093.1:120000-675000 GCA_009760855.2 Cristatella mucedo | reverse complement strand
GAATCGAGCCCACGACCTCGGGACGGAGGTCGTGTAAAGCAACCACCGTACCTAGTGTGCCATCACGGCTCACTAGCTCTCGACATCCGCGCAGTATGGTGTGAGAAATCCTTGTCCTTTCGGGCACACGAACGCAGGCACGCGAGCACTACTCGCGGAAAGTCTCCATTCACCTTATTCATCTCTACTGCTTTTTTTTTAGGCCGCACCCGTAGATGCCAGTTCGGCGGCGCAGAGTGGCGACGGCGGCAGCGGCCGCCTGTCTGGCAGGCCTCGCCTCGCTGATCGCTCTCGTCGCTCACTGCAGCAGCAGCAGCAGCAGCAGCTGCAGGGCGGCCGAGTCGTGGCAGGCGAGCTCGGTCTTCGGCTTCGGCTCCGCCGTCGAAGGCTACGACGGCGAGCAGAGTGGGCGTCAGTCACTGAGGAACGTCGACGGTCGTTCGGCGGACGAAGCTTTCGCGGCAAGCATCCGGCGGCTGCAGAGTGTGCGACAGGCGGACCTGCGCGCCGCTTGCGCCAGCGTTTCGGTCAAGCCCGACATGCTCGGCACCATCTTCAACGTGCCCGACCTTGGCATCACTTACTGCTGCATCGCCAAGTGCGCTTCGACCACGTTCAAGACGTTTCTCGAGGTTGCCACGAACAAGACGTGCCCAAAGCGGGACGCGCACACGTGCGCGCGAAAGCAGTTCCCGATGATCGGCGCCTTCGACCGGTTCCTGCCGAACTCGGTCATCATCGTGAGGAATCCCTGGGACCGGCTAGTCTCTGCTTATACCGACAAGTTTGTGAAGGAGAGGATACGCTTTTCCAAGTTTTGCTACGACTACCACAACATGACTTTCCGCGACGGCCCGGCCGTGAGCTTTGCCCAATTCGTGGAGTGCCTACTGAACGAGGTCGCGGAGGGACGCTCGCTGAACCCGCACGTGGCGCCGATCCACTGGCACTGCATGCCGTGTCAGGCTAACTACACTTACATCGGTGAGTATTTCGCAGGCACTTACTTACTTACGTAGGTAAGACGCGTGAGCCGCCCTTCACTCGAGTTCATGTGAGTTCATGCGCGCATATGCGCCTCCGGAAAGGACAGAAATTGCGGCTGTGAGAGCAGAAGAAAGCCCATTGACAGATCTTCGGCATATGCACTCAATGCTCCGCGAGACTGTTTTGCGAACCTCATGTGCGCATCTTTTCTCACAAATGCAGTCCTAGCACCTGTACTCTGTAGCTCACCTGTACTCTGTAGCTGGCCATAAAGCTGTCAAAAACTCGACAGCCCGTGCTGGCTATACTAGCAAGCATAGGCAAGCTGATATTTCTTAAACTTGAAACACTAACCCCCTCGGCTCGGTTAATACTACCTGTATGTGTGCTTGTCTCGGGTAATGCCCGTATGTATGGTTGTCTTACGTAATAGCTGCACGTTTCGAGGGCGCTGCCAGTTACAGAAGCACTGCAATATCTAAACGCTCAAGCTGCACATTAAAACTCGAAATAAACATGAGACCAAAGAAATTTCACGATGAGGATAAATATGAAATGATCAATAGATATCGCAGTTAAATGCAAAACATTTTACTGTTCAATCACACACAGCTTAGCTGGAAAAGATGGGCATAGAAAGGACTTAGTGGAGGTAGGAGCTCTTGCGTGACATGTGTGATGTTTTCTTGTAGAGCGTGGTCAAAGCCGTATAGATTAATTAGCCTCTTCTTAGCGATGCAAATACGAAACCTCTTTCCTAGCAATACAAATCGAACGCAGTGTTAGCTGTTTTGACCGCCGGTCTTTCTGCATTCCTTTCTAAGTGATTATATGCACGTATCTCAAAACATCGGTGCTGTTTGGTGAGTCTATACGTTTCCTTGACTTTGGCTGTGTTTTTTACGTCATTTCCGGTTTATTCATCCATATTGTACCGTCATTTCTCGACCGTTTGATCTAGTTTGTATTTTATTTTCGTTCTATATGTAAAATCTAATAGAGTTTCAGATTAATTAGACGACTTTATTATCAAAATCGGAAGTAGTTAAAAGGTGCGCGTCTGTGCAAAACATTCCAGTTCTAGTTTCTACAAATTTAGTTCTAATTCCTTGCTGAAACAATCATTTTCTGTAACTTCGGCCTTCAAAAGAGTCCTGCAAAACTGCACCTAGGTTTAAATTAAAATTGATGTGTGAGCCTTTGTTATTTTTTTTAGCGAAACTGGAAACCCTGAGCGCTGATTTCAACTTCTTGAAGCTAGTAGTCTTTCCTAAGACATTCACCCAACAGACCTACGATCAAGCTATTGGATCAGTTGGACGCAGAAGTCACGAGAAAAAGAACATCACTGCTTTGACCTACGAGAAATCCTATTCCTCGTTAAGCAAAACAGCTTTGAACAGAATTGTCAGTTTGTATGCACCTGACGCTCTGATGTTTGGCTACGATCAGCATCCACTACTGAGGTTGTCCATACACCAGAGCGAAGGAGACACGTGAAAATCCATCTAGAGGCTATCGCCTCAATCTGAAAGTTTACCGATATTCGCTTTCCTCACTAGCCTCACATTCCGAGTTGTCGTTTCATTTTGCTTCATAGACAGTACTTCGCCAAGTAGAGCTCAGGTTTTTAGCACAGGATGAAGGATTATTTTGTCTTTTCCCCAGCGTGTCCAAGAAGCGTCAAGGGAGTATCCATTTTCCGAAATTTTGGTTACACTTACTTCATTTTCGGTAGAAATCTCACGTCTACATTGAATTATGATGAGTGCATGCAACAGTTGTCTACTCCAATTTTTTCGAATTCGCTTACAGGCACTTGATAATGTCAATCAAATAACACAAAAGCCAAAGATAAAATAATGTAAAGCTATATAGCACTTCATGAAAAGAGATAAGTTGTCCGGATAAAGCCGCCTTAGCATGTTTAAGTAGAGGCATATAAATATCCTAACAAAACACAAGGTTAAACACTAGAAAACAAAGAAAAAACATCTGCCATCTCTCAGAGAGGAATGACCTCGTGGAGGCAATGAACGACTTGGTGCAGACGTGAGACAAAAGACGTTGCCTTGACGATACTTGACACTTCCTTCGAGCCACTCTGTGCACGGGAAGGAAGCGGCCAAAACTCCGTCCAAGCCTTGATGGCCGCTGTCTGCCTATGTTCAACTCCGCGGCTTCCCAAACAAGTCAGTCGTTAAGGTAAATCCGGGAAGACAGTCCAAGGAGTCTAACCACCAATCAAAAGAAGTGCTAGCTCAGCCACTGATCGTGATCATGGCTTCGGAAATTCCACCTTGGGCGTCATAATCATGCCGATTGTCGGCACAAAAAGCACTGTGAAGCAGTGTAACGCCATTTTATAGCTGTAGAGCAGCATTAGCGGTTTTAATCCCGCTTGCTGCAGGCAATAAAGAGAGAAGGATTAAGTGCATTGAAATTGACCGTAGAACCTAGTCCAATGTTAGAATAAATGTCAATATATCATATGATTTGATTTAAACGAAAGCCTCAAGTTTGTGAAAATGCTAAACAATCTTCCATCTTTCCAAGAGGGTTCTCGAAGGGATCGCACTTGGGGGATTCCGTGACCCGAGAGAAACAGATGTACTGTGGGATTAACTGTGACACGTGGTCACACTATGCGAGCTCGGTTTTATTGACAGGAATATGCTACTCATTTCTTCAAAGCAAAAGCATTGCATACGGCGGACAGACTTCGAGAACAGCGTAGATTGATGTACATGTGTATGCCGCATTCGTATCTCCTTGTGAGCCTGTAACCTTCGTGGGCCGATTTTGTGTTTAGGTATAAAGGAGATACTCAGAGAGTGATACTCTAGTGACCTGCCATGCTCTAGGCTTAGTCGAGTGATTACATCAGTGAACCAGATTTGGCTTCCAAGTTAGGCTCCCGACTAAGCAAACTATACTTGCAAATTCTTCGCTGTCAGAAAAACAGTGCGAGTTGCGTCGAAGTACCAGCTTACCTTTCCTCAGAGGGTTGTCTCTCTTGACTTCAGGTGAAGACAAAATTCGAAGTTTGTAGGCCTCGTTCGGTATAGAAGTTCGCAAAAAGCTCGCGGTGCTATTGACAGTGGCTCTCATCTCCAAACACAATCGTAGCTTTCACAGTATGACTAGAGTGAGCAGGTTGCACGTTTCGCCGCCGCTGCTGCTGCTGCTCACCGCCAAGTGAGCGCCCTTTTTATTCGCTCGCTCATGAAACTCAGCTCTGATAGCCTGTGGACCGTTGTGGCCACTGAGCGAATGTGGAATCTGGATTAAAAGAATTTGCAACACTTGCTACTAAAGGTGCTGGCTGGGAGCTGATCGTGACCCACTTACTACAGTCATGGTAATAAATTAAATAGTCGTCTCCTCAATGGTGAAGCTGATCAGCTCCCAGTAGAGATAGCGATTTTTTTATGTCATTGCTAATATTGCTTCCCAGTTTCATAAGACCGCAGGTCTTTATGACGTTGTCCCAACAGCTCTCATTATGAGATGCATAGACCTGCTGCCGTGCACCATTGAAAATGTTCTAAATATGCCCCTAATTGCGACGGCACACCGGGTAAGGTGGTTGCTCTTCACGACCTCGGTCCCGAGGTCATGGGTTCGAATCCTGCGGTAGACGATCCTTCATTGCTGCGGCAGGCGGTGGTGACAGTCTTTAAGGCTCTTCTGCCACTATAGAAAAAGTGGCTCTCAAATACGTTGGTATTTTTTTAATTAATTGCTAAGATCCTGCCCCTCAGAAAACAGCTTTAGTCGGACCGTTAGTAGTAAAGCCGATCCTAGATCACGAGAATCGACTGATTGTACATTATTATCTCTGCCATCCTTATCAGGGCACTTTAAAGTAAAGTGACCGAAATGGCTAAATCATAAAATCGATTCATAAGATCTTGCGACCAATTTGAAATCTGGATGCAGAGCTAATTATTCCACTGAAACTACTCTGCTTCTGGTTTGCAGTGATTGAGAAAAGCTGATCAGAGTAAAGGGCCTCTGTCAGTTTATCGGGATCTTCCAGCACCGTCGGATATGATTTTACACCAGATTCGTTTTCAGGAGCGAATCTAAAAAGTATCGTTAGTGTAGCGCTGAATTGAGTTTGGTCTATCTTACTGAGATGTGACAAAGCATAGATGCAAACGGCCATCAGGTGACTCCTTAGAATATATTATATCAGAATTATATCGGTAACATCCGGATACACGCACGCACGCACACACACACACACACACACACACACACACACACACACACATACACCCTTACTCGCACACATACACACACACACATACACACACACACACACACACACACACACACGCACGCACGCACGCACGCACGCACGCACGCACGCACGCACGCACGCACACACACACACACACACACACATATATATATATATATATATATACATATGTATAAATATATATTATTCATTTGTATTGCATCCTAAGAGAACTTAATTTCTATTTAGGCGCTTCACATATGCCACGGGGCTGAAGCCCAAGACCTCGGTAAGACCTCGGTCGGGGCGAGCACCATGACCACTGGGCCAAACCAGCGTGATCTTGAGCCCTATTCTCATCACTCTCTATACTCAGGTTCTGGCCGCTGCTATTACCAAACGCAGTATGGGGTTTCATTTCTATGCCGACGACACTCGGTTCAACTTATTATTTGAACTTTCTAAGCTCTGCATTCGAATCACTTACCTCCCCCGCAGCCGGCATCGACGACGCTCACACTTATATAGCTACGAGCATCTTGAAGCTTAACGACGATGAGACCAACCGGCTGGTTATGTGCAATCCTCGTCTTACTGGCAAGTTGGAAAGCCTTAATTTGTTTCAGCACAGTAGAATGTTCGCAAAATAATAATAAGATAATAATAATAATGCACTTGATAAAGCGCCTTCAGAGAACTCTATCTCTTTCTAGGCGCTTCACATTTGCTGCAAAGGGAAGCGCGATTGAATGGTGAGTAATATCATGCTTGATAAACATGAATAATATGGTTAGGGGTGATATGCACAGGGTCAGCATGCAAATGTGGTTAGTGGCGTGGTTAGTGGCAGCGTGCACAATGTCAGCACGCATAAGCACATGAAGGATGAATCGCAGGTACCCACTAAATGCTGTCCTAAATAGGTGTTTGTTATAGCGCCCTTAAAGAATTTAATCTTTTTCTAGACACTCCACATTTGCAGTAACAGAAGCGATATCGAATGGTTAGTGGTAGCATGCTCAAAGTACAAGCACGACAAGGTTAGAGGTGACATGCACAAGTGCAGCATGCAAGTATGCTCAGTATCAGCACAATCGCAATGTAATCACGTGTAAGCACACTAATGATGAATCACATAGACTCACTAAATGCTGTCGTACATGGATGCGTTTTTAGTTTCTTCTTAAATGTGGTCGAGTCAGGGGATGTCATGACGCAAAGGAAGTGAGTTTCAGGCTTCTGGAGCATATGAAGTAAAGGCACGGTTTCCAAAAGATTTGAGGTTTGTGCGAGGTAAAAGTAAATGATTAGATTCCGAAAAGCCGGTGGATACGATGCTTATCCTGGTGGCAGAGTATATCTGATGGGTAATTTGAAGCCAAAGAATGAACGAGCCTAAAAGTGAGGGAAAAACCTTGAAGTCGATGCGTTGCTTGACTGGGAGCCAGTGTAGGTCGGCGAGAAGTGGTGTGATGTGGCAACTGCGACGCTCACGACAGACAAGCTTAGCTGCGGATTTTTGCACCAGCTGTAAACGCCTGATTGCACAGGCCAGTAGACCAGCAAGCAGTGAGTTACAGAAGTCAAGACAGGATGTCACAAATGCATGGACCAGCTTAGATGTGGTATCCATGTCTAAACAAGCCCGAATTTTAGAAATTTGATGTAGCGGAAAGTAGGCAGACTTGACTGTGGAGCTGGTCGTCTAATTAAAGGTCACTTTGGAACATGACCCCTAGGTTTCGTGCAGATTTAACAGCAAATATGCTGGCAGAGCTGATTTTGAGCCTTAACCTTTCCTATTTCTGAATCACACTTGGTTAGCTCATAACTAAAAGGTTTTTTATCATCCTTCAATTTAAGAAAGTTTGCTTCCATCCATTTGCGGAAACGTTGACTTGATACTCCGGTCAGATTTACGACAGTGCAACAGATCATTAGTGATTCCTGAATAATAATAATTATGAACATGGTATATGTCATCGTTTATTATTTATTTTGTGTAAATTAGACGTATGAAGTACTTATAAATCAGTTTTACTTTGTGTATCGGACTTGTTAGATGTACTTTGAGCTTCAAGCTGTATTCGAGTTAACCGGCATTAAAATGTGTGCACTAAATTGTTTCGATTTTGACAGTGCTTGAAACTGTTAAAAATTTTCGAATTATGAGCAATGCGAATATGATAGTTCATAATATACGGTATAGACCGTATGAATGGATATCAGAAGTGGTCAGTCAGTTTTACTTACGGCTTTGAAGAGAGCAGCTGTATGATATGGCTGAGCCTGCTTGCGTATATTGATACTTCGCCAACGATTCGTTAGCCGTGCTCCAAGGCAGCAGATTTCTACCAATCAGTATCATAATTTGCCTGCACAGGAGAATAGTATCCACTACAAACGCTTTGTCTTCGAGGAGAAATCTAGTTTAGAAGCCGCTGGAGCACAGTCGTAACATATGGTTTCCGACGTGCTGAGTTATTGCAGAGGACCATTGGCAACCATTTTTGACAGTCTCATTCCGTGTGCATATATTTGTGTGAAACGTACATGAAGACTGTCTTTTTATGTGAACGGCGATCAGATAGGTAGTGTTCAAGAAAAGAATTCGTGAGAGCTGCATTGGCTGCTTGCCCTGCAAAAATTGGACATTCAGGAAACTCCACAGCCGAAATTCGAGGAACTAAGGAGCAGTGCTCGATTGAGCTTGAGCGAATGTCTGGGATAATTGCTCACAAGAATTTGAGTGAATGACCGGAAAGTGCATAGCACCTCCACTAGCACCGGATACAGTGTTCACAGCTTGCGAGCATCGAGCTGAATTGTGCCACTCGGACATTGACAGCGTCATGGAGACGCTGGGCTGCTAGATCGGCCCCATCGTCAATGCAGAGATATTGATTCCTCGCGGTTCCTGAATTACGGGTAGAGTGGCTAAGAACCGATCATGTGATAATCTATGGTTAGGTGGCATGAAAGTCGAAGTCATGTAATAGTCGTCAGTTATGCTCAAGTTGTGATTAAACGCCGGGCAGGAGTTATGCTCTAGCCTTTGAAGAACGAAGGAGTTGAGCCTATAGTCCAAGTTTTTGCAGTGGGTAAGGTGCTTTGGCAGTTGTGGATTTCGCGCTTACCCACCCTGGCGGAAGCCAGGCGAGCAGCTACGTCACCGCGGAGGATGGGCGGAGGGCGTGGTCCACAGAGAGAGAGGCAGCCTCGTTTCGGTGCGGACCTGCTCGATCGCCATGCGGCGAGGCGGCTTGGCTCGAGCTCTGAGTGAATATAGTTGAGCTATTTGTCGGCTTCTGTTACCATATCTCAAGTTATTTAGGCCGCCTGAGACGAGCCTAAAATTGAAATTGACAGACGCCACTGAGCAATTCAATAGCAGCAGAGACTTCGCTGAATGATTTCAGAAATGTGAGGAAGTGGAGAAGACCCAGCATCGACGCGGCTGTTAAATCAAGCTACTACGGCAGCGTATGGCCACCTGGAAGGATTTTGAGGAGAGTGACAGCGGTGTGGCTTGGCAGATTTAGGGTTTTTCATTTTATCAAAGACTGGTGGTATGGCATTTTGCGATTTAGATTTGGGTCTCTGGCATGACAGCTTACGGCTTCACAGATCAGCGACGAATGCATGCTTACGGCTTAAGGTTATTAGCTTCGAAGCTGATTGGAAGATTTAGGGTTCAAAGGCCTATAAAAACAGGTAATAGCAAAAAGCAGCTATAGCAGGTAAGCGAGGTTTGGCACGTGCAGCGTTGTGCCACGACAATGTATGGCTTTGCAGATGAGCGCTGATGGCCTACACGTGGACTGTGAATTTTCGTTGGGCAGGGGACGTAAAGCCAAACTAATCTAATAGGCGGAGCTTCAGCAGCGGTAGAATGGGGAGCAGGAAGTGTGGAGAGTCGGGAGGACCGGTGTAAGTAGAATGCGAATGTCGGCGGCTGACGCGCCCGAGCCAGAAAGATTCATGGAAGCTTCAGCGGAGGAGCCAGAGAGCAAATCTGCTAGCCAGAGATCTACCAGATGGTTAGTGTGGTTACGTGTATTGTAGTTTGAATCCTGTTTCTAGCCGCACCTAGCAGATTTCTTGTAGGTTTTCAGCGGATAAGAGTATAGATAATAGTGTTTGCATGGGCCACTGCAATAAATTGCAGTGTAATGGCCCAGAACTAGAGTGTTCAAAGCCTTGAGCTGCTGTAAGTGCCACTTAAACCGAGCGCTCTGAAATGTGCGATTCAAAATGTGACCTTCGCACAACCTATTTCCGGACAGTTTATGTTGGATTGTAGGGGATTGCAGTACTGCCCGACTCATTGCCGTCGATTTCAATGCATTTTTAGAGAACAAGCATGCACTGTGGCACGTCGTGGGTGCACTGTAGATAGAGTATTAAGGACTAAGAAATCTAGGCTGGAGCTTTGCATAGCGTTTATGTATATTTTCGAGAGATCTCAATGGATTACGGTCTGATACCGGCGATTGCTGTCAGTTGCCGCGTAGAATTTCCCGAAAACTGTGTGCAAAATGACTTGAAAATTATATCATAGCACTTTGAACCAAGTGAAATGTTAGATGCAATGTGAATTGGTGCATCGCCCAGCCACTTCTTGGCGATTTACGAGGGATCTGATCGATTACCATGCATTGCCCAGATCGAAAAAGTACGAGGATCAAAATTGTG
This sequence comes from Cristatella mucedo, assembly GCA_009760855.2. Taxonomy (NCBI): domain Eukaryota; kingdom Metazoa; phylum Bryozoa; class Phylactolaemata; family Cristatellidae; genus Cristatella; species Cristatella mucedo. The sequence continues at coordinate 665,069 of WPIO01000093.1, read as the reverse complement.
TGGGTGCACTTTTAACACAGTGAAATTCTAAATGCAGTGACAATTGGAGTTTCACGCAGCCATTTCCTGGTCGATTTGTGACAGATTTGGCATTAGTCAGGCAATTGCTGTCGATTGCCGTGCATTTGCCGACAATTACCGCACTAAATAGAGTAAGAATTAAATGGCCGCACTTTCAAAACACCGGCGTGTTACCTGCAGTAGGAATTGCAACTTCATGCTGACAATTCTGATGAAGTTGTGGTGGATTGTAGTGTAATGTTTGGCTTTGGGCAGAGCCATTGATAATAATAATAATAATAAATTTGATATATTGCCTTCAGAGAACTCAATCTCTTTCTAGCCGCTTTACATTTTCTGCAAATAAAGCACGATTGAATGGTTAGTGGTAGCATGCTCAAGAACAACATGGTTATCGTTGCCATGCACAGGGTCAGCATGCAATTATGGTTAGGGGCAGCATGCTCAGTGTCAGTACGCATAATCACATTAATGACGAATGACAACCTGTAGATTGCCATACATAGCCTGAGATTGTAGGAGCGGAATCATTTCAAATGATGCTGTGGAACTTTGAAAATATTGCGCTGTAATATACATTACAAACTGGAAGATGATATACCAATTTCTGGGTATTTTTAGCGGAATCCTGTAGATTGCTGTATTGTCCCTGGTCAAGGCAGTCAATTGCAGTGCACTGCATGTGAATGTCTGGAGCAATTTTAATAAAATTGTGCGAGTAAGCGGAGAGTGGAGTAATGTGCAACCAAAATGATAGCTTCCTGTGTCCGATTACCGGTCGCTTCGTGACGGATTGCACTGGATTGCGGTGTATGGCGATATAAGACAGGACAGTTGCAGTCAATTGCAGGGTATTGCCTAAGAACTCGCCGACGAAACGGCGCGAAATTTTTCGGGTGCACTCTAAACTAGTTCTAGCGATAAATTCAATGTAAATTGCAGCTTCACGTTAAAGATTTCAGGGTGACTTGCAATGGATTATAGAATATTGCTTTAGATCTCCCGGCCATTTAGGGCGATCCACGGGAATTGCCAGAGAGTGCGGATGCGCATTGCTTGAACTGACGTATGTGCGCACTTGAAAAGCAGTATGCTTTAATATGCAGTGAAAACTGGAGCGCGGCGCATTCTATGTTTAGTGGCTTCGGGAGAGATACACTTGAAATATAGTGTGGTTTTATATTAATACTACGAAAAATACACTTGATAAAGCGCTTTCAGAGAACTCAAGTCTCTTTCTAGGCGCTTTACATTTCCTGAAAAGGATCGAATGGTTAGTATTAGCATGCTCAATAAACATCAAGAATAGCATAGTTAGGAGTGACATGCACTGGGTCAGCATACAAATATGGTTAATGGTAGCATGCACAGCGTCCGCACGCATTTGCACATAAAGGACGAATCACAGGGACTCACTAAATGCTCTCGCAAATAGGTGCGTTTTTAATCTATTTTTTATTGTGGTCAAGTCAGGGGATGTCATGATAGAAGTCGGAAGTGAGCTCCAGGCTTTGGAAGCATATGAACTAAATGTACGGTCTCCAAAGGATTTGAGGTTTGTACGAGGTATAGATAAACAGATTGCAAATAGGGAGTGGTACTATGCTTAGCCTGGCTGGGAAGTAGATCTGATATTGAATACTAGTTGAAGCTTAGCAAAGCCTTTTTGTAGCGACCTTGAATAGATTGCTGTGAATTGCGGTTCAGGCATGGGTCTTGGCAGCCTATTTGCACGATGATGCGTGTGAGCAACGGCATGCAACTTAGAGGACACGTAAGAAATGGTATAATACAATATTCACTCGAAATTTGAGCTTTGCCCGGCCAATTTCCGGTCGATTTTTACCATAATTAGCGTAGATGGCGATGGATAGCGGAAATTCGTCTAACCCTAATAATAATAACCTATATTATATATATATATATAATATTATATATAGTATCTCGTATGTAATATATATAATAATAACGTAATGACCCCACGCTGCCGCGTGTTTCCTGCACGCTTGGTTCTCCACCACTCGGTCATTCGGTTCTCGCACGCACGCGAACTTATAAAAGCAAAGCACAGCGGATTTCCGCCGTCGGCGTTAGTCTTTAGTTAGCCGCGACGCCTTTTTGACCCGCCCCAACTTTTGGTTCGCAAAGGTCTTAGACGTTCGTCAAAAATACCAGCGAGAAGATGATAATGAATTCTGCAATGCATATCATTCCTGTGGACCTACGCAGGCGCATAGGGCAATACTGGTGGCTAATATCGACCGAACGCGTCGCGCCAATACGCTACTAGCTCTTCGGTGACCGGCTCACGCCCTGCCTGCTGTGGGTCGGCGAAGCGAACGCAACAACGAACGAGTGGTCGCGTGTCTGAGGGAGTGTCGCGCGTCCTTGGCTCAGCGCTAACTATTCACACGCGAATCCGCGAAGCTGGGGGTAAAATCACCACATCTCTACCCCTTGGTCGTAGCTTAGGTGTAAGGTGCTGACACTTCGTGACCCACGTCGTGGGTCCGAGTCCAACATTCCGAGTCCCGCCACCAGTCATTCATTGCTTTTGTGCAAGCCGCGATGGTAGCCGCGAAAAGGCTTTAACGCTGCCCCTTAAATGAGGCTGTCGGGTAAACTGCACTCAGAATACGAGGCTTTCGACCGAATATCTTCTACACAGTTCCCAGAGAAGAGACGCCGAGCGGATATAATGTTAGTGGGCTCGAGCCCTGCGGCTTATGTGAAGCGCCTGGATTAAGATTCAATTCTATCAGGGCGCTATTCAAATGGATTATAAATATATATAATGCACTTGATAAAGCACCCTCTGAGAACTCAATCTCTTTCTAGGCGCTTTACATTTGCTGCTAAGGGAAGCGCGATTGAATGGTGAGTAATATCATGCTTGATAAACATTAATAACTTGGTTAGGGGTGACATGCACAGGGTCAGCATGCAAATGTGGTTAGTGACACACACACACACACACACACACACACACACACACACACACACACACACACACACACACACACACACACACACACACACACACACACACACATATATATATATATATATATATATATTGTAGCTTTAAAAGCCTAGAGCCGGCTTACTGCGCCTGTTGGTCGTTGTTAAGGCTTCCCCTGGTTACAATCTGGGCTTTGCGTCTCCGACGCGAGCATAGCTTGCTATCGCTAGCGTCTCGCAGCAGAATTGACCCGCTACTCTTAGCCACACAGCAGAGTGCCCTCGAACCTTCTGTTACCTTCATTTTTTACTTGCTTGATGTGGTCAATGTGGGTTTAACCAAAGACCGTATTTACCTTAGTGAGCAGTGCTACCGGCGGCGCAAACGCGAAGACAATGGAAACTGTTTCCGGTCTTTCTAAAAGGTATTTGAATGTCGGCATCGTGCGAGTCGAGTCATGCGTTCGCAGTGTGCTTGTTCAAATCTCTGCCGAGGATTCAGTCTCGCTCCGCATCCGAGGGCCGCGGTTAGCGATCGAGCGGGGGAGGGCCGGGGGCTTGGCACGGGAGGGGCGGGGTGTGGCACGATAGGTATCGACCGTGGGGGCGCACTCCGGCGTAACCTCGGCGAGAAGCGCCGGTCTGCCTTCTCGTCGCTCCTCCTAGTCGCTCCTCCTCGTCGCTCCTCCTCGTCGCTCCTCCTAGTCGCTCCTCCTAGTCGCTCCTCCTAGTCGCTCCTCCTAGTCGCTCCTCCTAGTCGCTCCTCCAAGTCGCTCCTCCTAGTCGCTCCTTGACGAGCGACACTAAGTGAGCGCCCGGACGCTGGGAGCTCCGGCGGCGGCCGCATCGAGCAGCCGCCGCCTGACGCGAAAAACCTTTTTTCGGAGAACAACGACACGCGACAACTCTTTTTTCGGTGAAGGGTCGAGCCGGCACTCGTTTTGATTCGGGAGTGGTCGGTGGCGGCGAGATGCTTTCCAGCTGTAGTTGTGATTGCGATCGGCTCACTTCGCTGAAAGTGAAAGATCATGCGTCGAGTTCCCAGTCCGGCGACGTTGCAACGTTAAGCGCGAGAGCATCGACAAAAAAAGAGGCTTCGGCGGTCATTATTGGGTCAGTCGCCGATTGGATTCGTTGTCGGATGAGTGGCGCACTCGCCCGAAATCGAATGCGCTCTTCAATCAGACGCTGGCCGGGAGGAAGTTCTCTGCTGCTGCTGCTGCGCAGGTGCTGGCCTCCTGCGTTGTGCTGCGGGGGCGTGGCCCGACAACGTAAGCGCTCGTGGTCAAGGGCGCAGCCTGGCCTTCGGGATCGGGGGGAGGGTGGGTGGGTGGGTAGCTGGAGCTAAATCTCGACCTTGAGACGCATTGCAAGTTGGGGGCCTCCTCTCTGAAATCCGCCCGCAAAAGGTTCTTTAGGCTCTTTATAATGTTGAACCCCACTTTGGGGAGCAAGCCTTGTTTGCACCGGTGTGGTCCGACCAACTGACCAAAGCAGCAGCGTGGAAGCTGCTTGGTATTATTAGATCAGTGTAAGGCACTGCAGAAGGTCGGATTACAGGACACTGTAGCTGCTGCTGCAAGCTGCCCGTAGAAGGATAGCGCCTATTTTTTCCGATCGCTAACATGTTGGCTTTTAGCATACCGCTGTAACCCAGCGGCTTCTGAAGGTATGTACCAAATACAAGTAGACAGTGCCATCTGTGTGGCACTATCAATCCTGAGATTTGAAACGCCGCGATGCATAAGGTCGCACATAAAATGCACGTCGCCTTTACATCTGCCGTCGTAACTAATTTTGATAACTTGACTTTCGTTTTCAATCGCATGCAGCTTTTTTATTCTCTCTCCCGCAGCCTCATCAAACTGCCTCAAACTACGGCCACTGCAGCGCCGACAATTGTCACTCTTTGCGAGCTGCAGGTCACAAACATATCCGTCCATCAGTGGAGTCTGAGACATTGCTGCTAATTTCCCGTAGCCTGGTAAACAATACCATCTACGGTTTTATCGTGTAAAAGCAGATGTACTCATCGCCGACTGCGACATTAAATATAACCGTCCCCTAGAAAATTCAGATTGCCCTCTTGAAACCGATCTTGAGCGTGTGCACCTACAACAGTGACAGACGGAGAGGCGCAGTGAAGCCGAGCGAGCGCCGCCCGAGGAGGCCCGCCGCCTCCAGATCGTGCGTCCAGAGCCTCTCTGTAAGGCTGCGCTTGAACTTTCAACTTTCCTCCCTAAAGCAGCACCAATTTTAATAAGAACGGCCTCTTTTATAGCACAGCTGAAGTATGGCGGTGTCTTACATCAAACGATAACGCCCGCCTAGAATTCATGTTGAACGTGCGTGCCAAAAGCCCACCCTCTCTTAAGCCTACCTACAAAAAATATCACAGCTGCACTGCATGAGAGTAGCACCTCGCCGCGAAAGCGGCAGAACACCTTTACAAGTTGACATTCTCTAATTTAGATGAATCCGAAGCACCCCGCTGAAGACACGCCGCCTAGAAGCATCAGTAGACTCGATCTTCGAAACAACATTTTACACTCCCATGTGAAGAACCGCTCGGCCTCTTTGCGCTGAGCATTTGAGCGCAGCTAAGAATCTCCAAACTTTTATCGGATTTAGCCGTCCCGCCTGCCACCACCCCCGCAGCCCCTCATCATCAAGCTCACTCGGAGCGCAGCGGAGCCGCTTCCCGGTGCTGCACCGAGGCCCTTCTTCATCCGGTGTCGGCGATAGATAGCGAGCCAGGGTAGCCGGTGCCGCAGCTGATTACTCCTCACGCCCTTCGCTGTTAGGAGGAGCTTCTTGGCGAGCGAATGATAAGATACCGTTGCTTGGGCACGGAAAAGTGAAAAACAAACTACGTCGGCTGAGCGTAGCGAGAAACGATCGGCTCCACTCAGATTTGGCTACGCTCGCACTGCCAGAGATCATGAACTCTGTAGCTCTCATTTCTCTTCTCTCATTTCTGCTCTCTCTCTCTCTCTCTCTCTCTCTCTCTCTCTCTCTCTCTCTCTCTCTCTCTCTCTCTCTCTCTCTCTCTCTCTCTCTACCTCTCTCTCTCTCTCTCTCTCTCTCTCTCTCTCTCTCTCTCTCTCTCTCTCTCTCTCTCTCTCTCTCTCTCTCTCTCTCTCTCTCCCTCTCTCTCTCTCCCTCTCTCTCTCTGTCTCTCTGTCTCTCTCTCTCTCTCTCTCTCTCTCTCTCTCTCTCTGTCTCCTGTACTCTCTCTCGCTCTCTCTCTGTCTCTCTCTCCCTCTCTCTCTCTCTCTAGCTCTCTCTCTCCTCTCTGTCTCTCCTCTCTCTCTCTCTCTCTCTCTCCTCTCTCTCTCTCTGTCTCTCTCTCTCTCTCTCTCTCTCTCTCTCTCTCTCTCTCTCTCTCTCTCTCTCTCTCTCTCTCTCTCTCTCTATCTGTGTCTCTCTCTCTCTCTCTCTCTCTCTCTCTCTCTCTCTCTCTCTCTCTCTCTCTCTCTCTCTCTCTCTCTCTCTCTCTCTCTCTCTCTCTCTGTCTATCTGTACCTCTCTACTCTCTCTTTCTCTCCCTCACTCTCTCTCCTCTCTCTGTGTCTCTCTGTCTCTCTCTCTCTCTGTCTCTGTCTGTCTGTATGTCTGTCTGTATGTCTGTCTGTCTGTCTGTCTGTCTGTCTGTCTGTCTGTCTGTCTGTCTGTCTGTCTGTCTGTCTGTCTGTCTGTCTGTGTCTGTCTGTCTGTCTGTCTGTCTCTCTCTCTCTCTCTCTCTCTCTCTCTCTCTCTCTCTCTCTCTCTCTCTCTCTCTCTCTCTCTCTCTCTCTATCTCTATCTATCTCTCTACTCAAGCCACCCTCTCTAACGCTGCCCTCCCCACTTGACTTGCCGTCACGCTTTCGTGGTCACGGCTGGAGTTTGCGTCCGAGTTGCCCGCTCACGCCTAACATTCGGCGGGCAACTGGGACGCAAACTTCGAGTTGCCCGCTCGCGCCTAACATTCGACGGGGCTACGAGGCGCCGCAGCATTCCGTGCCTGCCTTTCAACGTGCAATCCTTCGCGACTATTTTGTGATTTTTCGGTAACCTCGTACAGCTTCTGCACGTGCGATCGAGTTTGGAAACGACGGGAGCACCAAAGGAAGTAGGACATCTTATGTATTTCTCACGGTGGAAATTATTTTGCTCCGCGGGTCGCCTCCCTTCGCTAGCTCACTGCTCACCTTCTGCGCAATGACTGTTGTTTTACCTTCAATTAAAGTGCCCTACCCAGATTGTGAGCAGGTTCAGCCGAAAGTGACGCTTCTTTGGCGGCCTCTGGTTTCAGCACAGCGGCAAAGTTCTCGCCCTTCATGACCTTCACGCTGCGGGAGATGATGATATGATAGTGAGAATCCTGCAATCCTGGTGCTGCGATTCCTTTTAACCCGCTGCACGCAACGCGGTAACATCTCAGGCCCCTCTCCCGCCATATGAAGGTTGAATTGTAACCTACGCAAGACTACTGCCGACCCGACCACGTGCTTGCCAGCTGCCGTTGTAGGGCTAGAGCAAGACGAGCGGCATTTGATTAAACCTATATCATTGTGACAATATGACATGCACCAAAAATAACACGTGAACTAAACCGCACTACTTGGGACCCTTTGTGCACCAGGCCACAGGGTGCGTGGGAAGCAACAGTACATGCATTCCCCTAAAGAGCACGAGTGGCGGTGTAACGGAGACTCGCCACTAAACGGGGCACACCTCAGCTCGCCGAGGGCTCCAGCTCAGGGAAAGGGGTGGGAGGCTACGAACATCGTAATATAGGGGAGCGCGGAACATATGACAATAACATCGAGAGTGCTTAACTATCACGACGCTCGAACAGTGGATCCTGGCCTTCTGAGGATTTGCCGCAAACGCGGCAAACGGCAAACGCCAGCCATCCAGCCATCCTTCGGGATGATAATGCTGAGCGACCGGGGCCTCCGGATACCGGATATCCGGATACCTCGTGTCGGCTGACAAACTACTGCTACCTGACGGCAGTGGCCCAGATTCTGGGCCACTGCCGTCGCCCATCAAACCTCAAGTCAAAGGTCAAGCTTGCCTCATCTTTAGGCTCTCTTAAAGTGCTGTAATGATAACGATACTTAATTTGTATAGCACCCTCAGAAAAAATTAATCTAGTACAAAGCGTTTTTAAAAATGCTGTAAAGGATGCATGTCAATATGGTTAGTGATAATGTGCACTGTTTCAGCACGCATAAGCATTTAAAAGGAACCTAAAAACACACCTATTTAGGACAGCATTTAGTGGGTCCCTGCGATTCTTCTTTGATGTGCTTTTGCGTGCTGACACTGTGCACGCTGCCACTAACCACATTTGCATGCTGACCCTGTGCATGTCACCCCTAACCATATTATTCATTTCGTTTGTTTTCCAAGCATGATTTCACTTACCATTCAATTGCATTTCACTTTACAGCAAATTTAAAGCGCCTAGAGAGAGATTAAGTTCTCTGAGGGCGCTTTATCAAGTGAATTATTATTATTATTATGTTAAGGACAGTCCACAAGTACCGAGAAAATGCATGAATGGAATGTAGGAATGGAAAGTATGAATAAGTATGAATGAAATATGTATGAAATAAATATGAATAACTATGAATGGAAAGCATCAACAACGGATCGAGGATGGATCCTTGTTGGATTCCACAGGTGGCTAGACTGGTGGATGAGACCTGACCCCCCCCCCCCGCACGACACGGATTGAACATTACCGGAGAAGTACTGTTTAAACGAGGCCGGTGCCTTGTCTGCCAGACTGATCATTGTTCTCAATCTTTCCATGTAGCACACTGTGATCAATAGTTTTGCCAGGAGATAAATGTCCTCCTTGGTCCCACCGTCCCATGAAAAATGAACGTAAATTTAAGCGTTCAAAATAATAATCTATTCCGCTCTTGACGTACACACACTACACACACACACACGCACAAACGCACGCACACACGCCCGCACACGCGAACACACACACTACACACACACACACACACACACACGTACGCACGCACGCACGCGCGCACACACACAGGGACTTGTCACGAAACGAGGGAAAGCACGAGTCACAAGGGAGAGTCGGCCTCGCGACACGTGTTGCAGAGGGCACGACTGCAGGCAAAACGTGCTCCAAGTTTACATGTATAGATTTCTAAGATTCTATACAAAATCTTAAAAGAAAAAGATCCGGGCTACCTATTTCTTTTTCTGCCCAAGTTTTACTCGCTTTTTTTCTGTAGATTAAACAATGCTCTTCCAACTGCCAACGTACGTGGAAGCAGGCAGAACACCGAAGCTGGTTCGCAGGAACGTATATTCTCGCGTGCGCCTGCAGCGCTCCCCCAGACACATTTCCAGCTCGACAGTTACTGGCACACGGGCCTTTCAGCCCGGAGGTAAGGTTCTCGCTCTCCATGACCTTGGTCGTGCTTTCGAGTCCTGCATTGGGGCGATTCACCCGCTGCTAGCGGCGGTGATAGCCATAAATGCTCTTCTGCCACTATATATAAATGAGCTTGCTAAATCGGCTAGTTTTTTTAATGTTCAGCAGACACTCAGCACTCCACACAGCGAATCTTATTTTATTGCAAAAGTATGACCACCCAGCGTGTCAGCGTGCGCGGCGTTTGCGACTGCTTGCTGAACCATTTTCAACGCTTCGCCGATAGCGATGCGTCCGAGGCCAAGCGCGCTATAAGCGTGGTCAAATGCGGGGAAAGGAAACCTGGCACGGACGTACTTGTTTTCTCTCAATACTTAAAATCCAGCAAGGTATAACCCGGGCGGTGGGCGCGGCCGGCCCACCTAACCCACAGACCTCGGACGGCGCTATGCCGTCACCTTTGCTTGCGTACGGCTGCGACATGTCCGCTGCCTATATCTCCTTCGGCTTCGGTGTTGTGCAAGCCACGTTAATGTTGCCATGTCGTTCGAGCAGTTGGAAGAAGCCTGCAGCCGTCTGGGAGCACCCGAGACCCCAGCCGTTTCGTCGTGGCGCGTCGAGGAAGACACTGGCGTCGCGAAGTTGCAGTTGGACCGGACCGCCATGTTCGACGCAGTGCTACGAGGGCAGGCGCTTGTCGACCAGTGGGAAGCCCCGCCAGCTCCGAACCCGCGGCATGCTGTGCTACTGCATGTCGCCGACCTCTTCTATGCTGTCGCGGCAGGCGAGTCGACCACCGACGTAAGCCTACTGCGTTCTCTGATGTTAGCCTCGTGCCTCGCTGAGCTTCTTAGATCCAAAGGGTAAGTGACTGCAGCGGCTAATATACTGCTCGGAGATCTGTGAGAGGGAAAGAGAGAGCAAAAGAGTGAGACCATGAGTAAGAGCAAGAAATGTAGGGAGAGGTAGAGGGAGGAGAGGTAGAGAGAGAGAGAGAGACAGACAGACAGAGACAGACAGAGACAAAGAGTAATTGTGAGAGAGGCAGACAGAGAGTGGGAGTTAAGTAGGGAAAGGCAGTTTGAGTGAGTGAGAGCCCAGCAGAGGCAGAGAGGAGTGTCGTTGTGCACGATTTTGCTCTCAAATTTGTTTCGAAGTCAGCCTGCTGCTGTGGGCAATGAGACTTGTCACAACCAGCTCAGCATCACATGCTGCATATTCGTGATGGCGTAGGCAGTATGTGTCGTTCTGCTACTCTTGACTCCTTGACTGATGGCAGCTAGTTTTCATCACAGGGAAGTAGAAAATGTACAAATATGTAAATACCAACACACACACACACACACACACACACACACACACACATACACACACACATATAATAATAATAATAATAAAATTGCACTTGATAAAGCGCCCTCAGAGAACTCAATCTCTTTCTAGGCGCTTTACATTTGCTGCAAAGTGATATGCAATAGAATAGTAAGTAAAATCATGCTTGAAAAACAAACAAAATGAATAACATGGTTAGGGGTTACATGCACAGGGTCAGCATGCAAATGTGGTTAGTGGCAGCATGCACAGCGTCAGCACGCGTAAGCACATCAATGACGAATCACAGGGACCCACTAAATGCTGTCCTAAATAGGTGTGTTTTTAAGTTTCTTTTAAATGTGGTCAGGTCAGGGGATGTTCTGACGCAGGTCGGGAGGGAGTTCCAGGCTTTGGGAGCATACGAACTAAATGCACGGTCTCCAAAGGATTTAAGGTTTGTACGAGGTATTTCCAGACTGTTGGATTCCGAAAAGCGAGTGGTACGATGCTTGGCCTGATGGGGTAGTATATCTGAAAGATAGGCTGGAGCCATAGAATGAAGAGACCTAAAAGTGAGCGACAAAACCGTGAAGTCAATCCGTTGCTTGACTGGTAGCCAGTGCAGGTCGGCGAGAAGTGGAGTAATGTGGCAACTGCGACGCTCACGACAGACAAGCCTAGCTGCAGAGTTTTGCACCAGCTGCAATCGCCTGATCGCACATGCTGGTAGGCCAGTAAGCAGTGAGTTGCAGAAGTCGAGACGAGATGTCACGAATGCATGGACCAGCTTGGACGTGGTATCCTTATCTAAACAAGCTCTAATTTTAGCAATGTTATGAAGCTGAAAATAGGCAGATTTGACTGTGGAGCTGATGAGGTCGTCTAACGAGAGGTCACTTTGGAATATGACACCTAGATTTCGAGCTGATTCAACTGGAGATATGCTGGCAGAGCCAATTTTGAAAGGCAGCCTTTCCAATTTCTGAATCACACTGGGTTTGCCCATAACTAGTAATATATATATATATATATATATATATATATATATATATATATATATATATATATATATATATATATATATATATATATATATATATTGTTATGTACATAGACATGGTACTTCATCGTGTGCCACCAACGTCTGCTTGTATGAGACTTACAAATGCAGCAAGGAGCAGTGTTTCAAGCAAAGTCTGCTGTCACTGCCTGGGTCTCGACTCAGCGCTTTTTGCGAACCAAGTCCTGATCCTGTGCTGATTTCGTGGAAGGCAAAACGAAGTAAAAAGCACCTGTTTTAGAAGGTCTGCTGCTGGAGCTGAAAGTCGCAATCGTGCACATATCTCTCGCCAGTCTTTTGCTGCACTGTTTATGGCCTTTGTTGCTACTACTCGTCAGTGAGGTGGCTTTCTTGCACTTGAACTCCTCCTGACAACACCGATACCCGCCTGTGTGCAGTTCGTCGATGCTCGTACTTCTCCGCCGCTCTCGAGGCGTGGTTGGGCAGTTTTTTGCCATGGTCCTATGAATGCAGCGTCTGTGCTAGCGCAGCTGGCTGATACGGCTGCTGCTGCTGAAGCTGTCCATTCGCCCCCTCCCCGATGTCACGCCAGCAGCTGCTTCACCGTGTGTGCCACACCGGCTTTCCACGTCCGCCCGCAGGCTTTCCGTTCGAACCGTTGTGCCACGGGCGCTTCCAATCGAGCTCGCCCAACTCAGCCGGGCCTGCGGCGTCGGGGAAGCCTGGGCGGCAGACCTCGAGGCAGACGCTGCTGCTTCTCCGGGCGTCGGCGAGGTTCACGATGCGGCTGGGCCGTCGTCGTCGTCATCGTCGTCAGCAGCGGCGGCGGCGAGCCCGCACCATGAGGGCGGGCCGACGACGGCGCTGGACGACGACGAGCAGCTCTGCCGGTCGCACAGCATCAAGGGCTCATCGGCCCGGATGCAGCTGCGCTGCCTCGTGGCCGCAGCTGCTGCCGAGACGATGCGTATTGGCCCCAGCCTGCCTAGCGATTGCAGCGGTTCCGCCGAAGGAGCGCCGGCGCAGGTGAGCAGCGGCTCGTGCCACCATCCGCTTGCTTTTGAGAGCGGCTCGGCTGCACACGGCATGTGAGCACGGACGGGCCAGCAGTGGCGGAGGCTAGGGCAAGCAGTCGGCCTGTCTCTGCCGACAGCCGGCGGAGCTGCTGCAACGATCGTGCTCACGCATTGCAGCAGCCCTGCCTAGCCATCGTGCACGTGGTGTCGACCAGGCGCAGCCACGAGCAAGAGAAGATCTGCACAGCGCTGAGCGCTGCAGTGGGCGATCGGCCAAAACTGTTTCAGGTATTGCCTGCTTTGGCTGCCACCTTCTTTCTATGCTGTTTAAATGCAAGTGCAAGCGTATTTATTGCAGATCTTAAGGAACTTGTGGGAGCTAGTCTTCTTGCATTAGGGAATGCTACACAAGCCGAAGTTGGGGGGCCGATATCCTACCTTCCTTTGAATAGCTAATTGTGCTTCCATGATAGAAGCACACAGTGTCCTGTGTTCAAGTTCTGACATTGTGCATGTTTATCTAGTGGTGAAATGGAAAAGCTTCACAGGTCCCAGGCCATTTTGAGCTCGAACCCCGGTGGCAAATGTATTCTTGCTTACAGCATTATATCCAGTCAAGTTATCAATCGTTAGAGCCAGCTGGTATGGCTAGGCTGTATATCAGCTGCAGCAATCGTCCATGCCTTGTGAGGGTTTTATGCCTTCTCGTGACATGTCAGAAGGCAATCAGAATCAATTGGCCTTTCCTTAAAGGTCAGCTGTGGGCAGTAGGGCCACTTAAGTATGTTACACTGAATCCCGATATGAATCCTGTTCAAAACCGTATACGCCCGGCATATATGATTTGCGTGCCCTATTGGATACCACAACTAGTCTTGTGTGTGTGCTTGAACGAACTTGATCTGACTCACGAATGGCTCTCATGATTAGAAGTCTCCTCCAGTCGGTTATGATCAGCTCGTGCTGTATCTGGCATCGAGACCCACGGCCACACAGATTACTCTTCTGGACGGCTACAGTCACCTGAGTGCCTCCTCCCTGTCCCACCTGCTTTGCTCGCTCCTGCGTTTGTGGCCCGCCAGCCACTAGCGATGTTTCAGCCAAAAGAGATCTTGATGGTCTGTCGCCATGTGCGGTTGCCCATTGCAGAGCCTGGTCCAAGTCGGCATCGTCTCCTGTGAAATTAACGGTTTGCAGCAGCCACTGCTGGCTCACGATTACTTGGAGCTGCGGCGACAGCAGCTGGAAGAAGCTGCCAGGCACAAGCACTTCGATCAGGCCAGCGGTGCGTGTGCAACCGAGTGCAGAGCCATCCCTGCCCCACCACCACTGAATACTCGTGCCTGCGCACGCGCATTTGCACACATTTACACACACGTTTACACGTACACTCGCGCATGCACACACACACACCTCTCTCTCTCTCTCTCTCTCTCTCTCTCTCTCTCTCTCTCTCTCATCCATCCATCTCTATCTATCTATCTCCCTATCTCTCTTCTGCACCCAGTCACGTGCACTAGCGCAGTCACACGCGGGGGGGGGGGGCAGGCACGCACTCAAGCATGTGCACGTGCATCCGGGCACGAGCATACTCTCCCTCCTTTGCTGCTCACTATGCTTCACTGCATCGAATGCCGAAGGCTCTGGAGCACGGGCTGTAATGTGCCGTGTAACGTTACAGCCGGCTATCGCCAAGCAAGCATTGAGCAGCTGATGTGGGCCACCGCCAAGTTTGAGCTGTTGTCACGCCAGCATTCAGCTGCAGCTTGCGTCAGCATGGATCCTGTCGATCTGCTACGCAAAGTGAAGCCTGGCTCGTTTGTGCTGTACAACGGTGCTCGGCTGGCCACACTGTTCGAAAACTTCAACTGCCAAGTTGCTGAAGGTGATTCTACTGTAATGCTACAACCGATGACGAGCATCTCCTTGACACTCATCTACATGATGGCAATCGGCAGAATGCCCAATTGCATGCTGCATATCTCGGATGCTTGTTGTTATTGCTTTAGGAAGCTATGCTCCTTTGCCAGAAGTAGATGTGGTCAGCTTCAGCCATTTGAAAACAGAAGTGAGTATTAGTGCCTAGCTTTTAGGATGTTGGCTTAAGATTAGGGCTTGTTCGATGGGTGAATGCAGACTGCTGCCCAGTAAAGCTCAGTAAGGCTCTTTAATCCAGGGCCTCCTGTTAAGCATTCCCGATGATTGAGCTCGTGCTTAGAGCGGCTAGATGGTCTGCCACCACAATTATCTCTGCTGCCATAATAATAATAACAATGAAACATGTTCAGCCCCCTAACATAACTACATCTTCCAGGCTCTTTACATATGCTCAGAGGGAAGCATATTGATTCGTTAGTGATCACATCCAAATGTCAGCAAGCATGCAAACAACTCACACGGACGAAGCAAGTGCTGTGAAGAGCACTTATTTTGCTTGCTTCTTTTTGAGTGTCGAGTCAAGTAATGTCCTGATGTCTGTCGGTAGTAGCGATTTCGAGGCTCTGGGGGTAATTTGCACTGAAGGCACGATCTCCAAAGGATTTGAGGTTGTAAGAGGCACAGTTGAGCGACCTTATTCGTAAGAATGGTTGGTTAGATCCGGAGCCTTATTATGAAGTATTTCTGATGGGTAGGCCGGAGCAAGAGAATGACAAGACCTATAGTGAGCAACAAAACCTTGCAGTCGATGGGCTGCTTGATATTAGTGATCCTGTGCACGTTGATGAGAAGTGGTATTATATGTTAGCTGTGACATTCGTGACAGACAAGAGGAATTAGTGGCTGGAGTTTTGCACCAGCATCTCTGCTATAGTCATTGTCTCTGCCATTGTTTTGACACGCTGTATCACCCCATAGCACCCTGTACCAGCAGTTTTTTTTTACTTTAGCCGACACTTGGATGGTAGTGTCATTTTACATTTCGGATCGACTTCTTGTACTCGTGGCACAACTAAGAAAAACACGAAGTCCAAACTTGCGAATGGTTATGCAGATGTATTCTGATTCCGAGAGTTTGTGGCACATGAAATTGCTGAAAATACTAGGAAACATCTTTGTACATCCTTGCCTCAGAGTCGTGGTGGCAGTGACTGTCAAGTGCTTGAGACCCCCCCCCCCACCCAGAACCGACCCCGCAGCAGTCTGCATGATGTGCATAACGGTACCTCGGAGCCACTCCCAGGAATTCTGCTAGTCTCCTTTCTCGGTGATTGACTTCCAGGCTTGCCTTCAGAGGCTGCTTGGCTTAAGGAGGAGCTGAAAAGGTGTCATTCGATGTGTCAAATGCATCTCAATGGAGCTACCACTTTTTTTTATCAAGGGTAATGGCCTGGCTCTAGAGGGGACCGCCAAGGTCGGATAGTGGCAAACGAGGCATTCCCGGTGCTTTCCCACTCGCTGTAAATCCTTACCCTTCTATCCGTATCAATTTTGCTATGAATCTGAGACCAGCGGGCTCTACAGTGGATGTGGGCCCAGGTAGAGATTGTATAAGAACGTCTCTGTAGTTCGTGCATGCAAGTGTCTAGTGTCCTTGACACAATATTCATCAGGTGCTCTTGCGCATTCTCCTGCTTAATTCTATCTAAATAATTTGCTTGCATAGTGATGTGGATGAATATGGTTTGGATAACTGATCGATGTTAGGTTCGTTACATTCACAGGATGAATGGATTCTCACTTTCCATCATCTAGCTCTGTTTCCCGACGTCGTTCGTCAGGTGACTGCTAACGAGTTTCCATTCACTCACAGCAAGAATGCTGTCGTCGCTGCTCCACACCAGGTATTCAGCTGGACCACCAGCCGGGGCATGTCAGATTGGAGCCTTATTGATGACATCTTGACAGGTGCATGGAGTCTTTGTATGTCTGCCGTCAGATTTGTTGATTTTATTTTATTTCTTGTTCTTTCCATTCCAGCTGTGTACTTTTCTGTACAACCTGAGCCAGGTATTCAGCACTTATTACAATCGGACCCATATTCTATCGGTAAGTCACTTTGCTGTGCTTCGGAGCGTTTATGTGTGTCGGTCGTCACTATGGCAATGGCTTTCGTATGGCTTACAAAGTTGTTTTAAAGCCTTACGCTTTGTTTTTCTTGTATCTCGTTGATCTTAATCCACAGCATTTCACTTGATGTTCGGCGATGGAAATTCGTTGAGAATATTTGTCCTCTCGCTTCCCTCCTGTAGTAATATATACGTAAGCAAGGTAGACTCTTGATGTGAGCCCACCCACTGGTAGGCTGTACAAGTATGCTTGTATCAAGAGTGGAATGGCAATGGTGCAAGGGCGACCTGTGCGTTTGTCTTTCTGTAGCACTATAGGTGAAATGACTTCCTTGCATTGCATGACTGCTTAGCAAGTACATGCAATTTGTAACATCTGAAAGCAAAACAGCAAGGCAAGTACTTCAGGCTCCTGCTATTAGGCAGGTGCAGGTTTGGATGTGAAGGATGAAGGAGAATTTCATTCAGAAGGCATTTGGTCAAGTGCAGATACTGTATGCTAAGTATTCTGGCATGGGTCGTTTGATGGAAGACATTCTGCACCTCCATATAAGCAAAAGTTGAAGCAAAACCTCCGAAAAAAGTCATGTTTTCATGCAATATGCTTACATGCATCATAGGATGGGCATTTATTACCGGTTCTTGAAAATCTAGCGTTTGACAAATTGTTATGCATTCAGAGAGATAGCATTTATGCATCTAGAGAGGTTATGCATGCAGAGAGTCTTTTTTATAAGGATGCTTGACTGCTTATTCGTGTGTGTGTGTGCGCGCGCGTGCGTGCGAGCATGTGCGCGTGTGTGCTTGTTAGTGTGCCTGCATCCTCATGGGTGTGAATGTGTGCGCATGCGTGCAAGCATGCGTGCGTGTTATTTAGATTATATTTATTAAAATAATATAATATGTATGCACCCATTTCTCAAGTCTTGTTCGACGACTAAAATGAGCAAATTGGTCGAACAGAGCAGACAATCCAAGTTCTGCCACCAGCTTCCATAAACCGTGACCGCCACATTTGAAGTGGAACAGCTGTTGCTTGCTTGTAGTTAATATGTCGTTTATTTTTAAAATTGCAAAAATAATGTAGTTGCTGTGAAGTGCAGTGGTTTAAACATAGTATCTCTGGGGTCTAGCAAGTTTGTATTCTTTTTAGCTTTTCTCCATACAAGCTCTTTATGACTGCCTAGTCTCTGCAGGTATGTGGGGAGAATTTTTCCTACCCATTGGCAGATGGCTGGCTTGTTCCGGCTTGTTTTAACGAGGTCCAATATGCCTAGGAGTTCGCCACTCGATGGCACCAATGGAAGGAGGGCTACATGCCTTGAATGAAATGGGCCTAGGCAACCAAGAAGTGGCACAGACTCTTAAAGTCGGCCAAGGAGCCGTGAGCTACAATCTTAAAAACTTTAGGCAAATGACAATTTACTTAGTATGTCCTATTGAGGAGGCTGACCGATCAAATGCCTTTGCTTACAGAGCAACACAGAAGAGACCATCCTAGATGGGCCTGGAACATGCCCCCTACGTGAGAGAGAAAATAAGTCAAGCGTGGCAGACCAAATAATCCCAATTCATGCTTTTCATTAACAGCAAACAAAGAACATTCGGAAGTCGGCAAAAAGATCAAATGTGCCACCCTGACTGCCTTCTGCCAACAGTGAAATTCTGCGACAAAAGTATTATGGTTTAGTTTACTTCTGCTTCTCTTGTTCGGAGTGCTGCACTATGTTAACGGACTCGTGAGCCATCATGTGTACATCGATCTGGTGCAAAATGCTGGGATTATAGTTGCTAGAGCTCCTTGAGCAAATGATTACATTTGGCAGCTTGATAATGGTGTGAAGTATACAGCAAAAAGCTTCTTACGGGTTTTTTGTTTAAACAGCTGCCTGAGTCATGAGTTAGCCGAGTAAGCCGCCTGACCGAAATCATATAGAGCATCTTTGGGATATGTTGGAGCTAGCTCTTAGGTCTGATTCTGTCACTGCTACGACTTCGGGAAACTGTTTAGAGGCTGCTGTACTACTGGGATAATATTACACCAAAGACTTGTAATAATAACAATAACAATAATAATGCACTTGATAAAGCGCCCTCGGAGACTCAATCTCTTTCTAGGCGCTTTACATTTGCTGCAAACGGAAATGCAATTGAATGGTGAGTAAAATCATGCTTGATAAACAAACAACATGAATAACCTGGTTAGGGGTGACATGCACAGAGTCAGCATGCAAATGTGGTTAGTGGCAGCATGCACAGTGTCAGCACGCATAAGCTCATGAAGGACAAATCACAGGGACCCACTAAATGCTGTCGTAAATATGTGTTTTTAAGTTCTTTTTAAATGTGATCAAGTCAGGGGATGTTCTGACGCAAGTCGGGAGGGAATTCCAGGCTTTGGGAGCATACGAACTAAATGCACGGTCTCCAAAGGATATGAGGTTTGTACGGGTATTGGTAGACTGTTGGATTCCGAAAAGTGGGTAGTACGATGCTTAGCCTGGAAGGGGAGTAGATCTGAGAGATAGGCTGGTACCAAAGAATGGAGTGATCTAAAAGTGAGCGACAAAACCTTGATGTCGATCCGTTGCTTGACTGGTAGCCAGTGCAGGTCGACGAGAAGTGGTGTGATGTGGCAACTGCGACGCTCACGACAGACAAGCCTAGCTGCGGAGTTTTGCACCAGCTGCAATCGCCTGATCGCACATGCTGGTAGGCCAGTAAGCAGTGAGTTGCAGAAGTCGATACGTGATGTCACGAATGCATGGACCAACTTGGACGTGGTATCCTTATCTAAACAAGCCCGAATTTGAGAAATGTTATGTAGCTGAAAGTAGGCAGATTTGACTGTGGAGCTGATGAGGTCGTCTAACGAGAGGTCACTTTGGAACATGACAACTAGATTTCGAGCTGATTCAACTGGAGATATGCTGGCAGAGCCAATTTTGAGCGTCAGCCTTTCCAATTTCTGAATCACACTGGGTTTGCCCATAAAAAGTAAGTTAGTTTTATCATCGTTTAGTTTTAGAAAATTTGCTGCCATCCATGTGCGGATGTCATCAATGCATGCAGCAAGTGAGTTGAGAGAATTCGAGGTGCTCGAAGGGTGTGAGGAATCAAAGGAAAGGTAAATGGTTGCTTGAGTCCGTACTTGAACAAGTTTGAGAGTTAGTAAAAAACCCAACCTCCCAGTGAACGACACATTTACACAATTTTGTCCCGGAATAGTAAGTTATTTGCTAATTGCTTCTGCCTCAGAAATATATAAAATGGCCATCGCTCCCTACAAATTTGCTTTTGTGACCAGAAAAGGGATTTACATAAATTAACCCATTTTCGATTAGATAACTGACAATTTGCATTGTTTGTTCATATTCAATCAGGAATAACAGCAAATCAATCAAAATTAACATATATTTGCTTTGTAGTCATACAAAATGACCACTCAAAAGGGTTCAGAAATGAAGGGTTTTAGATTTGAGATGTTTTGCAAATCGCTTTTTGAAGAAGCCCCCAAACATAGTCCACCTATATGTTTTCGTTATACTATCCTGGGTACTTAAGTTCAAGTCCAATAATGCTGACAAAACGCTCGTCTTGCTTTCTGTGAGGTAGCTCCCATGTTCTCCTTGAATGTATTAAGATAAGCTTCACCGACATGGACTTGGAGTGACATTCTTCATCCCATTTGGGACTAGTTCTTGATACGAGTATAAACCACCTGCGCATAGTCTTCCGCCTTGTGATTGCCCAGAAAGCCGAAAACCACTGCAGCGAAACTGCTTTCTCCATCCTTCTCAGCTTGTTGGCAAAGTCTTCACACTCTGTGATCTTCTTAATCAACGGTCAGACGATGATCTCACTTTGACCTTTGCCTCGGACAGCTGTGGAAAGACATCTTGGGGGTACTTAAAAGCTGCCGACTCATTGTCTAGAGCCGTGATGATGAGGCCTAACTTTATGCGCAGTGGTGGCATGAGCACTTTCAGAGGCTTTACGAGCGACTGGTGTTGGTTCACCCTACAAAGAACTCGGTCTGCAGTGGCCAGCCTTTTTTGTGAGAGTGTGCCTTAACGTCCTGGCTGTTGCATAGGCAAATAATGCAAGGAAGTTTTGTGAAACCCCCTTGGGGGCCCGTTAGGGGTGACACCATTTTGTAGTCTCCAATAATCTACTCATAGGGATCATTCTTCAGGTTCTCAGCAACATCTTGATACTGATGTAGTTCTTTTTTGAGGTGCAGAGTTAGCAATATAGAGAAATCGGTACTTGTTCTCGCCTTGAAACAACACCGCTCTTAGACTCTTGGATGCACTGACTGTGAATAGGTGTCATTCAGTTGTAGTTTTTGTGGAACGATAGCTATTTTCCATTTATTTTAGGTATAGATGATTAACAAAACAGTTTTATATCCCGGGAAAATTAATTAAAATCCATTACCTAGTGTTATCTGCCCTGTCTAAAATAGTTTGACCTGCCCAAGACACTAAGTACGTTCGTTGTATATAGTGCACTGTAAGGATTGATGCATTTTCCCGAATGTTAAGTTGCAAGCCATTACATTACATTACAAAGCCTGCTACCGGCATCGGGTGGTTGCCTCCATGCCTAATAGAACAAGACTTTGTGAAGTGAAAGAGTGTATATGCATATGTACTGTATGCACACCTTTATATACTTGTGCATACATTATCTTTAGCAGTTCAGCTTTCATGGTGTCTTAATACCCATGCTGTTTTCCTGCCATATGAACTAATAACTTTCGTGCTTGTTCGTCCTCTCTAATGCAGAGGAGCACTGATTTTTCCTGTAAAAAGTTGTTGCTTGCTGGCCCTGCCGTTTTTTGGCTAGAGCTTCAGTGGTTGAGGTGCAAAAGATGTTTAGAGTTTCATTTGAAAAAGTTAGTGGGACGAACCTCTGATTCGACATTTATGCTTTGGCAGCTGCATTGCTATGCAGCATAAACCGTTCTTGGCCAGTCAGTGGCTTTGGTTTTCTGTCACCTTCATAACAAAACCAGTTGTAGGTTGATTAATGTTCCTATTGGGGTAATGTGTCCAATGTTGGCATTTGTTATATATCACCTACTGTTTGGCCAATAGTGCACATCCTGTTGCAATCTTGTGGTTGCTCCGATGGCTGGATTGTTATCGGAGGCGATTGACCATACGTACTCACACTGGATTGAACAACTGTTCTCATCTTCGTGCTGTCACCGTCAAGTTGTCTTATCTTGGTGTACTGCTTCATCCGTGCAAGAGCGCTGGTCGTGGTGTTCTAGCCCTAGTCTTAGCCAACTTCTTCCTGTAGGAGCCACATGCTGCATCGACTCATCTGGCAGCAATCATGCATGCGCGGCTCTGGCTGCTCCGGCACATTCAAGAGACGCTGACTACGGGACTGTCTTACCTATGCATCGAGCCGTTGGCACGGATGTGATAACCGATTCACCGATTGTTTGCATAGATTTTTGCTTTTGCTTCTTGCCTGTGGTTTTTCGCAAAGACAGCCCTTTGCCAATCTCTGTGGCAACTTTTTTTTATATATATTGCTGACTTGCCAGTCTGTCCGGCTAGGCCATGAGCAGGGTACTTGTCGGAGATGGAGACTCGTGACTGTTACTGCTACGTTAGTGATGATAATATATAGGCTGGTGCTGGCAGCAGGTTGGCTTCTCTGAAGTGACCATGGCACTGTATTTCGGTAGTGGCATAGGCAATGCACGTATGAATTAGAGTGTGGGCTAACTAATTACATTTAGGGCTGCAGCTATGATCTTGATGCACCTCTTAGTGCCTTCTTGCTGGCCGGGCCTGCTTTTTTAGTAGCCAAGAGCTATTGTTTTTCATTAAAAGATGTCTCAGCATTTTCCTAATAGTTGATATGCCCTACTATTTACAAAAATGAATTACGAAATGCTGTTGAGCTCTTATAGCACTGCTCTGTACTCATTAAACCTGATTGCACTTTTAGCTGCTAACCATCAGCTGCTGGTGGTCTGAGTCTCATGCCCCTGGATGCCACCTTCTGGAGATTGTCTTCACTAAGGAAGAACATGGCTGTGCAAGTATTGGGCGATTGCCTAAATACAGAGTTACTCTTGTGTCAGTAGACTGGTACGTTGGTCTTTGACTCTGGGAATAATCTAACTCAGAACGCTGGCTACAATGTTATTTGATCGGTTGTCTACTTGCTTCATAAAAGAAGAAAAAAATTACTCTACGAAATAAATGTAGTCCCATGGTAAAGTGAAAGCGATTTCCTTACGGCCACTTCTCTGTGAAAGAGTGGGTCACCAAAAATTGTTCTATTAGTCTATATATGGACTGGTCAGCAAATTGGTAATTTCTGGCAGAATAATCAATCTGCCAGCATCCTATATGACATTTCTGTTCCAATATGGTTTGATTTGATGGCTATCAGATTTCTTAGGCTAGAAATATAAACGTATATATGAGATCGTATCAGCCATCCATGACAGTAATCCGTGTGCCATAATTCTCTTGTACCTGCAGCCAGGACATCTATTTATTCCTGACAGCCAGAACATTTAGTTATGCCAAAACGTATGCACATGTCTTCATGGAATAGTGTCCGGCCCAGGCGCGACTTTTGGATCAAATCTCTGAGCTAACTAGGCTTAGGCTCAAATTTCCTCCAGGCCAAAATCTATGAGGCTATCCTATGCTTGGGGCTTAGATGCAGTACCATCTCCAGGGCATAGGCATATATGGTGAAACATGTGTTTGCAGCTATCTCGAAATGCTGGTAGTACAAACCTAAGGCCTACACTGCATGCTTATGTCAGGATATCTGTTCTGGATTCGAGTTGCATGGGTTGGTGTTGGGTGACGGTGGCCGTTGTATGAACCGGATAATTGTCAGCTTATCACTTATGCTCAGCCTATAACTTAAGCTTGATGGTTTAATGTTAGTATAAGCTGCCAGTAAATATGTTTTTTAGACATTGTGTCCATAGCATCATCTGGCATTGGATACTCAAACTCGTCAGGAGCAATGGAGTTCATTTAGTTTTAATAACAGTAATGCATTCGTATAGTGCCCAAAGAGAACTCAAATCTCTTTCTAGGCATGTATGCAGTAAAGAAAGCATGACCATATGGTTAGTAGTAACATGTACAGTATCAGTATGTATAAAATGGTTATTGGTAACATGCACAGTGTCGGCATGCATAAATATACAAGGGACATGGACCCAGCACGTGCTGTGAGGAGCAAGTGTGCTATTCGCTTCTTTTTAAATGTCACATCAAGTCACAGGATGTCGTGACGTCAGTCACGAGTGAGTTTCGGGCTTTGGGAGCATACGGTCTAAATGGAGCGGTCTCCATAGGTTGTTTTGAGGTTGATACGAGGCATATATAAGCGAATTTAGTCAAAAGATTGGGAGGCACGACACCTAGCCTGGTAGTAGTTCTGATATATAGGCTTCGCCAGAAGAGGGAGAGAATAAAAAAAAAATCCTAGCTGATTAAACAGCCTCTTTTTGTATAGCGACAGAAGAGTCTTTACGGCTATCACCACCGCTTGCAGTGGCGATAAAGAATCGCCCACCACAGGAATCGAACCCACGACCTCGGGACCGAGGTCGTGAAAGCAACCGCCTTACCTAGTGTGCCATCACGGCTGATCCTGGAAATCGATTTGCTGCTTGACAGGGAGCCAGCCCAGGTCGGTGAGTAGTTGCGTAATGTGGCAACTACAGTGCTCAACCCAGACAAGCCTAGCTGCAGAGTTTTGCACCAGCTGTAAGCGCCTGATTGCTCATGCCGGTAGGCCAGCAAGCAGTGAGTTATAGAAGTCAAGACAGGATGTCACAAATGCACGGGCCAATTTAGATGTGGCATCCCTGTCTAAACAAATGCGAATTTTAGCAATGTCATGTAGCTGAAAGTAGGCAGACTTGACTGTGGACCTGATGTGGTCGTCTAATGAAAGGTCACTTTGGAATAGGAGACCTAGATTTCGTGCAGATTCAACAGGAGATGTGCTGGCAGAGCCGATTTTTAGCATTAAACTTTCCATTTTCTGAATCACACTTGGTTAGCTCGTAACTAGTAAGTTGGTTTTAGCATCATTCAATTTAAGAAATTTAGCAGCCATCCATGTGTGGATGTCATGAATACATGCAGCAAGGGAGTTTTGAGAATTCTACATACTGGAGGGCTGTGAGGGATCAAATCAAAGGTACGACTGTCATCCGCATAGAAGCGAAAGCCTAGATTGTGCCTGGCAATCGCATCAGCAACAAGGAGTGAGTAAACCGTGAACAGAATGGGACCAAGCAGAGCCAGAATGAATAGATTTCTTGCAGATGCCACGGTAGATATGTTGGGAGGTGAGGTATGGCCTCCACGATGTAACTAAGCACTTTCTCGTCAATCACAGATCAAATACCGTCCCCCTGTATTTGAGGCAAAGAGTCTCCATTAAGCTAAAAGCAATTGCTGATTATTTCTGGGAAATTCATCGCTGTGCACCACTGCTTTGCCAATTAGGCGACCTGCAATATTTGTATTTATTTCTTTCACTTCCAGCAAATCAACAGCAGTAACACTATGTAAGTAGTGGTATCGCCACTTGAATGAAGCGATTATTCCTTCAACTAAAGGCTGCAGCTTCGACGTCGAATCAGGAGCGAGCATTATCAGTTTTAGACGAAAAATCTTCTATTGAATAGTTCCAATAAATGTCCAAATGAAGCCGAGCCCTGGCGGTTAGGTCTGCTCACATCACGATTTGCACCCAGGCCCTGCATATTTCTCCCATTACACAAGCATTTGCACGACGACGATACAGAAAGCAACGCTACTCAACAGCCTTCTTTGAAAGCTCTCGGCTTTACAGCAAGTCCTTTAAGTAGCGGCTCCGTATGTTGTCTCTCATGGCATTCATTTGAAGCAAGGGCCGCTGTTAAGTGACTGTTGGTTCATTTACTTTTCCATCTACCTATCAGCAATAGTGGTATAGTACCCGTGTGCTTAAGATGCCGGTCTCACCCATATTATCTATGGTCCGGGAGTGGGATAATGTTACAAGATTTCTTGACCTCAATAACGTTAAGCCTAAGTGATAAAATCATATCTGCATTGGCAGAGTCACGTTCTCCGTGCATCTCGGTGCCTTTAAATTGATGATTCATAAATGTCACATGCGGGCCTTAGAATTTATGGTTTCGTCGGAAGCAGTTCTCTAAGTGGGCTGTGCAAACGTTTTATTATTATACTCCGTAGTTCGGCAAATCACTTACTTTTCTCGACTATTAGGTAGCCAGTATGAAAACCTCGCACAGCTTGGCATCGCAGAACCGAGGATTGAGTAATGGGGGCCGGCGACTTGGCGATCTCGCTTTCGGCCGAGTACCTGGGTCGAATCTAGTGGTAACCTTGCTCTTGCCGAGAATACGCGAGATGATGGTTTGATTAGGGCACACGCCAAGGTCAAAGGCATCTTCAGCCCATCTGAAAACTACTTCCTTAGAGATAGCCCAGGTTCTAGCTATTACGTCTGCTTTTCGTCTTCCCCTGACTGTTTGTGCATACATTCTTCTGGTAGAAGCATTCAGGAAAGCGAAACCTGGGCTTTTTATGTCAGTCAAGTGTAGACAATCGTATGCCACGTGACTGCCCTCCCAGTAAGCATATGTAATGAAATGTAACGTATCTCCGCCTCCAGCTCCACAAAGACTAGACGGGTGTTGCTGATGACAATTTTATATTGCCTATTCAAAGCCTTAGCGGCTTTCAAAATGAATACGGTGCCCAAAGACTCCATCTTAAGCACCAAAGAGTAAGTGTGAAGCATATCAGAGTTAGGCGTAAATGAGTGTCGTGGAGGTAGCAGCTCAGGTCGGCTAGAAAGGATGTACTACCGTCGGTCGAAGGAAAATAGATGCCTTTGCGAAAGAATTGTGGAGCTGATTTCCGCAATCCATGACATACAGAGAAGAAAAAAGCGTCGGTCGCCAACGATAATTAATCGGAGGGACGGAACAGCTAACGTATTGTCCATAGATGACCTGAGGGTACGACGAGGCTGAAACTGGTGCAGCAGTTCGGCTAGGTATGAAGAATCAAGCCATCGCGGGCCTTGTGTGTCAGTGTAAAGACTTTGCTCTGTATCCTTTGATCAACCGGCAGCCATCCAAGCTCTTTTAGCAAAGGAAACACATAGTCAAACCTCTGGGGTTTGCTGACTAGCTTTGCAACCGTTGTCATCACGCTGCAGAGTCATAATGGCTTTTCCGTTACCCGGCCAAAACGAAGTTTCAATAGTCTAGCCTAAACAAAACGAGGGAGCTACTTGGATTTTTAGCAAGCCACCTTAGTATCCAGTCCCTTATCTTAGACAGAGATTTAATGAGATGTCTAGATTTGGAGGCACTCTTCATGATGAAACTTGAAAATTGTAAGCAGTTATCAACGAGGATGTTAGGCTTCCGACAATCCGGCGACGGTCGCACTATAGCTTCATTTAATTAGAAGAGCAAAGTCTTCTCTAGTGGCATGTACAATCAATCGCTTACAGTTTGTACAAAACTCTGCAGCTAGGCTTGTCTGTCGTGAGCAGTACAGTTGTCATATTGCACCACTTTTCGCCGACCAGCAATGGCTTCCAATAAAGCAAGACATCTACTTCAAGGTACTGTCGGTCACTTTGAAATCCTTTCATTCTCTGGACCCGGCCTACCTTTCAAAACTACTCCTAAACTAGGCATCCTAACGCCCGTTCATCTGTATCAAATCGCTTAGCTTTGTCTCGAAAAAACTTTAAATTCTGTAGAGATCGTGCACTTAGTTTGTATCCTAATAAAACCTGGAGCTCACTCCCGACTGACGTTACAACATCCCCCTGACGTCAGGACATCCTCCTTACTCGACGACATTTTAAAGAAGTAAAAACGGAATCTGTCTTCCATAGCATTTGCTGAGTCCCTGTGACTTTACTTTTGTGTGCTTATGCGTGCTTACACTGTTCATATAAACAATAAAAACATTTGCTTATCGGCACTAAACATGTCCCCACTGACCACATAACAAGGCCCGCCAGGGCTTGGCTCCTTCGTACCTAGCTGAACTGCTGCATCAGTTTCAGCCTCTTCGCACACTCAAGTTCTGTGTGGATAATAAATGAGCTGTTCCGTTCCTCCGTTTAAAGACCGTTGGCGACAGAAGATAGAGCTCTGCAGGTCCTAGACTGTGGAACTCGCTTCCACAATTCTTACGCAACGGCAACTACTCTCCTACTGCCGACTATGGCTCATCCTTTTCAGCGGTCCTGAGCTGCTACTTCCATACTACTCACTACCTCAACTGCTCTCCTGACTCTGCTATGCTTAGCACTTTCTCTTTGTTGCGTAAGACGAAGTCTATTGGCTACCGAATGCGTACCGAAAGCCGCTTAGGCTGCGAGTGAGATATACAAAACCCTCCTGCGTAACACTCACATTGTCTATATGGCTTTGTGGAGTTACTGATGGAGATACATTACATTACACTATGCTTATTTACACTACATGCTTTCACTAACCGTACGATCATGTTTCCTGTAAGCATATGTAAAGTGCCTTGAAAGAAATTAAGTTCTCCGTGGGGCTATACCGAGATATTATTATTATTATTGTTATTATTGTTATTATTTGAGCCACAGGTCTGTCCTATGAGTAGGTGTTTGGTTTATCGTCTTTAGCTTTAAGCAAATTTGCCAACGTCCTAGATCGAATGTCTACAAGATAAGGATCATGTCTCTATGGAACTAGAAAATTGCCTGAAATAAGGGATTGTGTCCCCAAAGTGGACGAAATATGCACTAGTGTGCCCGCGAGTCACACAATTCTTGATTTAATATCAGAAATGTGAACTTGACTGCCGCGAACACGTAGTCAAAATTGTTCATGGCTACCAAGTGTCCGATGGGTAGCATTGATGACCAAATGAGGTAGTCGCTAAGATCTCTTACGTAGAGTTGTACCCTTAGTAGGATCGACCAGTCCGAGGCTGTGGATATATGATATTGCCAGTTGGCGGTCACCCAGCTGAGAAAAGCCTGCTCTCCGAGTATAGACCAAATGGGAGGCGAAGGAGCTGGACGTAGCAGTTCAATCGGTAAGATCGGTGAGTTTAAGTCATAGCGTCAAGCACTTGTCCGTCTCGCCCAGCTATCGTATCTCGAACAATTGGGCGCTGGTGTTCCTGGGCAATGCGCTCGGTCATCAAGGAACAAAGACACCGGATTGTTCGGCACGCCAGAGCGAAAGTGCTCGCCTAATAAATCGTTCCCTTCAATTGTACCGTTTCTATGGTGCCCCTCAGCAAGATGGTTGAGACAGATACGGTATTAAGGCGGTTGCCCCGTCATGCAACCCCTCAAATTTTGAGCGATGGTTCGTCGGTGTTTGTGGGCATTGTGATGAGTTACCTTCGGAACGATGATTTAGCATTCCGTCTAATTTGTTTTATCTCGGGTTCCTCCTGTAATAGGATACTACTATCCTGTTCTTGTTGGTGCATTCGATTGAATAACAAAGTGATGACAAATCAAACTATCGTTCATCCACTGATAGTACCAAGGCAGCCACGCATCTAGGGGCTTGCATAACTGTTACGAGTGCGGTTCGGGGAGTAACGACGGCACCCCCTTGGACCCAGTCGCAGGCTATAGCAGTGATGTATGAAAAGAGTTTCTCCAACTACCACATAGCCCACCTCCCGAAGTAATTTCTAAAGGCTCTCTGTTCCACGTTGCTCCATCTAGCTAGGCTATGGGAACCATTGTTGGATGAGCCCTCTTTTATAGCTGCAGGGCTCAAATGGACTACGGTGGCCTGCGGTAGTACTGGGAAGGTCAGCCCCATCTCTCTGTAACGCCGAAGGCTCCGAGGAGTAGGCTTAACCTGCTGCTTACCGAGCGGAGAAACCTACTCGGAGCGCGTCTGCACGCATTAAGCAGGCCACCACGAAACGAGCGTTTCTGGCGCTGACCTAATTACCGTTACTAAAGGGCGTCGTGAGTCCGCGTCGTGAATTGGAAAGCGAGACACACAAATTGGGGATTTTACTGAGCTTTATTCGCAAGCGCACAAAGTCGCTGCGGGTCTAGCTCAGTTTCATCTCCACACTCCTCGCACGCTCTCAACAGCACAAGCACTCTTGCGAAGGGAATACGTCCCTGCACTTATGCTACCTGCGTCTATTGTGGGGAACGACACAAATAGGACGAGGAGCCCGAACCGGAGCCTCGACCCTGACTGGAGAGCTAGGGCTCCGCTTGCACCTCCCTTAATGGCAGAATAGCTCGCACACTACACCAACTACTTCTAGTTCGCACGGGCAAATCCTTATGCCGAGACCACGTGCGAGCCCTCGCACTCACAAAACACAAAAGAAACACAAAATGCGAGCTCGGGCGCGATACGTCCGTATTCGGTGGCATCCACCGAATCCTGCTAACGCCGTCTCGTCCTCTCCCGTCAATTGCCGGCGAACAGCCCGCCCTCCTCCCTGGCTTTCAGAGAAACGAGCCTGACGGCGTCGAAGCGAAGCCGAAGAGAGAGAGAGAGAGAGAGAGAGAGAGAGAGAGAGAGAGAGAGAGAGAGAGAGAGAGAGAGCAGGAGGCGAACAAAAGACCCGGAGCGAGCGTCGCTCGACTCTTAAATACCTAGCCGAGCGTCGCTCGACCACCGGATGGGCAACCCAGTCCAGCTTGAATGCCGAAAAGGTTCCAGACGATTCTTTTTGGACAGAGTAATGGCCGAGGTCGACAGGCCAGCCGCTCCCGCGGGTAGCAGACCAATCCTAAAGGCTGAGGGGCAACCGCTGGTCTCACAGCTTCCTGGCTCGCTCTTAAGCTTTTGCTCTCTAACCGCACTGGCGCTGCTCTCTGGCTCACAGCTCCAGGACAAAGGAGTTTTTGCCAGCCGAGCAGTTCTCGTTCGCGCTAAAATTAAGCCAAGGCCAGCGCGGCGCTACACCTCTCTCTCTCTCTATCTCACACACACACACACACACACACACCGAGTCTTGGGGAGTGAGGGCAAGGTCGCGACCTGGCTGGAGGAGGCGGAACAAAGTCAAGGCTGCGCACGTGGATTACTGTGTAGACGACTTCTGACCTAACCTCGCATGCTGGGTTACGCAGTGCCCCCAACTTGTTTTAACATTAATTTGGTACGTTGATGCAGCAAAAACTGTTCGCCTCCACGGATTGGTAAATACGGGCGTGCTGCGCTCCGGAAGCGACGCAAGACACCTTTCGTCGGACAAGGACGTTCGGCTGCGTCCTAAGGCTGGCTGGGCCATGTTTCACTACCGGACTGCCTTGCGCATTTTGTCTAGCGGCCCAGCACGGAGTCCGCGCTATAGCACGATAGCGCTGAAGCTCAACTATGTTCGTGGCCAGCGAGAGTATCCTTCGGCGGCGTCTCACGCTTTTCCTCTGGTGGAGCCGGCCACCGGTAAGTAGATACTGCGCCCTTGGCGTCCTTGAGCGCTACCTGCCCCGGCATGGATGCACGCGGCTTGCTGTGTGAGGCACTGCGGTGCCGTCCCGCCCCTGCGGACAGTGACCCGTGCTGCAGGCTTTCTCTCGCTCTCTGCCCGTTACGAACGGAGCGGTGACCACTCGCAGCGGCGACGTCATCTGTGTTGGCCTAGATTGTTTCGCTGCGCAGCTGTGTTGGCCTAGATTGTTTCGCTGCGCAGCACCCAGCTGGGGTGAGCATTCGCTGCGTGGCGTGCCCCGTCTGAGCGAAGGTCACGAGACTTGCTGGCGGTGAGATGGCCGGCTGCTGCCGAGCCCCCTTGATTCGGTACTCAGGTCTGATCTGGGTACTTCTGGGAAGCGCGTTCAGCCTCGATCGAGGGAAACGAGCGTTGCGAGCAGTTCGACGAGCTAGTGTGCCTAGGTGCAATATGTGTGGCGTTCCAGTGTTTAACTGGCGCCTCCAGCACCGGAGGCAAGCACTTCTGCCACTGGCGGTCGCGTGAGGTAGTGGTAAGGACTCGTGTCCTTAGATCAACCGTGTCGTCCAGTCGCAGCGCCACCCCACCCAGCAACGGTTTGAGGCAGTATAAATCAGCGCCCTTGTTGTCCTCGCCGCAAAGGTTTGTGTGCCGACAGAGCGTTCTGCAGGAAACTTTGTGAAATCGTGCTCGCCAGTAGAAATGTGCATCTGTTAGCTCAGCCTAGTACTGGAGGTGCCACCGTTGTCACCAGTGAATTCCAATCTTCTCACGGCTATTATGGACTCGGAACTCAACCGACCCCTTTCGCACGGTTAACCTTTGATTTTGGCCATTTCTTGCTAGCTAAAACAGCACTAAATAATTAGAATAAGTAGAGCCCGGGAACTAATCAGTTCGCATTGGTTGCATTGTACTTCAGTGCCCTGAAGTGCACTAGGCTGGATGCTTGAGCTCGCTGGCTGGCTAGCAAACTTTGAAATTTTGATTTTAGAAAATCGCAGCTCCCTGACTAGCATTCGATATCGCATAGAAACGCTGTATTAAAGCTTGAGAAGTAAACTTGGTGAGCATTTCGTTTGACATATAGCCAGACAATAAGCTTGTGGATAGTTGGGTCTCCTTTGAGAAGAGCGCCTCCAACACGAGCTGCAGTGACATGACACGTGATGGCCGCTTCAGCTGGCCACCGGCTGGAGCCAGCCACCTCGACCCATGCCCCTTGCTACCCAAGCGATCAGACTTGCTGGGTGGCTTGTTTATGCCGGGTGTCTTGCCAACCCGAGCTCATGTCGACCAGCAACTCGGTGGCTCAAGTGCCAAGACCGAAATCAGCTGCTAGCTAGGCTTGTGGGGCGAAAACACCGTAATAATAGTAGTGATAATAATATGAAATTTGCCTGGAAACCTACGGGAATTATTTCTCTTTGTAAGGGTTTTACTCTCGCTGTAAAGGCATCATGTCAATTGGTTAGTGATAACATATGCAGTCGGTACGAATAAGCACACAGGGGACAATTTGCAAGGACCCAGCAAATGCTGTGCAGAACAGTGGGCTATGAGCTTTTGTTTAAATGTCGTCCAGTCAAGCAATGCTGTGACATCAGTTGGCAGTGAGCTGTGGACTTTACGAGCATACGAACTGAAGACACGATCTTTGAAGGATTTGAGGTTGGATTAAGGCTCAGCCAAACCACTTAAGACGAGCAGGTGGTGCGATGCCTGGCCTGATTAGGGAGTAGTTTGAGTAGGTAACACAGAGCAAGAGAAGGGACCTGAAAGTGAGTGACATTGACCTTGAATTCGATGCTCTGCTTGATCGGGAGCCAGAGCAGTCCGGTGAGTGGTTGATTTATATGGCAGTTGCACAGTTTACGACAGACAAGCCAAGCTACCGAGTTGTGTACGAAGCGAAAGCATCTTGTTGCAGGGTAGGAAAACTTGGGAATAGTGAGTTACAAACGTCTAGACGGGATGTCACGAATGCATGCACCAGAATGGCTGTAGTATCATAATCTAAGCAAGCCTGAATTTACTACAGTATGATAAAAATAACAATAAGAATAGGTCCTTTGTATCATGCTTTTACAATTATTTGCAAGAAAATCAGTAACCACGGGTTAATGATATGCTCAGTATCAAGAATGTAAAAGCCAACAAGTATCATGCTAAGGCTTTATGTGCTACAGCAAACATGAACACACTCACGGCCAGCGGTTAGTAAGACATATTATATGTAACAGGCTCTGAATAATGCACTTGTTAGTAAGAAACACACTCGGGAACAAAGAACACGAGTTCACCAAGACCTAGGAAAAGCTGACCGGCAAATATGTAACTTTAGCTGAGACTTAAAGGATGCAAGGTCATTGCATGTAATTACCATAGCCGGAAGCAAGTTACAGATGTTTGGTGCATACGTGCTGAAGGCTCAATCACCGAAAGACTTGACTGAAGCTGATATAATCATCATGTGAAAGGCCCTTTTGGAGGAGGACTCCAACTCTGAGTACAGAGGCTGCAGGAGATATGCTGTCCAACTCTTTCAAATCGCATGGCTGCTGCATGCTTGTACTATAGTGAACTTTGTCACCATTTAGTTAGATCTAGATATTGGTCAGTTGCACTTTGTATTTTTATGCATGTTTTATTTAGGTTAGCAAAAGTAAGGAGTGAGCAAGTCATATTCCTCAGGTTCTAAAATGCTCCATCCTAGTGTGCAACAAAAGTTACTCAAGTATATACTAACAGTAGGACATCACAATCACCTGGCATATAGCAATTCAACCCACTCGGATAACTCGGGAATGCCACAGTGGAGGAGCCGAAATAACAGGCCAAGGAAAGTAAACACCTGTGCTAAATAGAGTGATCTTACTTTTTTGGTTCCTATGACCTGCTAATTCGCAAAGCACTTTCCTCAAATTGAGCTGATACTTGGCTGCAGGCAAGCATGGTGCTTTTTGGATCTTGCAGGACATTCAGGAACCACCATTATCGACTTAAAAGTGTAAGCCGGTAGCTCATTGATGCCAAGCAATCTGACCGACTGAGGCGTGTGCATCGGCTTATTCTAGTAGACATGCAACTGTCTGTTAACAAACTGCCTTTAATCTTGCATCTATCTTAGCCGGGCAGCACTGGTCTGCTTGACTCAAGTCATCATTCTGCCACTGGCCACGTGGTGTCGTGTTTGCTCTGTTTGCATCCACACACTGACTTCGAAGGCCTACTAGGCCCACGAGAATGCAGCACTGGGTGCCGGCCGAAGCAGAGCAGAGACCCACGCGGCAAGAAGACTGCTATCTCCAACCCTGTCGGTATCAGGGACACATAAACTCGAGTGACGTGTACCTGAGCGGGTGTGGTCCAAACCAGCTGGAAAGCTGTCACCGAGGCCACAGTTATGGAAAGGCGATGTAGGAACAAGTGTCTTTTCCCATTTCGCCTTGTGATTCCAGAACAAGAATGCCACAGTGCAAAGCAGGGTGCGTGCTCCCACTAGCCTCCTGCAGCAAGGTTGCTGCAGTTTACAAGAGCCTCTGTAAGGGAATTTGTGGCAAGCTGCTGCTGCATCTTCTGTTTAACTAGTTGACGAGGTCTGCTTCCAACATGTTGCGAGTCATTCTTGTGGCCAGGTCTGACGCTGATTGGCTGCGACTGGCAAGGAACCGCCTCGTCGTTTTTACCCCTGCTTCACCGCCAACGTTGTGCTCTGGCTTCACACGTCTTTCCAGTCGCTTCTCGATCCGAGGCCGGCGTGGAGGCGGGCAGTTTTCCGATGCTGTGCCGTCTGCTGTGCTTTAAGCCATCGAGCCGTGCGCACTCTATATCACCTGCTCGTTTGGAACAATGCCTGCTGCAGGGCAAGAATGGGGCCAGGTGTCCGCTTCGGGTGCCGCTGACGTCGACGCCGCCGTGAGTGCTGCCAGCGAGGCTCTGCCAGCCTGGTCGGCACTGTCTGGCTACGAGCGGGGCAAATGCTTGAAGAAAGCTGCCCAGATGATTAGGGTAAGCACACTACTACCTGTAGTCCTGAAGTTCCCACTAGCTTTCGGTAGGTTCGTGTGAATGAGTGTTTGTCAGTGTCTGCAAATCCATTGCTCGTGATGAGCTCGGCCTCTAAGTTGTTGAGCTTTTAAAACTGCAATTTCGGTCTGATAAGAAGTTTGTTGTTTGTAAGATGACTCAATTCGTCGACAGTCTAGCCAGATTTTGTAGGTGCACTTTTCTGTAGATTTTCGGCTCTTAGTGACCATACCGTTTGGTGTTACCGCACATGCCTAAATGAATTTTGACGATGCCTTGGCCTGTTTGCTGTGTCTTTAAACTTTTTGAAATCTGGTCTCTGTCCTACCATTAACGATGCCACATGTAAAGACTTTTCTTTTGTTTGCACCCGATGTAAATAAAAAGTGCAGCAGAGTAACTATTGTGTTGCTAGTTCATTCTTCATCTTTACACCGTTTGCAGTTCCCTCATAGCTGTCATTCGTATGACTTGTGTTGATTCCCTCCAACAGCAAGCTTCTTGTTTCATTTAAGGTTT
Organism: Cristatella mucedo; assembly: GCA_009760855.2. Classification (NCBI taxonomy): domain Eukaryota; kingdom Metazoa; phylum Bryozoa; class Phylactolaemata; family Cristatellidae; genus Cristatella; species Cristatella mucedo. Next base: position 629,301 of record WPIO01000093.1, on the reverse strand, counting down.
TTCTGATCTTATTCCGACTCTGTTTTCCAGACATTATGCTAAATGATTATAGCATTCAACGAGATGACCCAAGTGAGCCATCATATGCCAAATTTCATACATTAGCTGATTCATTTCTCTTTCGGCTCATATGTGTAGCCCCACTAACAAGTAAAGTCACCCTTTGATCAAGCAATCTTCTGCTATTGTGCTCTGTTAACTCCTATAATTACTAACAAACATCAGACCATGTTCGATTCGCATCTAGTCTGCTGTGCGTCTCCCATTTGATAAAAAAACTCACCAGAATAGTGAAACATTAGGATCCTTGACATTTATGATTGCTGCATGAATATTTCAGTCATTTCTGCTCAATCCTTCGTCAGACCTTCCTTTGCTGATGCAATTCTATTACTTTGTCCTGTAGATCGTATTGACTAAGCACATTGTATGCCTGCATCTAGATGGTCTGTGGATTACTACAGGCATTAAACTAGCTAAGTGAACTAAGCCCAGGCTTGAGAAAGCATGCAGAAGATCAAGACTGGCTGTCCGTTGGCTGGCATACGAGGACTATTGTAGGTCATACCAATCTATTCAAGCTAAGGCCAAGTCTGGCTTCTATAAAAACTTGGTTTAATCCGATGCACATCCCACAAATGCTGATTTTGACCATGTATTTAAATACTCACAGGTCAGCACCTTACCTAACGACCCTTGCGGTGATTTAGCAATTTCTTATTTAGCTTGTTTGTCAGCAAGATAGGTCAAATCAGAGAATCCATCCCCCAGTGGATTCCTCATCCTCTGTTACTAGCCCTTTAGCCCCCTACGTACGGATTGCTGCTACCTTAATAGCTGACATAATAAGTATACTCTTAACCTCTCGCCTCTACACTGCATCCTTCAAAAAAGGATGTCATGATGCCACTCAGTAAGAAGTGAACACTAGACTAGGAGACCTTAGAAATTTCTACCCAGTCCCCATTTTGTTTGCCGTTTCTATTAAAGACACTGGACCAGTTAGTAAGAGAAAAGCTGAACTCTTATATGAAAACTTCAAACCTAGCAAGTAAGTTCCAGTCATCATGTTATCGAGTAGATCACTTCTTAGAGTCAGTACTTTGTTGTGAGTGTATAACGACCTCAGAAATGCTTATTCAGTTCAAGCCTCCTTGCCAGTTATGCTAGATCTTTAGGCAGAGATCGATTACCAAATCCTTCTTCAGTGCCTATCGTCTAGCCTGAGAACCACTGGCACTGCTCTAGAATCTTTTAGATTCTTTATGAGTGGAGTATTTCAGGGTATTCATGCCAAATGGTAATAATCATACGAAGAGCCTTTAAATTGTAATTTGCTCCAAGTATCTGTGCTTGGTATGATTCTTTCTTATAATGTATAGTGTCCCTCAGATCGATGTGATCGCCAAAGTACAATCTAAGCTTTCATTTTCATAATTTCATGTGGATGACAGACAGCTGTACCTTTGCTCTGATTCCTCTGTGCCTTCCAGCTTGTCGAACTCCTGTAAACTCTCTTGTAGTGTGTATCACTGATATTTGCACTTTGATAGCATCAATGTTTTTCGAAATGAATGACTATAAAACCGACATTGTAGTCAGAGGCAAACCTGGTATTACTTGGAAATTGAAAGGGCAACCTTCATAATTTGATCGATCAGCATATTCCTTGTAACGTCTGCATGGAACTTTGGTTTCCTGACTATATCAGCTCCACAGCCAAGTCTGTTTACTCTCAGCCACATAGCATTGCAAAACCGTGGGCCTACTTAAGCAAGTACTTATGCAATACCGCTGTCAAGCTAGTCCATGCATTGGTCGCATCTTGTCTAAGCTTTTATAACTCACTACTCACAAGTGTGTTCCTGCATCTGTATTATGGCACTTACAGTAGGTGCAAAACTGTGGTCTGTGCTTGCAGGCATCTGATAGAGTATATCCTTACACTTATTCGGACCCTCTATTGGTTTCTGCTGCTGCACACAACCATTTGTGTTGCCACGATTGAAAGAATTATCCTCTTCATTGTTACTTTTCCAAATATAGAAATATATCGAATTTCTTCTTACAGTTATAAGATAATTCATTGGTCGTCATGCGGTATACTCTGCTTCCCTTGATGCTGCCCTGGTTTGGCGCAAGGTTAAGATATCCACTCACCCTTTAGCGATCGCAGTCATGGGCTCAAGCCCTTCAGCATATTTAAAGCACCTGGATAGAGAACCATTCTATTTGAGTGCTTTACAAATGAAATATTCCCCCCTCAATGTATCTATCCTTCACTGGAAATGTGCATCAGAGCATCATATTGCCACTTCTCAAGAAAGCTACACTAGACCAAGAGAACTTAAGCAACTACCGCCCAGTCTCCCTTCTACCATTCCTATCAAAGACACTGGAACGGGTCGTGGCAGACCAGCTGAACTCGTATATCGAAACCTCACACCTTGCTAGTAAGTTCCAGTCTGGCTTTAGAGCTAATCACTCCACAGAGTCAGCATTGCTTCGGGTATACAACGACCTACTTAGGAATGCAGACATGGGTAGAGTGTCTCTTCTTGTTTTGCTCGATCTTTCGGCAGCTTTTGATACCATCGATCACAAAGTACTTCTAGAGCGCCTCTCATCTCGCCTGGGCATCACTGGCACTGCTCTGCAGTGGTTCAGGTCCTATCTCAGTGGGAGACTCCAGAGTGTTGACGTGAATGGACAAAGATCATCTGAAGTACCTCTAAAATATGGAGTACCTCAGGGCTCTGTGCTAGGTCCGGTCCTTTTCACCGTTTATACTCTCCCTCTTGCTGATGTGATTGCCAAGCACAATCTAGGCTTTCACTTCTATGCGGATGACACTCAGTTGTACCTTTGCTTTGATCCCTCCCAGCCTTCGAGCACCTCAAATTCTCTAAACTCACTTGCTGCATGCATTGATGACATCCGATCATGGATGGCAGCAAATTTTCTAAAACTAAACGATGATAAAACTAACTTACTAGTTATGGGCAAACCTAGTGTTATTCAGAAATTGGAAAGGCTGACTGACTTTCAAAATTGGCTCTGCCAGCATATCTCCAGTTGCATCAGCTCGAAATCTAGGTGTCATATTCCAAAGCGACCTCTCGTTAGACGACCACATCAGCTCCACAGTCAAATCAGCCTATTTTCAGCTTCATAACATTGCTAAAATTAGGGCTTGTTTAGATAAGGATACCACGTCCAAGTTGGTCCATGCATTCGTGACATCTCGTCTCGACTTCTGCAACTCACTGCTTACTGGCCTACCAGCATGTGCGATCAGGCGATTGCAGCTGGTGCAAAACTCTGCAGCTAGGCTTGTCTGTCGTGAGCGTCGCAGTTGCCACATTATTCCACTTCTCGCCGACCTGCACTGGCTACCAGTCAAGCAACGGATTGACTTAAAGGTTTTGTCTCTCACTTTTAGGTCCCTTCATTCTATGGCTCCAGCCTATCTTTCAGAGATACTACCCCATCAGGCAAAGCATCGTACCACTCGCTTTTCGGAATCCAACAGTCTAGAAATACCTCGTACAAACCTCAAATCCTTTGGAGACCGTGCATTTAGCTCGTATGCTCCCACAGCCTGGAACTCCCTCCCGACCTGCATCAGAACATCCCCTGACCTGACCACATTTAAAAGAAACTTAAAAACATACCTATTTAGGAAAGCATTTAGTGGGTCCTTGTGATTCGTCCTCGATGTGCTTATGCATGCTGACACTGTTCATGCTGCCACTAACCACATTTGCATGCTGACCCAGTGCATGTAACCCCTAACCATGTTATTCATTTTGTTTGTTTTTCAAGCATGATTTTACTTACTATTCTATTGCGTATCACTTTGCAGCAAATGTAAAGCGCCTAGAAAGAGATTAAGTTCTCTGAGGGCGCTTTATCAAGTGCAATATATTATTATTATTATTGCACCATACCGAACTTGTCCAGAAACGATTCGAACCATGTTTGACTTAGTTCAATCGCTAAGTGTGGTTTTTGTAATCTTTTTCATAAGTGCCGAGGACTTTCACAATAGCCTGTTGAGTGAGTTATTCCTCTCCAGAACTAGAGGCAATTTCTTGCAAAATGTGTGTCGTCGTCGAACATCTTTACTATCGGCTACCAGCATCATAGTCATTAAGGGTTACCTATGCAGGCCTAAATAGGTAAGTAGAATGGCAGCGTCACTGACAAGTTCTAATCGAAGTCGAATGCCATTTTCAGGCAGCATTCTTTGCAAAATCGTCAGTGTCAAGCTCCAGTGAGCACCAAGTGCCGGTTGATTGTGTTGCTGCTTTTCCCTGTCACGCGTGCCTTCATCTGCCTGCCCTGGCCTCCTGCATCCCGACTGCCGGTCGACCTACGACTTTACAAATCTGTCCAATGCTGTATTAGGATTGCCCGAGTGGCCGATTTTTCAAGATGTCAAACAATTCAAACAGGATTATATCAGCAATGCCAATGGACCGCCGTGGCAGATGTCCGAAAAGTTTTTCTTTCTACTGCTTTTTTCCAACTTACCTGCAGCTCGAGTCTGCCCTCCATCCACTGAATAGTTTCAAGAATCGTAATAACAACATTAATAATAATGCAGTTGATAAAGCACCCTCAGAGAACTCAGTGTCTTTCCAGGCACTTTACATTTGCTGCAAAGGGAAACACGATTGAATGGTGAGTTAGTATCATGCTTGGTAAACAACATGAATATCATGGTTAGGGGTGGCATGCATAGGGTCAGCATGCAAGTGTGGTTACTGGCAGCATGCACAATGTCAATACGCATAAGCTCATGAAGGACGAATCACAGCGACCCACTACAAAATGTCCTAAATAGGTGTGTTTTTAAGTTCTTTTTAAATTTAGTCAAGCCAGGGGATGTTCTGGCGCAAGTCGGGAGTGAGTTCCAGGCTTTGGGAGCATACGAACTAAATGCATGGTCTCCAAAGGATTTGAGGTTTGTACGAGGCATTGGTAAACTGTTGGATTCTGAAAAGCAGGTGGTACGATGCTTGGCCTGGTGGGGGAGTAGATCTGAGAGATAGGCTGGAGCCAAAGAATGAAGGGACCTAAAAGTGAGCGACAAAATCTTTATTAATTATTAATCCGTTGCTTGACTGGTAGTCAGTGCAGGTCGGCGAGAAGTGGTGTGATGTGGCAACTGCGACGCTCACGACAAACAAGCCTAGCTGCATAGTTTTTCATCAGCTGTAAGCGCCATTGCACATGCCGGTAGGCCAACATATGCCGAGCTGGTTTGGTCTAGCGGTCAAGGTGCTCGCCCCGACCAAGGTCTGACTGAGGTCGTGGGCTTGAGCCCCCGAGGCATATGTGAAGCGCCTGAATAGAGATTAAGTTCTCTTGGGGCGCTATATAAATGAATTATATTTTTTGTATTTTTAACACGCAGTGAGTTACAGAAGTCAAGACGGGATGTCACAAATGCATGGACCAACTTAGACGTGGTATCCTTATGTAAACAAGCACGAATTTGAGCAATATCATGTATCTGAAAGTAGGCAGACTTGGTTGTGGAGCTGATGTGGTCGTCTAACGAGAGGTCTCTTTGGAACATGACAACTAGATTTCGAGCTGATTCAACAGGAGATCGGCTGGCAGAGCCAATTTTGAGCGTCAGCCTTTCCAATTTCTGAATCACACTTGGTTTGTCCATAACTAATAAGTTATTTTTATCATCATTTAGTTTAAGAAAATTTGCTGCCATCCATGTGTGGATGCCATCAACACATGCAGTAAGGGAGTTGAGAGAATTTGAGGTGCTCGAAGGCTGGGAGGGATCAAAGCAAAGGTACAACTGAGTGTCATCCGCATAGATGTGAAAGCCTAGATTGTGCTTGGCAATCACATCAGCAAGAGAGAGATTATAAACCGTGAAAAGAACCGGACCTAGCACGGAGCCCTGAGGTACCCCATATTTCAGAGGTACCTCAGATGATCCTTGTCCATTCATGTCGTAGTAGCTCATCGACGCCTACTTATTTTCGTAATCTATGCTCCACCTCATACCGATGTGATCGCCAAGCCCAATCTAGGCTTTCATTTTTTGCAGACGAAACACATTTTTGATTCGATCCATTACTGCCTTCCAGCATCTCAACCTCTCTTGGCTGCCTAACAGCATGTATTACTGACTGCTGCACTTGGGTAGTAGCAAACTTACCTTAAGTGAATAATGATAAAACCAATATAATAACCATAACCTAACGAAATGTTACTCGAAAATTGGAAAGCCTATCTCCAAATCGGCTCGACCATCGCTTATCGCTATATCGCTATATCGCTTATCGCTACATCGCTTATCGCTATATCGCTATATCGCTTATCGCTATATCGCTTATCGCTATATCGCTTATCGCTATATCGCTTATCGCTTCTGCATGGAATATGGGTGTCTTCCAAAATTAATATTGCTAGAAGAGCACGGTAGTGCTACACCGTCGGCTGCCTACTTTCCGACTGCGTAACATTACAAACGCTGGTTCATGCATTCGTGACATTCCGACTAGACTCCTGTAACTCACTACTCGTAGGTCTTTCTGGCTGAGTAATACGATCCTTTGTTGGTACATTACTCTGCAGCTAGGCATGTCTGTTGTAAACGTCACAACTGCTACAGTACGCCATTGCTCACCAATCTGCATGGGCTCCCTATCAAGTGCATATATCTTGACTGAATCTTGACTTGAGTGACTGAATCTTGACTTCAAGATTCATTCTCTCGCCTATAAAATTCTCCATTCTTTTGCTCCGGCCTATCGGTATGAATTAGTATCACATCAGGCCTCCCAGCATGCCATCTGCTCTCCTGGCTGTGATCGTATGGTTGTGCCACTACCGAAGTTCAAATTTCTTGGAGACCGTGCTTTCCGTTGCCGTGTTCTCAAAGTTTGATGCTCACACCCGACTGACATCATGGCGCAATTTTTTGACAATCAAGAGGAAGCTAGAAACCTACCTCTTTAATGTAGCCTTTGCTCTTTCCGAGTGAACCATCTTTTTGTGTTGTTGTGCATCACGTAACATTGCGCATCGTGACTAAGTGCAAGGGTAGCACATTTTTTCTCGACCACCTGCACTCCGGATTTAGGATGCCCTCTCTTTATGTCGCGCTGAGGAAGCAGCAGCCATTGTCAGTCACCATAGCTTTTGGTACTTCGGCACTTCGGGGCTTAAAACTCCTACTCGAGTTTGGGACTGAGGAGTTGCATTGGCTATGCAAATCACACACATTTGACTTGCTTTGTGGCGGCCCAGTGCAGTAATCTGCCGGTCTTACATGCAGGCTAAGCAAGTCTGGCTATTTACCTCGCAGGACTGGCAGTGAGAAGGTTATTCATTGGTGAGAGCAGAGTGCGCCGGCTGCTAAATATCTGTAGGTAGGCAAGGAAATGTGCGCTTTCCTGTTGTAACCATGTGCACAGCTATCCAGAAGATCGCAACTGTGAGCCTGTTTCGGCTGCAAACGTTTGAGAAGTAATTGACTGAAGGTTTGAAATGGGTTCGTTTCTGCCTTAGTTTATGAGTACCATAGTTTGTACAAATTTGGCGACCAGAATATGTTTTTTGATGATTCGCTGCCACTTTGCTTGATACGGCAGTGACATGCTATGGCTGCTGCGGTTTTCTGGCATCGCAGGAAAAATGTGAAGCAATCGCCAGAGCAGAAGTGGAGGACAATGGCAAGCCCATATACGAGGCCAGGTCTGACGTTCTGGGCTGTGCCGAAACGCTGGAGTACTACGGCGGAATTGCTGCCACGATTAAAGGTTGGCCGTAGCAGCATCGCCGCTTCGGCCTGTCCTACCTAGGCGCTCTGCGCTATATCCGGCTGCATTGTTTCTCCTCGACGAGGGCTTTGCTGGCGAATGCCCAGTGATGCTGGGTCGCTGCTGGCCAGCCAAGGCTGGCTGTGGCCCTGCCGACGATGGTTTGGCACTGCTGTTTGCCGCTGCGGGGCCGGTTTGGCTGTGCATTAGTGCAGCTCGTTGCCCATAAAGTGCGTGGCCCGTGGCTCGTGCTGGTGGCACAAACTTCCACCCAGCAGCAGGTTGATGACACAGATGACACCTCACCATCGAGCATTGTTCGCATGCCGACTGAGGCGCGCCCCCAGACAGTGCCTCCGGTCATGGCGAGGCCGCGTTTCTGACTGCCTTGACGGCGGCAGCATTCGCTTGTGCCTTTCACTAGACGACCGGTCTGCTCCACAGTCAAGACTGCCTTCTTTCACCTATGCACCATTGTGACATCCTGTCATGACTTCTTCCGGCCCCTGCGAAAATACAAGTAGGGTTCGTGCAAAACTCTGTCGGTTTGTCTGTCGTGAACGTCACAGTAGCCACGCCACGCCATCAGCTTCTCGCTGACCTAAACTAGCTTCATATCAAGCAGTGCACCGACTTCAATGTTCTTTTGCTCACGTTGAGGTCTCTTTATTCGCTTACTCAGGCCTACCTATCTGAACTGCTTCTCAAATCAGCCAAGGCATTGCACCACCTGCTGTTCTGACTCAAGTCGTTTTGCTCTGGCTCTGACCTTCCTCAAATCCTTTGGAGATCGAGCCGTCAGTTTCTACCCCTAGATCATCCAAAACTGGAGGTGGAGTTGCTATTGTCGTGCGCTCGAAATTCAACTTCAAGCCATTTGCGGTACCCTCGAAGCAGTCTTTTGAATCAATTGTCTTGGTCTCACCCGAAAACAAGCTACCGATAGTGGCAGTAGTCTATCGCCCACCAGGTACCAAATCCTCCTTTATCTCAGATTTCTCCGATCTCATTTCAATTCTGTGTGCAAGAAATCGATCCTTCCTCGTTATGGGTGATTTCAAGTTCACTTTGATAACTTATCTGACGCTTTCAGCACCGAATTTCGTGCATTGACTGACTCGTTATCTCTTGTGGCTCATGTGCATGGCCCTACCCACATCAAGGGTCACACACTCGACCAGATTTTCTCATACAACTGCACTCTGTCATCACCAATTATTACCAAATCCTGCTTATCTGACCACATGCAGATCTCATTCAATCTAAAGTGTGTGCCCACATCCTCCTCGAAAATAACCTGTGAATCGCGAAACCTCAAGACCCTTGACATCGATGCTGTCCGTGCGAGAATATCTGCTTCACCTCTGCTTCTCAGTCCTCCCTCCGATCTGTCATCATTGGTAGATAGCTACAACACAACACTAACTGACACGCTCGACGAGTTTGCACCTCTGACAAAGCGCACTGTGCGCCCCCACCCAGATGGCCTATGGTTTACCACAGACATTAAACTAGCCAAGTCTACTAAACGAAAGCTTGAAAAAGCATACAAAAGATCCGGACTAACTGTCCATCGACAGGCATATGAAGACTACTGTAGGTCGTACCAATCGATCCTAGCAAAGGCCAAGTCTAGCTTCTATAAAAGCATTGTTGAATCACAGATGCACAATCCAAAAATGCTGATGTCGACAATAAACCATCTCCTCAACCGTTCCCAGATTAGCTCCTTACCTGATGATCCTAGTGATGATCTAGCCGATCGCTTCTCTCGATTCTTTGTGCAGAAGATAGACAAGATCAGGGGATCCATCCCTGCGATGACAACCTCCCCACTAGAATGCTGTTCCTCGGTTCGTGGCTGCGCCTCAATGTCTGCATTTAAGCCGGTCACTAGTGATCTAGTCCTAAAGTTCGTATCTCAATCAAAGGAGACAACAAGTCCACTGGACCCTATTCCCACTGTCCTGCTCCTACGTTGCATTGATCTGCTGCTGCCATGCATAACTAACATAATTAATATGTCATTAGCCTCAGGTCATGTCCCAGCACCTTTCAAAAAAGCTGTAGTCAGGCCACTTCTCAAGAAAGCTACACTAGACCAAGAGAACTTGAGCAACTTCCACCCAGTTTCCCTTCTACCATTCCTATCAGACACTGGAATGGGTCGTGGCGGACCAGCTGAACTCGTATATCGAAACCTCACACCTTGCTAGTAAGTTCCAGTCTGGCTTTAGAGCTAATCACTCCACAGAGTCAGCATTGCTTCGGGTATACAACGACCTACTTAGGAATGCAGACATGGGTAGAGTGTCTCTTCTTGTTTTGCTCGATCTTTCGGCAGCTTTTGATACCATCGATCACAAAGTACTTCTAGAGCGCCTCCCATCTCGCCTGGGCATCACTGGCACTGCTCTGCAGTGGTTCAGGTCCTATCTCAGTGGGAGACTCCAGAGTATTGACGTGAATGGACAACGATCATCTGAAGTACCTGTGAAATATGGAGTACCTCAGGGCTCCGTTCTAGGTCTGGTTCTTTTCACGGTTTATACTCTCCCTCTTGCCGATGTGATTGCCAAGCACAATCTAGGCTTTCACTTCTATGCGGATGACACTCAGTTGTACCTTTGCTTTGATCCCTCACAGCCTTCGAGCACCTCAAATTCTCTAAACTCACTTGCTGCATGCATTGATGACATCCGCACATGGATGGCAGCAAATTTTCTAAAACTAAACGATGACAAAACTAACTTACTAGTTATGGGCAAACCCAGTGTGATTCAGAGATTGGAAAGGCTGACTCTCAAAATTGGCTCTGCCAGCATATCTCCAGTTGAATCAGCTCGAAATCTAGGTGTCCTATTCCAAAGCGACCTCTCGTTAGACGACCATATCAGCTCCACAGTCAAATCCGCCTATTTTCAGCTTCATAACATTGCTAAAATTCGGGCTTGTTTAGATAAAGATACCACATCTAAGTTGGTCCATGCATTCGTGACATCCCGTCTCGACTTCTGCAACTCACTGCTTACTGACCTACCAGCATGTGCGATCAGGCGATTGCAGCTGGTGCAAAACTCTGCAGCTAGACTTGTCTGTCGTGAGTGTTGCAGTTGCCACATTACTCCACATCTCGCCGACATGCACTGGCTACCATTCAAGCAACGGATTGACTTCAAGGTTTTGTCTCTCACTTTTAGGTCCCTTCATTCTATGGCTCCAGCCTATCTCTCCAACATACTCCCCCATCAGGCCAAGTGTCGTACCACCTGCTTTTCGGAATCCAACAGTCTAGAAATACCTCGAACAAACCTTAAATCCTTTGGAGACCGTGCATTTAGTTCGTATGGTCCCAAAGCCTGGAGCTCCCTCCCGACCTCCGTCAGAACATCCCCCGACCTAATAATAATAATAATAATTCACTTGATAAAGCGCCCTCAGAGAACCTAATCTCTCTCTCTAGGCGCTTGACATTTGCTGCAAAGTGAAATGCAATTGAATGGTAAGTAAAATGATGCTTGAAAAACAAACGAAATGAATAACCTGATCCTGACCTAATGACCTGACCACATTTAAAAGGAACCTAAAACACACACCTATTTAGGACAGCATTTAGTGGGTCCCTGTGATTCGTCCTTGATGTGCTTATGCGTGCTGACACTGTGCATGCTGCCACTAACCACATTCGCATGCTGACCCTGTGCATGTCACCCCAAAACATATTATTCATTTTGTTTGTTTTTTAAGCATGATTTTACTTACCATTCAATTCCATTTCACTTTGCAGCAAATCTAAAGCGCCTAGAGAGAGATTAAGTTCTCTGAGGTCGCTTTATCAAGTGAATTATTATTATTTTTATTATGCTCCAAAATTCCGGGACTCACTCCAGCCATAGGACTTCAATGCCGGCTTTGCTGCCAAATCAAATCGTGCTGCATAGGTAGATAGGTCGTGCGGCCCACAATTGCTCTTTTACCAGCTTTATCGTTGCGGCTTTGCTGATGCCAGCGCTCACCAGAGCGTTACTACTTGATTTGCCAGGCGAACACGTGGAGCTGGCCGGTGGCAACTTCATGTACACTCGGCGTGAGCCGCTTGGCGTCGTTGGTGCAATCGGCGCCTGGAACTACCCGTTCCAGATGGCCTGCTGGAAATCGGCTCCGGCACTGGCCTGCGGCAACACGGTCGTGTTCAAGCCGGCTCAGTGGACGCCGCGCACGGCCGTCATGCTGGCCGAGCTGTACTCGGATGCTGGCTTGCCGGTGGGAGCGTTCAACGTCGTGCAGGTCGAGTGCCGAGCGGCGCGTGCCTGTCCGACTGCCTGAGCGCTCTGCCTTCGTCGAGCGAGCGAGCGAGCGAGAGGCTCCGAGCGCTGGCGTTCGAGCATGCAGCGGTGGGTTTTGTCTAGTGCACACCCTTCGCTATGCTCACCCGTCGCTTGCTGCCCGTTTTCGGCTGAGCGCTGCTGGTTGCTGGCTTCCATCGTCTCGGTGGCATCGATTGCTCTAGCGGCGCTTACCGTGCCGAAGCAGCGTTCCCTCTTCTCTGCCATGATCGATAGGGTGAGGCCGAGACGGGCGTGCTGCTGTGCGAGCACCCGGACGTGGCCAAGGTGTCATTCACGGGCAGCACGGCCGTCGGCGCCGCAGTGATGGAGTCGTGCGGGCGCGCGGTGAAGCACGCCACGCTTGAGCTGGGCGGCAAGTCGCCCATCATCGTCTTTGCCGGTGCCGACTTGGAGGAGGCTGTCGCCGGCGCGATGCTCGGCAACTGGTCGTCGCAGGGCGCCGTCTGCTCCAACGGCACGCGCGTGTTCGTGCACGGCAGCCTGTTGCAGTCGTTCGTCGAGTGCTTTGTACGGCGCACCAGTCAGCTAACCGTTGGCAACCCGATGAGCGAGGACACTCGCGTCGGTGCCACGATACGAGGCAAGCATGCCGAGCGAGTACTGGCATATGTGCAATCAGCTCGCGAAGAGGTACGTGTATTCATCATAGCGTTTTTGAGGATTTCGTTAAGGTGATGATAATGATAATAATAACAATACATTGTATATCAGCACCCTAAGAGAACTAAATTTCTTTCTTTATACTCTTCGTAGGCTGGGAAAACGGAATATCAATTGATTGGCTCAATGCTAGCCTTTACTATTGAACCTGGGATTTTAGCTTTGTCATGAATGTCTTGAAGCTAGAAAATATCGCGACGTCAGTCGGTAGCAATTGCAAGGCATTTTGTGCATTGGATCTTAAAGGGGTAGTAATTGAGATTGGTTTGAGGCACTACTAAATGACTGAAGTTAGAGGTACCAGTGGTGTAAAGGAAAGCCTTGGAGGTTAAGACGTCTGATTTTTAAACTGGAGCAAGAGAATGGAAGGACCTACATTCGAATGTCGGGGGACCTTGATGTGCTGCTTGGATAGTTGTTACAAATTGAAGTATTGTAATGTATGTCTGTAACTCCACAATACAACAATTACTAAGTGGGTGTGTGCAGGAGTTTCCTGTCGCCCACTCAAGGCCCTAAGTGGCTTTTGGTACGCTTGAGGTGGCCAAGAGGCATCATCTCATGAATAAACGAGAAAGTGGGAAGCATGGCTGAGTCAGGACAGCAGTTGAGGTAGTGAGAAGCATAAAAGTAACAGCTCAGGACGGCTGGTTGTTGTACCTGCAGAGCAAAAGCTTTTGTTGCCACAGGTCTTTAATCTAAGCAACTGAACAACTAATTTGTTGTCCATGTAGGACTTGATTACGAGGAGGCAGAGTACCTGCCGACTTAAGGTGGTGCTTCGATGGCTCGCTGGAAGTCTTGGCAAGCTGTGACACAGATGGCAGGTGCAATCTTCTCAACATTGACGCTGCAATATTTTATAGTAAATGCATTGTCTGGCACCGTCAATCTGTAGGTTTAGGACTGACGGTAATTTTTAGGTTTTAGGAGTTGTGTGTATTGTATTACCACCTTTATGTGCACAAAATAACTCTCCTGCCAGGTTCCTCTCAGGAAATGGTTCTCACAGAAGCCACTGCTGCCTCTCTGACGAATATTTTTTTTCGTAACCAGCATTGGACAAGTTAAACATAATTAGTGCTTTCATCGATCAATTAATGCTAACCTTAACTCAGTGGTCCTCAGTTCCAAGGTTTCTTTGGAAGAAGACTGGTAAAATGACGGATGATGCAGAAATACGGTCACTAGGCCACAGTGTCAGAACGATGTGTGCATTTCTGTAAATACAGTCATAAGAGTTACTAGACCCAGAGAACATCAATAACTTAGCTCGGTCATTCTTCTGATGTTCCTTTCATAAATCAGACCACTGCCGAGCATCGAACACCTGCAGAGGGTATGAAGTTAACAGAGCGCTGTAAAATAAGCCAGCGAGCAGCAAAACGTTCTGTTCTTCCCTGCGGTGCACTCAGCGGGCGATGTCACCCGAATGCAAGCGAGCATAGCATCCTGCTAGCAGTGGCCCAATCGAATCCAATTCATTGCCACAAGACGTTAGCCTCGAGGTGACCTCGAGACTCTGCTTTCTTCCAACAGAGACCCTATAATGGTGGCAGTCCCCCAACTACCAAGACTTGATCTGTTCGGGTATTTAAGATTTAACATCGATTTTGTGTTGCAGTGATTTCCCCCCGATTTTCCCTCTAGTGGATTTTAGTATTTATTTGATAATTCTTGCTCCAAATTGTGTACCTGGGCTGTTTCATACTCTTTCTACTAGCTCGGAAATTTTTGATGGAGTAGTGAGCAGAAGAGGATAGGAAGCTATTAATTATATAGTGAACAGCACCAGCACCGATGGACGTCTTGCAATTCACTGACGAGTTCTTATGCCAAAGGATCGTATAATGCGTAGAGAACTGAGGCCACAGCCTCTCATCGCTCAGCTCTCCGTCTCTCCTTCTTCACACGTGCCTCTATTTCCCAGGCTTAAAAGGTCACTAATCTTCTAGACTCTGGCCCAACAGCTGTCCTTGTTAGATGCACTGACCTGTTGCTGCCGACCATGTCAAAGATTGAAAGCATGCCCCTGGTTATCTGTGAAATCCCTTCTTCTGAAGTCCACTTCCCTTTAAAAACTGAGGCTGTCGAGATAAAGTAGTATTCGCCAGTCTTTCGTCTGCCTTTTTTATAATAATAATAATAATGCACTTGATAATGCGCCCTCAGAGAACTTAATCTCTTTCTATGCGCTTTACATTTGCTGCAAAGTGAAATGCAATTGAATGGTAAGTAAAATCATGCTTGAGAAACAAACAAAATGAATAATATGGTTAGGGGTGACATGCACAGGGTCAGCATGCAAATGTGGTTAGTGGCAGCATGCACAGTGTCAGCACGCATAAGCACATCAAGGACAAATCACAGGGACCCACTAAATGCTGTCCTAAATAGGTGTTTTTAAGTTCCTTTTAAATGTAGTCAGGTCAGGGGATGTTCTGACGCAGGTCGGGAAGGAGTTGCAGGCTTTGGGAGCATACGAACTAAATGCACGGTCTCCAAAGGATTTAAGGTTTGTACGAGGTATTTGTAGACTGTTGGATTCCGAAAAGCGGGTGGTACGATGCTTGGCCTGATGGAGGAGTATGTCGGAGAGATAGGCTGGAGCCATAGAATGAAGGACCTAAAAGTGAGCGATAAAACCTTGAAGTCAATCCGTTGCTTGACTGGTAGCCAGTGCAGGTCGGCGAGAAGTGGAGTAATGTGGCAACTGCGTCGCTCACGACAGACAAGCCTAGCTGCAGAGTTTTGCACCAGCTGCAATCGCCTGATCGCACATGCTGGTAGGCCAGTAAGCAGTGAGTTGCAGAAGTCGAGACGAGATGTCACGAATGCATGGACCAACTTGGACGTGGTATCCTTATCTAAACAAGCCCGAATTTTAGCAATGTTATGAAGCTGAAAATAGGCGGATTTGACTGTGGAGCTGATATGGTCGTCTAACGAGAGGTCGCTTTGGAATATGACACCTAGATTTCGAGCTGATTCAATTGGAGATTTGCTGGCAGAGCCAATTTTGAGAGTCAGCCTTTCCAATCTCTGCATCACACTGGGTTTGCCCATAACAAGTAAGTTAGTTTTGTCATCGTTTAGTTTTAGAAAATTTGCTGCCATCCATGTGGGGATATATCCAAAAATCCCGAACGAGTGGTAGTCCAGCAGCTAAACGATTACATCAGTTAATCGTATCTTGCTAGCACATTTCAATATGGATTTAGAGCTAATATTCCATAGAAACTGCTCTGCTTTGGTTAGATAATGATTGTATGAACTAAGCTGATCTGGGTTGAGCCTTTGTGCCGGTTCTCTCATAATAATAATAATAATAATAATAATAATAATAATAATAATAATGCACTTGATAAAGCGCCCTCAGAGAACTCAATCTCTTTCTATGCGCTTCACATTTGCTGCAAAGGGAATCTTAGATGTCTCAGCTGCATTTGATGCAATTGACCACCACATCCTACTGGAGCCTCTCTGCACGGAGCTACTATATCACTAGTGTAACTGGATTTCTAGGTGTAATGGCCATTGGTTATCGCAATAAGGCACTTATTTACAGTTAGTGCAAAGCTATGCGCCTGTGCTTGTCTGCCGTGAAGTTGCAATTACCACAGCGCCAATTTTTGCCGACCTGCACTGGCTCCCCATCAAGCTGCGTTTTGACTTAAAGGTTTACTGACTCACATTCAGGTCCCTTCACTCTCTCGCTCCTGCCTACATATCCGAAGTGCTGCCCTGTTAGACTAGGCATAATTTCACCTGCTCTTCTGACTTTATTCTTTTAGACGTGCCTCTAACCAACATTAAATCCGTTGGAGACCTTGCCTTTAGTTCGTGTGCTCGCGAACTCACTTCTGACTGACATAATGAAACCTGACCTCACGATATTTAAAAAGAAGTTGAAAGGGCACTTGCTATTCTTCAAAGCATTTGCTGTCTGGTCTATCTGGAGCTCTCTGCTTTTTTGCTCTGCTCTTTTTTTGCTCTGCTTTGTTTTTTTGCTCTGCTTTTTTTGCTTTTTCTTTGCTCAAATATTGCATGCTATCACTAGCCAACTGACGTGTTTGTTTTAGTGCACATGTAAAGTTCCTAGAAAGAGATTTGGTTCTCTTAGGGTACTCTTTAAATATTATAAGAACTAGTATTATCATTACCCTCTGACTGTATGGTCCCTGAGGGTTTACTTTGTTGAGAGACCCTGTACAAATCCAGCTGGCGGCTTAAAATATCTAATGTTCACCACTACGAGGTCGACATAACAGTTGACATTCATCCAGTGTCGAGAGCAGCATCTGATGCCAGTGCCACTAGTAATGTAATGAAATATATCTCCATCTGTAACTCCACAAAGTCATAAAGACTATGTGGGTGTTATGCAGGAGAGTTTTGTTTAGCTCACTCTCAGCTTAAGCGGCTTTTGGTACACATTCGGTAGCCAACAGACTTTGTTTCACGTAACAAAGAGAAAGTGGGAAGCATAGCAGAGTCAGGAAAGCAGTTGACTAGTCACTGCCTAAGTGAATAGCCTTGGCCAAATGCAGTTCCCTTCTGATATGCACCTGTTGCTCGTGTCGGTTTGTCATAGGTTACCAGCCACCTGCCTTAGGTGCCAGCACTCGTGCCAGAAGCCCAGCCACCTGATTGAGTTCCATCGTAGGTTCAACTAAGCTGTGGTTCTTTTTCAAGCGATTGCCTCCTGCTTTAGTATCTGAAGAGTCAATCAAGGCCAATCGTACCCGGCCTACATGTCAATGCAGACATGTTACCTTGTCTACCGTTGACAACTTATTGATAGGTTACAATCATTTTATGAGTGCAGAAGGCGTGCTGTACTGCTAATAATAGTAAGCGATTTTAATACTGGAAAATTCCTTAACTGTAGCAGTGAACAAATACCTCTTATACAGCCAGCATGTTAAACGACGAGCAGTGACCGAGGGAGTACAGCCGTCCATCGTTTACCGTATTTGATCAGTTCCTGACTCTACCGCAACAGGTGAATTTCCGTGAAGTAGGATTCTTTATTTATAAATTGAATGTTTTCGTAGTTAGAGCATGGAAAACCTGTTCACAGCCCTCTAAATATCTGTGCGGTTTTTAACATTATTAGACATGAAATTGGACTCTCTGGACATGAAATAACACCCATTTAGTCACCATTACACTCGCATTACCCGATGTATTAGACAAAATAATAGAAAATAAGACACATTAGACGTTAAATATATCAATCATATTATCATTAGTGTAAATTTAATTGTACATTTAGAAGACAGGATAGCAAAGTGAACAGCATGCTCAGATTGGCTTGGTTTTACCATACCCGATTTTTTGGAAAAAAGTTCTTGCCTACACATGAGGATTGGTCTAGTGGCTGCACCTGGCATTACAGGATTTGCAGGGTGTCTACTACGTAGGCCTACAGTCTATGTGTACTAATTTTAATTTTATTTTTGTAATACAGGGGTGTATAATTGACTCAGACTACCGAACATGTGCTGAATCTTTTTCACTATCTTGATAAACTTTTTAATGAATATATTTGAAAAAAACCGTCCGGTAGAGTGAAGCCACGAAAGTAGCACAAAGTGGCGAGGGACAACTGTAGTTACCAGTCTAGTTATTTTCTGCCGAAAGACCTGCATTAAATTCGGGGACTAACTAGAGAGACACACTATCTCTTGTTTGAAAGGCGCCCTACAAGCAGGAGCTACTATAGCTACTCTATAATAGTTCTGCAATGTGTTCCGCAGTTTGGTGTTGCAATCACAATCAGGTTAAAACATGTACTCAATATATATATATATATATATATATATATATATATATATATATATATATATATATATATATATATATATATATATATATATATATATATATATATATATATATATATATATATATATATATATATATGGAGTACCTTTTTATGTCAGTGCATAATTATTATTAACAATATATATATATATATATATATTGTTAATAATAATAATTATACATTTGTATAGCACCTTCATAGAACTAAATCTCTTTCCAGGCACTTTACTTATCTATATAGAAAGCATTACCAAATGATTGGTGGCAATATCCGCAAGCAGCAGGCACAGTATAAGCAGGCATATGCACACGAAGGACAGGTCACAAAGACCCACTAAATGCTGTAGTAGATAGGCGTGTTAAGCTTCTTTTTAAATATTGTTACGTCAGGGACGTTGTGACGTGCATCGGTAATGAGTTCCAGGCTTTGGGAGCATGCGATATATTATTATTATTACTATTATTATATGTATTCATGTATTATTATTTATTCTTATTATTATTGTTATACAAACTAAATGCATGGTCTCCAAAGATTTTTGAGGTTCTTACAATGTATGGCTAAACGATTCAAGTCAAAACAGCAGGTTGCATGATTCTTCGCCTGGTGGGTGAGTAGTTCTGATAGCTAGGCTGGAGCCAGAGAATGAAGGGACCTAAACAGTATGTGACAGAACCTTGAAGTCGGTGCGTTGCTTGACTGGCAGGGTCGTGCAGGTCGGCAAGACGTGATGCGAAGTGGCAACTGCGCTGCTCACGACAGACAAGCCTAGCTGCAGAGCTTTGTATCAGCTGTAACCGTCTGATTGAACGTGCCGGTAGGCCAGCAAGCAGTGTTACAGAAGTCAAGACAGGATGTCACAAATGCATGGGCCAACTTTGACGTGGTATCCTTATCTAGACAAGCCCGAATTTAAATTAGTACTTTTGATGACGTCTTTAGATGAGACTTGAAAAATGCAAGGTCATTTCAGTAAATTACCAAAGCCAGAAGCCAGCTCCAGACGTTTTGGTGCACGCAAACGAAAGGCCCTATCACCAAACGATTTCAGTTTAGTGCAAGGGACGGCGATAGGACCGGAGCTTAGCGGCAGGTGGTTCGAGAACATATTAGATGAGCAAGGAGGTTGGATAGGTACGCTGTTGCAAGCGAGGAAAAGGTTGGCCAGATGGCTAGGGCTGCAATGGCTCCCGATTCATCAATGGATACAGAGGAACATATTTACACTGGCCTACAAGGCCTGCCATGCATGGCTTGGCTCCTTCGTACCTAGCTGAACGGCTGCACCAGTTTTGGCCTCCTCGTGCTCCCACATCCTATATGGATAATAAATTAGCTGTTTTATTTCCTTGGTTAAAGGACCGTTGGCAACAGAAGCTTTTGCTTTGCGGGTCCTAGACTTTAGAACTAACTTCCACAACTCTTATGCTAGACACTATTACTGTCCTACTACCGACTGTGGTGCTTCCGTTCCAGGTGTTCTGTCTTTGCTCCTCACCCGCATCTCAATTGGTCCCCTTGAAACCTGCCTCTACGACATTCACACTTTGATGGCCACTAACTTTGCAATTCCCTTCATTTATGAATGCGTCTGCTTAGATTGCAGTCTGCTTCACTCACTCTCCCCACTTTCCCTCAGATGCACTGCTCGTCACGTCTTTCTTTTGCAGTCCTACAGTAAGTGATTTATTATCCATAGACAGCCTGAGGCCGAAGAGGCTAAAATGATGGAGCAGTTCAGCTATTTATGAAGAAGCCAAGCCATCCATGGCAGGCCTTATGATTCATTATAAGAACTTTACTTTGTGTTTGTCTATCAACCGGGAGCCACCGCAGCTCCTTCAGCAAAGCAGACACATGGCTAAACCTCTTGAGATTTATTAACTAGCCTAGCAGCCATATTTATCACCAGCCTAAGTGACCGAGTAGCATTTTTTTGGTAGCCTAGCCAAAAGGGAATTGCTGTAATCCAGCCCAGTCACAACCAGGGAGCAAGTTACATTTTTTTGCAAACCACCGTGGTAGACAGTCTCTAATCTTAAATAGGGATCTGACATGATGGCTACCTGTGAAGGCTGTCTTCCTAATGAAACTTCCAACATTTAGTTAGTTTTCAAAGAGGTTAGATAGCAGGGCTGTTGCAAGCGAGAAATATGACCTGTTAGCCAAACAGAGGATCTTTAAGTCGATTTGGTGCTTGATTAGATCCAGTAGAGATCAGACAGAAGTGGCACGACGTAGCAGCTCCGGTGTTGGCAAAATACCATACTTGCTGATGAGTTTTGAACCAGTGGCAGACGATTAAGGGCATTGTCGTAGAGTCCTAAATGTAAAGTGCCTAGAAAGAGATTGAGCTCTCTGAGGGTGCTATATCAAATGTAGTATTATTATTATAAAGAGAATTTCTGTTCATTAATGCGAGCGATCCACATGGCTAAGCAAAGAGTTACAATGTTCTAGATATGCTGGTCGATGCTTAGCCAACGAAAGCAAAAGGAAACGATGCCACTCCAGTGATGCATTGAATATGTCAGCAACTACAGGGCAACTCAGTTTGGTTGCTGAGTGTATCAAAGAACCTGTTAAATGGGCACTTTGAGCGGCACTTTTTAAATGGGCGACTACTTATGCTTGCTGCAAAGGTCTGCGTTCAAACTCCTTTTCGACAATGCCCGACTGGTATTGGTGGGATATTGACCTTATTGGTGCAGTGCTCGTGACTGCTGATCGAGAGGTCAGACCATAACTTTGGATGGCCTCTTCTTGTTTTCCTTGTTGAAGCCTGGTTAGCTTTCAACGTTGGCGTGAACCCGGCTATATCTGGATGGAGCGCTGCTGCCCAAGCAGGATGAGTTGAAAAGCCTCGGTGCTTGTTGTAGCAAAGCGAAGTAGGGGCATGAAATTTGCAAGAATTGATGAGAGCAGGGAGCTTCCCGGCTTGTTGCTTACTGTGTGCGATCTCTGCATGAGCTATTAATGTATCTCCGTCTGTAACTCCGCAAAGTCATAAAGACCATGTGGGTGTTACGCAGGAGAGTTTTGTATAGCGCACTCACAGCCTAAGCGGCTTTCGGTACGCATTCGGTAGTCAACAGACTTCGTCTCACGCAACAAAGAAAAAGTGGGAAGCATAGCAGAGTCAGGAGAGCAGTTGAGGTAGTGAGTAGCATAGAAGTAGCAGCTCATGACCGCTGAAAAGGATGTGTCATATAGTCGGCAGTAGGAGAGTAGTTGTCGTTGCATTGCTGTTTAAGTAAGTGCATGGAACCAGCTAAGAAAATGTTGCCCTGCTTGTTCTTCGCTGATCGACGGTCTAGTGGGTAATGTGCGATCTGCTGCCTTTTTGCCGCCGTCTGTGTATCCTGAGGCTGCGGTAATGCTTGATTTGCCAGTGAGCGCCCGTCGCTTGCTCTAGACATCCCGCCGAGGCTGACATTGGCGTGCCGTTCCTTAGGGCGCCCGTGTGGCCTGTGGAGGCGAGCGCGTGACTCTGCCGGACAAGCGGCTGGCTGGCGGATGGTACCTGTCGCCCTGCGTGCTAACCGACTGTTCTGACGGCATGCGAGCCGTGAAGGAGGAGATATTCGGCGCCGTGGCGTGCGTGCTGCCCTTTGACAGTGAAGAGGAGGTCATTCGTCGGGCCAACGATACCGACTACGGGCTGGCTGCAGGCGTTTTCACCAAGTACGCTTGCGTGCGCACGCGCAGCCGACGCCCCACGCTCTTGGGCCGGCCCCTCAAAGGGGGTGGTGGGTTCGGGTGGGGCCACCTGCCGTCGTGTTGCATCTTCATCGTTGATAAGCCGTGACCCCCAGCTGCACTTGCACACCGAACGAGCTTTTTCGGCGCACAGGAGAGACTCGGACTGCCTCCGTCGTATAGCTGTCAGCTCTGGCTTTTAGTCCACAAGAAGCAGCTGCACCACTTCAGCTCCTGCTGCAATGCGCCTGCACTTTTGGCACTTCATTCACTGCATGTTCAGCCGTGATGTTTGACTTTTTGTAAAGCAGGGTGCAATAAGCAAGGGCAGTGGATCAGCCGGTCACTCGACCAAGTGTGACTAAAGTAGCAAGCCGGCTAGGTTGCAATGAACGTTTGTAGCTAGCAGGAAAACACTCATGCATAGCTGTTCATCCGGAGTAATAACGTGCTCTCAAATACTGCTTGGCCATTACTATTGCAAGTTAAATCCATATGGATTTTTGCATCCTTACACTTGGCATTATGTTAATGAAAGAGCTTCCTCCAATCTTCTTGCTTTAGCTTCCGAATATGCAGAAGCAAATGCCATATGACCACTGTTCGTGGTCGGTCCGACTGCTACTGTCTGGCCGAATACCAAATAACTTTTTTCGGCCCACTATTCAGGTCCCAGAGCCGCACGACGCAAATGTTGGGTACAGCCCTAGTTATTATGACACGTAGATATTTACGTGTACCTGAGCTTAGGGCTTGCACGTGTTATTGCTTGCACAAATTTACATGACCAATATGGAATTCACTGGTATAGTACCACATGATAACCTCATTTCTAGCCAGGTGCTTCACATAGAACGCAAGGTTCTAGCTCGCGACCTTGATTAATAAAGGTGAACACCTTACCCCTGGGCCAAACCAGGGCTTGTATGCTGTTGCCGCTGACTGAATTTGCTTGTTGATACTGCGAATGTCAACCTCTAATCATGTTATGCTTGTTGACCTTGTGCATGTTACCACTAACCATTTGAACATTCTTCCTTTGCAACAATTGTAAAGTGCATAGAAAGAGATTGAATTATCTGATGTTTTTAGTTAAATATCTTGTTGTTATTATTATTGTCTACGAGATGCCTCGTCTCCTCAATACATAAATACTGAGTTGTCGCCATGCTGGAGAGTTTGTTTTCTCGATCCTACTGGCAGCCTATGCAGCTTTACCGTAGCTAACAACATGATCTCTGCGGCTAATAAAATATGAAGAGCATAGCCGAATAGGGGGGCACTCGATAAAGTGACGATCAAAGCGGGCCGGCTTGAATAGAAATACCAAGATTGGTAGCTGGAGAACTAATGTCAGCTTGGCCTGTGCACAGTGTGCATTCTCACTACCCCACAAGGATATCCTCCCTCATGCATATAGATCACTTTCAATTTTTGAATGGTGGGCGATCTTAACTGTCAGAGTTGCTACTGAAAGACACTTGAGGTGTCACAGACAGCCTTAAACATTTGCACTTGTCTCTCGAATGGGCAATGAAGTTGCTAAAGCTGGTTGTTGTTGTTCGCTAAGGCAGCATTTACATTCATTATCAAACGCTAGCAAAAATCGAGGACGCTTATTTATGTTTGCATACACTCATGTACAGGGCTCATGATCTATTTGAGAACAAAATTTGCTTTGAAGAAGCGAAAATATTCAGTAGTAAAACCGATCTGACTATTCATAGAATTTGATAGCAAAAGTTTATCCAATAAAACCGCCTTCAGCTTCGATGCGGCTTCTGAAACGACTGCATGTTGATAACGTGATAATTATTTGTTTGCCAGTGTCTGTGATAGCAGCCCTTAACGAGTCCTTGGTATTGTGGGAGTGCTTGCTGGTTTCCATCTCAACTAATATATTAGACACAACAGTCCAGAGAGTTAAAATCAGGCGAACTAGGAGGCAAAATATAGTAGTGTGATCATGAAAAAGGCGGGTAAGTGGTCGTGAAAATTTTCGGCTACCACTCATGAGTTGTACTGGCTGGATTTTTTAGCTTATTTAACAGCCTCATTTCTAGAGCGGCAGGAGAGCCTTAACAGCTGTCACCACCGCTTGCATGCAGTTGGCAATAAAGGATCGCCCACTTCAGGATTCGAACTCACGACCTCGATTGTAAGCAGAAAACACCTTACTTCATGGGCTATTTCGGGCTGTGCGAGAGGGGACAGAGTCTGGCTGAAAACAGCCTCTGCTCTGAGACACTTCATCAATCCAGGGCTTGACAGCCATAATAATATTAATGATAATAGTAATACAAATAATAATACAATTGTATAGCACCATCAGATAACATACTCTCTTTTTAGGCACTTTACATGTGCCGTCAAGGAGCATGATAATAATAATAATAATAATGCACTTGATAAAGCGCCCTCAGAGAACTTGAGCTCTCTCTAGGCGCTTTACATTTGCTGCAAAGTGAAATGCAATTGAATGGTAAGTAAAATCATGCTTGAAAAACAAACAAAATGAATAACATGGTTAGGGGTTACATGCACTGGGTCAGCATGCAAATGTGGTTAGTGGCAGCATGCACAGTGTCAGCACGCATAAGCACGTGAAGGACGAATCACAAGGACCCACTAAATGCTGTCCTAAATAGGTGTGTTTTTAAGTTCCTTTTAAATGTGGTCAGGTCAGGGGATGTTCTGACGCAGGTCGGGAGGAAGTTCCAGGCTTTGGGAGCATACGAACTAAATGCACGGTCTCCAAAGGATTTGAGGTTTGTACGGGTATTTGTAGACTGTTGGATTCCGAAAAGCGGGTGGTACGATGCTTGGCCTGATGGGGGAGTATGTTGGAGAGATAGGCTGGAGCCATAGAATGAAGGGACCTAAAAGTGAGCGACAAAACCTTGAAGTCAATCCGTTGCTTGACTGGTAGCCAGTGCAGGTCGGCGAGAAGTGGAGTAATGTGGCAACTGCGACGCTCACGACAGACAAGCCTAGCTGCCGAGTTTTGCACCAGCTGCAATCGACTGATCGCACATGCCGGTAGGCCAGTAAGCAGTGAGTTGCAGAAGTCGAGACGGGATGTCACGAATGCATGGACCAACTTGGCCGTGGTATCCTTATCTAAACAAGCTCTAATTTTAGCAATGTTATGAAGCTGAAAATAGGCGGATTTGACTGTGGAGCTGATATGGTCGTCTAACGAGAGGTCGCTTTGGAATATGACACCTAGATTTCGAGCTGATTCGACAGGAGATATGCTGGCAGAGCCAATTTTGAGCGTCAGCCTTTCCAATATCTGAATCACACTGGGTTTGCCTATAACTAGTAAGTTAGTTTTGTCATCGTTTAGTTTTAGAAAATTTGCTGCCATCCATGTGCGGATGTCATCAATGCATGCAGCAAGTGAGTTTAGAGAATTTGAGGTGCTCGATGGCTGGGCGGGATCAAAGCAAAGGTACAACTGAGTGTCATCCGCATAGAAGTGAAAGCCTAGATTGTGCTTGGCAATCACATCAGCAAGAGGCAGAGTATAAACCGTGAAAAGAACCGGACCTAGCACGGAGCCCTGAGGTACCCCATATTTCAGAGGTACTTCAGATGATCGTTGTCCATTCATGTCAATACTCTGGAGTCTCCCACTGAGATAGGACCTGAACCACTGCAGAGCAGTGCCAGTGATGCCCGGGCGAGATGAGATGATCAATGGTTAGTGGCAACGTGTACAATGCCAACAAGTATAATATGGTGAGAGTTAACATGCACAGTTTCAACATGTAAATATGATTAGTGGTAACTTGCACAGCGGCATCAGGCATAAGTGCCCCTAGGACAATTCACAAGGAGCCAGAGAAAGCAGTGAGAAACAGGTGTGTTCGATGTAGACAGCCACTAACCCTAAGATCCTGCTTAAAAATATGAGTGACCTTCATTGACCTCTAAGACCCCTAAGTTCATCACAGACCGCAGAAACACCTCTGTCCATAACAGTAGTGACCTCAGTGGGGTTGGGGCAAAGGAAAAATAAAGAACTTGTTTATGCAGTTTGGGTGAGTACAATTCATACATTTATAGATTATACACTTATATGGTACATTCATTGCCCCTAGAAGTTGTGTTCTCTAATGCACACTATATGCATCTCTGTGTGTAACTTCACGAAGCCACAAGTACTAGGTGGGTCTTACGATAGAGCTTTCAAGAGTGCACTTGAAGCCTAAGCTGCTTTACGTGCATATAGTTAAGTCAGCAGACCCTATCTCATAAAGCAAAGAGGAAGTGGCAAGCGAAGCTAAGTCAGTAGGATAGCTCAGGAAGCTTTTAGCCTGGTAGTAGCACCGCAGGATGGCTGAACCAAGCTGTGTCTAAGTCAATGATACCCTTATACAGCTTTAAATTTTTGAAAGCACGGTCTCATGCCTTCTTTTGATCACAATGTATATACTGCATGTTTGTACTTAGATAGCAATGCTTTCGCGGTGGTTGTCTTAAGCTTCTATGACTGTGCTCAGAAAACCCGACGTGTCATTCTGGTTAGCCTTGAGATAGACTCATTGAACACCTTATGCTTAAGCGGCTGAACCAGGAGACTTCCCTCTTGTATTTGGATGTGCCGAAGTGCGACCATAATCATACGATCTGTACGTAGGATGCCTCTCTGATAACTGCTTGATGTTTAAAGGCTTCACTGATGATACTGCTTCCACAGCTAGCCATCAAATTCGATCCATGTCCAAGATTAGGGACTCTCTACCTCGGTTGCTTAGTACAAGTTGAACTAGCTCCTTGGTTCTGCCTAGGCAGGACTGCTGCAATGCTGTTTTGGCTGGGCTACCGTAAACGCCATTAAGCCTTTCCAGCTGGTGAGGAATATGATTGCAAGGCTGGTAAGTAAATTGCAGAGGTTTATCCACGTGTCTCCTTTGCCGAAGGAAATGCAATGACTCCCAGTCGATCAATGCATCCAGAACAAAATTCTTACTCGCAAAATACTAACTGATTTAACAGCCTCTTTTGTATAGCGACAGAAGGTTTACGACTTTCATTTACCTTTACGGCTATCACCACCATTTTCAGCGGCAATAAAGGATCGCCCACCACAGGATTTGAACCCACAATCTCGGGACCAAGGTCATGAAGAGCAACTGCCTTACCTAGTGTGCCATCTCCTGTGTGTGCTATGGCTTATCTCCTTCATACCAAACTGAACCACTACACTAGTTTCAGAACCCTCTTTACCTCAGGTCCTTCATGGACAATAATTTAGCTGCTCCGTTTTTTGCTTTACAGACTGTTTATGACAGAAGCATTTGTTCTGCAGGTCCTACATTACGGAACTCACTTTTACAAGTTTTACTTAGCGACATCTCTCCTGGTGCCGACTCAGGCAAATCTGTTCCAGCCTTTCCGGGCTGCTGCTCTACTTCTGGCTCTGCCTATCTTCTGCCTATGCTTCTCACTTTCTGATCTACTTCCCCACCAGGCCAAGCATCGTAGCACCTGCTTTTCGGAATCTGTTTACCTATACCTCGTACAAACCTCAAATCCTTTGGAGACCTTGCATTTAGTTCGTTTTCTCCCAAAGGCTGGAACTCACTTCCGACTTGCGTCACGATATCCCCTGACTTAACCACATTTAAAAAGAACTTAAAAACGCACCTATTCATGACAGCATTTAGTGGGTCCCTGTGATTCGTTTTTTATGTGCTTATGCGTGCTGACACTGCATGCTGCCACTAACCACACTAGCATGCTGGCCCTGTGCACGGCACCCCTAACCATGTTATTCTTGTTGTTTATTGAGCATGCTGCCACTAACCATTTGATTGTGTTTCCTTTGCAGCAAATGTAAAGCGTCTAGAAAGAGAGTTCTCTGAGGTTGTTTTATCAAGTGCATTATTATTGTTAATATATTCTCATTTTTTGATGTGATGAAGTATGTTAGCTACCGTATGCGCACCAAAAGTCCCTTAGACTTTGAATATGGTATGGAGAACTATGGTAGCATCAACTTAGTCTGCCTGACTTTGTGGAGCTACAGGTAGAGATAACATGAAATTATGTGAAA
The DNA here is from genome assembly GCA_009760855.2 of Cristatella mucedo. Classification (NCBI taxonomy): domain Eukaryota; kingdom Metazoa; phylum Bryozoa; class Phylactolaemata; family Cristatellidae; genus Cristatella; species Cristatella mucedo. The sequence continues at coordinate 600,900 of WPIO01000093.1, read as the reverse complement.
TGTTGGCAATGTGTGATCTACGAATGTACTGCGATAGTGGCGCATGCACTTTGCCATCCACATCTCCCTGTCCGATTTCTTGCCCTGATCTTGTTTTTTCCCCGGTGATTTTCAGTGATTTAAGGCAAGCTCACCGAGTGGTGGCTCAGCTACAGTCGGGCACCTGCTATATTAATAGCTACAATGTCAATCCGGTAGAGATGCCTTTTGGTGGCTATAAGAAGTCCGGCATAGGGCGCGAGTGTGGCGAAGCCTGTCTGCACTACTACAGTCAGCTCAAATCGGTGCACGTCGGAATGAGCAAGCTGACAGCTCCGTTCTGAGCTCTTGTCTCCTTCATGCTACCGGTTGCGCCCTCTCGAACTGACTGTTTGTTGCGTTTGTGAGCGCCAGTTTCCTGACTGTCGCATTTGTGAGCACCAGTTTCGGCCTGGCGCATGAGACTTGTGATGACGCTGGCGCCTTATTTTGTGCTTGCTCTCCATGCCAGGATTGTGCTTCTGTTAAACGGAGCACTGGCGGCTGTGGCACATCGACTGGCAGCTGCTTTAGGCTGTGGCATTATGATCGCTCAGGCTTCTTACTTGTGACATCCTGAGATGCTTAGTTGGCATGATTGGCGATCGTACACCCCAAGTCTTATCACTGTGCAAGCTGCTGGGTGCTTAAATGCCTATTTCATATCGTTTTATTGTTTTGAAGGACGACAGTTTGCTACAGCCCATACTGCGTACATTGACAATTTGATGTGCCTTCTAGAGAGTCCCATTCAGTGCACTGTGGGTGCCGACTTATCTCGGTACAACATGTAAATTGGCAAGGCTGACTCCTTGTGGTTATGTACTCTTGCAGTCGTTTGCCTGTTGTATCTGTGTAAAGTATTTATATATGAACGTTTGTATTTATCTCCGTCTGTAACTACTCGAGGCCGCAAATAGTCACCGTGTGCTACAATGCACAGTTTTCAATAGGCAACTCAAAATCTAAACATCATTTGGTGGTGCACATACGTTATCCAAAAGACTCAATCTCACTCAACAATGAGAAATGGGAAGCCTTTAATGAGCCACGACGGCAGTTAGGAAAGTGAGCAACATGGACTTTGCACCTCATGAACAGCTGGCAAGAATGCGCCAGATTTGGGAGCCGGAGTGAAGATGTGTGCTAGACGTGAAATTGAGTTCCACTGTCTAGGACCTAGAGAACAGAAAGCGTGATTCGGCATATAAGTTGTTCTATTCAATATGGCCGAGGGCCCGTATCTATTGTCCGAGAGGCTCCATATAAATGGAGAACTGCAACGGCCGTCACACAGGTCTGCAAGACGAGACATGACCACCGCACGACTGGACACGTACGATTCGAACCAGGCCAAAGGCCTCACCAGCCAGACAAACTGTTCTCAATCTTTTGAGTAGGATGTTGAGATCATTAATGTCGAATGCTAACGTCAGATTTAGCAGGGCAGGGCAGCGATGCTATCGTTATCGTTGCGGCCAAGAGTATCATTTTTTTCAAATGGATGAGAGCAATTTTCCGTGGATCGAACAAGACCTGGAGATGACGTTATCGTCGTTGCTGCTTCCTAGACTGTCGTATGACGAGCAGCTTTCAGTGGAATGATGGCGATTTAATCTCTACTTAAATTTTTATGATCATTATTTTCAGTGTGCTCCAGCTGCTTTGAATTTTGTTGTTGTTGAGAATCTTGGACATAAAGGGGAGGCTGGGAAATTTAAAAAAAAACGTAGAAGTGACTTGAGGTCCTAGGCAATTCTTGTTTTCTAGGACCTCAGAATCCATTTCAGGCTCTTTATAAGGCATCCTTCGAAAAATGGCCGAATTTTGGAATGCTGAAAAGCCCTTTACTTCAAGATCTCCATGGCGTGCTGATTCTTAATGATAAAAATAATAATAATACATTTGATAAAGCGCCCTCAGACAACTTGGATCTCTTTCTAGGCACGTTACAATTGCTACAAAGGAAGCACGAATTTGCTTCAGTAGCCAGATGGCCAACTTATTCAGCCTCGTTCCTCGACTAGTGTGCCCTGTCACCAACTGCTCCTTGGGTTTCAGTCGGTTGCTAAGCCCTACGCTCCGCCAGAGCCAGTGCGATTGGAGCTCCCCTAAGTTCTTTGTATGGAAGACCCCAGAGGGAGCTGGGTGGGGGAAGGGTTACTGGGTTACTTGGTTACTGGGTTACTTGGTTACTGGGGAGGCTATGTTGACGTTGATAGCAGGCGGAGGTTAACCACTGTTCTCATACAAACGTTTAGCCACTGTTCTCTTACAAACGTTGAACCGAGATGGATGAAGGCTGTCAGAAGAAAGCTTTTTTCACAAGTATTTCGCGTTTGAACGTGGATTTTGCAATGGAGCTGGTAGAATGTCTACGAGCACCCTTGCTACGGAGCTGCGTGTCGGCTTCTGGCTTCCTCATACAGCTAGGGCCGATTATGAAAATGACTTGCAGGGATGAATTAGATGCTGCTGGCTGCAACCATTTCCTGGTCGACAACAACCAGGTTACTTTCAATGAAAAACTAAAATAAAGGATGATCCGCGTATTCAACAGCCTCACAGCTTGCAGCGGGCAATATAGAATTGCCTGATGCAGGACTTAAACTTACGATCTGGATCGTGAAGTTTGAGTGCCTTACCTCTGCAACGGAGCAGCTCTCAGGCTAGCCGCGATATTAGCCCTTGCCTTCGTGGGTCTGACTAGGGCACATAGAGCAACCGTAGCAGGCGGACTGGCCGAGGGCTATTGGCTAGCCAGGAGGAATTAGGCCGAGGACGGACACCGAGAGCTAGGGTCCGTCCTCGGCCTAATTCCTCTAGAGACAGAGACAGACAGAGAGAGAGACAGACAGAGAGAGACAGAGACAGACAGAGACAGAGAGAGAAAGAGACGGAGAGAGACAGAGACGGAGAGAGACAGAGACGGAGAGAGACGGAGAGCGAGGGAGGGAAGGAGGGAGAGAGAGAGAGAGAGAGAGATGAAGAGAAAGAGAGAGAGTGGGAGAGAGAGGGAGAGAGAAAAAGAGAGAGGGAGGGAGAGAGAGAGAGAGAGAGAGAGAGAGTATAAATGACAGGACTGACAGAGCTCAGGGCTGCAGCTTCGGTAGTCGATGCGAGACTACGCTTCGAGAGCACGAGAGACGAACCTACAGCGACGGACAGCTAAGTGCAACTTAGACTGCGCAGTTGTGTTCTGCCGGCTACTCAGTTAGCCGCTCGTATCTTGGGGTGCTGTAGCGACGCGCGCATAGGGTAGTTAGTTATACTCGGACTTCGGGAATTCTCGCAGTTAACTCCGTCGGTCCGGTACACGCCGCGTAAACGCGTAGGGTCGTTATTATAGTCGGGCTTCGGGAGTTCGTGCAGTTAACTCCGTCGGCCGATACGCGCCGCGTAAACGCACAGGGTAGTTGGTTATACTCGGGCTTCGGGAGTTCGTGCATTTAACTCCGTTGGTCCGGTGCGCGCCACGTAAAGCACTTGCGCCGGCGCGTAACCGCTACGAACAGGCCCACAATAAACTGTTGCTTTCGGCACCCATTTGTGGCCGCCTGTGTTTTAACCGCACCACAGCACTGCATTACACAGCCCACCGGTAGAGAGCCGGGGGACGAGCTTGTCTGCGCGGTTACACCTCTAGGCTAACGCCCAGGGTTCAAGCTATCACAATCAGCTTAGGCGTCAGATAAACTAAATGCGGCCTTGCAGAGGTTCGGTTCTGGAAAATCGTCCCAATTTCCTTAAGCTACAAGGTACAAATTAGATCTCTCAGCGAATGCAAAATCTACGGCGGGAAAAAGCGATTGCACTTGTATTGGGGATTGCTGGTGTGTCACCATCAGCAAGTGGTCGTAAGTTAGGTGTCTTCTCGAATGAGTACTACTTGGAAGCTTTATTCGGAATACCGCCTACACACAGTGAGTGGTCACGTTCAACCTCTGTCCAGGCATATGGAGTGCTTAACATGATGGTTGGTTAAAGATCTTACTAGTTCCGTGGCTCTGTCGACACTGGAGTACTATAATTTAGTACAGACTGAGCTTTCTAATAAGCTATTAAGCCACTACAATCAGCGATAAATATAGCTGCAAGGTGGAATAATAAAGCCAAGGAATTCAGCAGTTATGTTTTCTTTGATATAGGAGCTTGATGGCATCTAGTCGATGGATGGATGCTGAGAAAATGTTTATTCCAATCCACAAGGCCTATGATTGGGATTTGACAGTCCCTTCGTGGATCGCTGAATTGCTGCACCAATTTCAGCTCTCCTCTTGCTCTTAGGCTCTATCGGGATCAAACTTAAGCTGTCTTATTCTTTCTCGTAAGACCGTGGCAATAGAAGCTTTAGCTCTGCAGGTCCTAGACTGTGGAGCTATACATAAAAGTTCTTACACAGCGGCATCTCTCTTGCTGCAGGATTTGGCACATTAGAAGCTGCTACTTCTATCAAATTCACTAACTCGGTTCATTTCATTCACTTCTTATCCCGATTCAGCTATCTATGCTTCTCACTATCTCTTGGCTGCTCGGAATGAAGACTGCTGGCTGCCTTAAAGGTTCCGAAAGCCACTTCGGCAAGTTCGCCATATTAAAATCATCGGCGTGGCACCGACTTAATCTTCCCAGCATTACGAAATTACGGGCAGCGGCACACAATAATAATGATAACACTTGATAAAGCGCCCTCAGAGAGCTAAATCTTTTTCTAGGCGCTTAACATGTGCCATTAATTTTATTTTGGGTCAGAATGCAAGTGTGGTTAGTGTCAGCATGCAACAGCGGCAGCATGCATAAGCACGTAAAGGACGAATCACTGAGACCCACTCAATGCTGTCATAAATAGGTGCGTTTTTAATTTCTTTTTAATTTTGGTCAAGTCAGGGTATGTCATGACGGAAGTCGGGAGTGAGTTCCAGGCTTTGGGAGCATGCGAACTAAATGCAAGGTCTCGAAAAGATTTAAGGTTCGGACGAGGTATAGGTAAACGATTAGCTTCCAAAAAGCTGGTGGTACGATGCTTAGCCTGGTGGGGGAGTAGATATGATAGGTAGGCTGGAGCCAAAGAATGAAGGAACCAAAAAGTGAGTGACAAAACCTTCAAGTCAATGCGTTGCTTGACTGGAAGCCAGTGCAGCTCGGCGAGAAGTGGTGTGATGTAGCAACTGCGAAGCTCATGACAGACAAGCCTAGCTGCAGAGCTTTGCATCAGTTGTAAGCGCCTGATTGCACATGCCGGTAGGCCAGCAAGCAGTGAGTTTCAGAAGTCAAGACGGGATGTCACAAATGCATGGACCAACTTTGACGCGGTATCCTTATCTAAAACAAGCCCGAATTTTAGCAATGTTATTTATCTGAAAGTAGGCAGACTTGATTGTGGAGCTGCTTTGGTCGTCTAACGAGAGGTAACTTTGGAACATGATACGTAGATCTTGAGCTGATTCAACAAGGGATATGCCGGCAGAGCCAATTTTATAATAATAATAATAATAATAATGCACTTGATAAAGCGCCCTCAGAGAACTTAATCTCTTCATAGGCGCTTTACATTTGCAGCAAAGAGAAATTTTGAGCGCTAGCCTTTCATATTGCTCAATCAAACTTGGTGTACCTATAGAATAAATAAAAAGCTATAATTCATTTGTATGTATATATTTGTATATATATATTTGTATATATATATATATTTGTGTGTATATATATATATATATATATATATATATATATATATATATATATATATGTACGTGTAGCACAGCTCCGGCCTGACTCAGTTTTAGAGTGCATGAGAAAATCTCAGCAGGAAAACACCTCTGTCCTAGGGTAAGAGGACGCAGAGGTTGCTGAGGTGATTGATATTGGCTGGAGTGTCAACCATTTAGTTCCTGCTAGCAATTTGAGAATAGGGTAACGCTTGCCCAAGGTCGATGTCGCCGCTAGCCATTCTAGATTTGCTGGACGGTTTCCGTGAGAACAAAAGAAGTGGGTGGAGAGCATCTGCGTTCTCGAGCTGTGAGCAAGGGGACGTAGAGGTCGCCGAGGCGATTGATATTGGCTGGGTTGTCAACCCCATTGTCCCGGCTAGTTATGTAATGATATCAATAAGATAAGTTATATAATGATAGGGCGACGCTCGCTGGGAGCCTCTTCTTTATCTTCGGCTCCGTTTTGACGCCGTCGCCGGTAGTTGCCGGACTCGTTTCTTTGAAAGCGAGGGTGAAGGGAGGGCTGTTCGCCGGCGATTGAGGGACAAGACAAGACAGCGCCAAGAGGATTCGGTGGGCGCCACTAAATACGGTCGTATAGCGCTTAAGCTCGCATTTTCTGTTTCTTCTGTGTTTCGTGAGTGTGCGCGTGCATGCGGTCAGGCCGAGAGTGCTTGGAGTAACGTGTGAGATATTCCTGCCGTAAGGTGGATTCGGAGTCCAAGTTCTCCGGTCAGGGTCTAGGCTCCGGTTCGGACTTCGTCTACGTCAGTCGTACCCACTAGAGACGTAAGTAGCCTAAGTGTGGAGACGTGTTTCCTCCGCAAGAGTGCTAGGTGTAGTGCATGAGGTATTCCTGCCGTAAGGTGGAAGCGGAGCCCTAGCCGAGAAGAGTCAGAGAGTAGTTGGTGTAGTGTGCGAGCCCTAGAAGTAGTTGGTGTAGTGTGCGAGCTATTCTGCCATTAAGGGAGGTGGAAGCGGAGCCCTAGCTCTCCAGTCAGGGTCAAGGCGCCGGTTCGGGCTCCTCGTTCTATTTGTGTCGTTCCCCACAATAGACGCAGGTAGCCTAAGTGCGGGGAACGTATTCCCTCCGCAAGAGTAATTGTGCTGTTGAGAGCGTGCGAGGAGTGTGGAGATAAAAACTGAGAGCTAGGTGCGCAGCGACTTTGTGCGCATGCGAATAAAGCTCAGTAAAATCCCCAATTTGCGTCTCGCTTTCCAATTCACGCCGCGGAACCACGACGCCCTTTAGTAACGGTAATTAGGTCAGCGCCAGAAACGCTCCTTTCGTGGCGACCTGCTTATTGCGCGCAGACGCGCACCGAATGGCATTAGGCGGTAGGTGACGCCCGCTAGGTAAGCGGCAGGTTAAGCCTACTCCGCCGAGCTTTAGGCGTTACATATGTATATCGCTATCTCAGTATATCAACCAACGGTGGCCGATTGCCACCCGTCCGGCTCCTCTCTCTTTCCCTCGCGGTCTGTCTGTGAGCTTTTTTTTTCATGTATCTGCATACGGCTTCCTCCTTATTAACCACTTCTCTCGCTTTCTCATTCTTCCTCCAGTTCTCAATATCTTCCCTTCTCAGGTGATCTCGCCTCCGGTCTCAAATTGTGGCTAGGGGAGATCCGCAAATACATTCGGGCCGACTTAGGGCTCCCCTGCAGCAGGCCCGCCGTGCGACATTAGTTAGGGGTGCTCTCCCTATCAAGGACTGAAGTTGCTCGTTGCCAGGAGCGTTCTTATTGCGTCGCTCGTTGTCAAACCCTTTTGAACTCCATTGGCTAAACAACATTGTTTGAACACCATTGTTAGAGTTTGCCGTAGACCAGAGTGAGAGTCGTCCACTGTCGAGGCCATGGCGGTCTCTGATTGCGATCAATGCTCAGTGGCATTGGTTCGCTTCGCCTTCCTTCACGGCTCGTGCAGTGAACGTTCCAGCTCACCGTAAGTTGCAGCTTTCAGATCTCCAAAGACTTAACCGACTGGGGATGGGCCCGCCCACTTGCATGAGAAATCGGGCCCGGCTTTTAACGCTTCCCAGGCTCGCCTATGCGTGACTCACTGGGCGGTCCCGCCGAAATAGTACTGGGAGGCGATGTGCCCGAGTTGTCCTGCTCCTGTCACACCGCCTTTTGGCCGCCCATGTTGAGCTCGACGGGGGATGATGGTGTGAGATAGCAACCGGGGCAGGGCGCATCTGCTACAGCAGACATGATTGCTTCTCTACGCTACTAGGAGGTCTGCAACAACCCAGCAATGTACGGTGGCCTGGCGGCGGCGTGAGTGGGTGCAGGGGCCATTAGGAAGAGGATTAATTCACTATTGCGGCTGTCGTAGCTTCGCAGGTCAGCTGATGCATTCGAGGATGCAGCTGCTCGAAAGAAGTACTGCTACCGGTTGGAATAGAGTAACGATTCCGGCTAGAGAGTGAGAAAAAGCTCGACTCCCTTTTTAAAAACAGCACAACTGTCGATCGAAAACGTTGTGAATCAACTGCCAGAGATTTTGACGACTGTAGCATTGCAGCTGGCTGTTCTGCCAATCGTCCGGAGTTCAGTCCATTTTCGGTCGAATTGCCACGACTCCCCTAGAGGTAGGCGGTCAATTTCGCAGCTCTGCACGGGCCAGTTGTAGCGCCCTCTCATCCGTCGCCGTTCTCCATCAGTATATCATCGCTGCCTCTCGAGCCCGTAGTTCAGGATGGAGGCTTAGCCTATCACTCGTATAAGTAAAGACGCGAGCTGTGCTTACCACCCAACGAAACCGAAAGACTGTTCGTTTGACTTTGGGATTTGGATGAGGGGCATATTTTTCAGAATGCCCGATGGCGCCTGCTATAGAAGCGAGCGAGAAAAAGGAATGTTGACTCTGACGGGGAACGTTTGTAACCTGAGATTAACGATCCAGTGCCCGACCGATTGTGACATCGAGATTGTGACTTCGAGGCTCAACAAAGACAATTGAAATCTCGGCTTAGATTTCAACTTATTTGCTCATGCCAAAACCCATTGTACTGCTTGAATGAATATGCATGCTCATGTTTGCGAAGCGGGTGCCGAGCTACAGCCTTTATGCCTGCCGAGGTCGATGACGTCGGAGAGCGTATCCGCTGCACGACTTCGCAGGTCCATGCAAGCAGGGCACATCCCCTCGAGCCATTTGAGGCGGCAAGCATAAAGTAGCTAGAAAGAAATTGAGTTCTCTGAGGGTGCTTTATTAAAGGTATTAATAACATTATTATCATTATCTGTGGCCGCCTTATACGTAACTCACTTTACTGAGTATGCAGCTCCAAGCTTTCTCTCAGATTTGGCCAATAACCCAGATTCGAAAGACTGCTCTTTTCATCGAAGATGCAGTAGCACGAGTGCCATCCAGAGCTCCGCATGCGTCGACCGAGTGACTAGTTTCTAGAATGACCAATTCCGACTCAAACCGGAGGGGGTGATGTGTTTCTGGCATTGCCTGAGGGACAGCTTTAGCACCATATCCAGTAAAGTAAGTTAGCATAGACTCGGCCTCAAATAATAATAATAATAATAATAATAATGAATTTGATATAGCGCCCTCAGAGAACTTAATCGCTTTTTTGGTACTTTATATTTGCTGCAAAGGAAACACGATCGAATGGTTAGAGGTAGCATGCTCAATAAACATCAAGAATAGCATGGTTAGGAGTGACATGCTCAGGATCAGCATACAAATATGGTTAGTGGCAGCACGCGAAGTATCAGAACGCATAAGTGCGTAAAGGACGAATCGCAGGGACTCACTAAATGCTGCAATAAATAGGTGCGTTTTTAGTTTCTGGTTAAATGTGGACAAGTCAGGAGATGTCGTGACGCAAGTTGGGAGTGAGTTCCAGGCTTTAGGAGCATACGAACTAATGGCACGGTCTCCAAAGGATTTGAGGTTCGTACGCGATTAAGGTAAACGATTAGATTCCGAAAAGCGGGTGTACGATGTTAAGCCTGGTGGGGCAGTAGATCTGATAGGTAGGCTAGAGCCAAATAATGAATGGACCTAAAAAGGAGTGACAAAGCCTTGAAGTCGATGCGTTGATTGACAGGGAGCCAGTGCAGCTCGACGAGAACTGATGGGATGTGGCAACTGCGACGCTCACGACAGACAAGCCTAGCTGCAGAGCTTTGCGCGAACTGTAAGCGCCCGAGTGCACACGGCGGTAGACCAGGAAGCATTGAGCCACATAAGTCAAGACGGGATGTCACATATGCATGGCCAATTTTGATGTGCATCCCTGTCTGAACCACCTTAGTTTTAGCAACGTTATATAGCTGATAGCACACGCAAATTAATCATTGTATTGTTAATATCAGCCTTGGTTGTTCGTCGTGAAGTGCGAAGTAACCACATTAAATCACTTCTAAATGACCTTCGCCTGGTTGCTATTAAGCAGCCTATCGACTTCAAGGTTGTGTCCCCAACTTTTAGATCCTTTCATGCTCTTGCTCCAGCCTGCCTATCCGAGCTATTGCATTTCCCTTTTGCAGCAAATGTAAAGCGTCTAGAAAGAGATCGAGTTCTCTGAGGACGCTTTATCAAGAGCATTATTATTATTATTACGATCAGCTCGTTTGATTTAGATGTGACTTAGAAGTTTCGCTATGACTAGAACCCTCAAATAATTTGAAGATCCCCAAAGTCTGAAGCTTAATAGCTACTGACATCGCGAAATCCCCCGATGTTATATTTAAAAAGAAGCTTAAGACGCACCTTGTCCTCAGAGCACTATCTGGGTGCGCATGATTTGTCTTTTGAGACGTTTTGGGTGCTGATCTAGTGAATGTTGTCTCTGTGCATATTGACATGCTTCCTTTAGAGCGGTGGCTCTCAGCTTTCTTAATGCCGAGACCCTTTGATACAGTTCCTCATGTTGTGGCGACCCCAAACCATTAAACTATTGTGTGCGAAATGTGGAAATGATTAGAAAGAAAGAGATAGAAATAAATAGATTTTTTCCATGACGGGTGCTCTTTTATTATCACCAAGATTATTTGGGAGCTAAAAAGAAGATGGTTGATAGCGTGCATTAGCCGTTTTGGGTTTTTGATCTATTATTCAACCACTTCCTACATTACATTAAATTACATTTCTATGCAAACGGTGACTGAGACTTATCTAAAACAGACTAACAATACCTGCACTAATCACCAAACACTAATCGGCTGACATCTAGTCTTGGGCACCTTTCTCAATCTCGCGTTTAGCATCCCTTGCTTTCTTTATGACTGGTGCAAACCAAATATCATATCTGCAGGGAGTGACCAGTCGCTTAGTTGACGGTTCAAACTCAATAAAGACGCAGGCGAACTTCGTGATCTACAATTATATTGAGAAGACATATCAGTAGGAGGTTGAACTAGAAGAGCAGAGGACGTCAGAATTCTGAGGATAGGATCAAGGTTGAAATATTTCAGGTTTCATAACTCAAACATAATAAGGTATGCCAAAGCAGACATACGTTACAATGAGACCGCTATTAGCGTCTATTTAGACATCCAGATAGGATTTATGGTAGCTGTCCACAATGTACACTTGTAAGAGTAAGTCTGATCGTGAGAATGACGCACTGACGGCAAATGATTCAGGCTGTGAAAACCCGTTGGAACCGGAGCCGGATATAAAAATCGTTCAAAATAGATATTGAAATCACCTTTACCGAGAATATCACGATATCAAGCTAGGGAACAGAGAAAGTTACAATATTCAGAGATGATGCAAGGATTCCTACCTGGTGGATGAAAACTTACCAACTCCATAGGCAACTAACAACTAGCAGGACCGAGAACTAGATATTCGAAAGATTGTTCAGCAGGAATCCGAAAAAGGCTTGCAATCAGGAGAGATTAGTGCGATAGTGTCTAATACATCCCCATTTTTTAAGTGGTCTCACAATATTGAAACTGAAAAAACTTCTATGGTGGTACTGGTGACAGTGGAGCAGCTCTTCTACTAAAGTCATGTCTGAATGGCAGCCAAAATGTTTAGCATCACACAAAACGAGCCTAAACAACCTTAGAAAGCAGGCTTAACAACTAGCGTACAGATATTTCTATGCATGTCAAAAGGCAGATGGCGGCATCAAAAATCAGACCCGACCGTTAGGACTACGGGGGGGAAGTCACTGCTAGTAACTTCACCACCCCGGCCACTCGCTGTCACTACCCATAACGTCTCGACGCATTCTCAATCGTTGTAGTTTCACTCAACGCTGCACCCTCTTGATATTCTGAGCCGGCCACTTCATTTTCGTTGATCGACGGCGCTCAGAAGCCAGTAGTCTGAGCCTGATCGGATTACTAATTGGGCACGTCTTTAATGCCAGATTCGCAGCGGACAACTCGTGTGCCTTCCTGCGTGCCTTCTTGTGCCTGCAGTCAACCGTGCTAACGCACTGCGAGAGCGACCTCTAGCGACGGCCCAGTGACGGCGACATGCGACCCGCGGGCACCCTGAGATACTTTAGCCTGGCGCTGGTGTTGGCGAGCTGGGCTTCTATTTGCTACATATACATTCTAGCGTCTTCCAGGTCGGACTCGAAGTCTGCAGTCCGTTCGAAGGTAATAGAAGCCGCCAGGAGACCTCGCTCGGACACCGCTGACGATGCCGGTGGTAACGGTGACGACGACACGATAAAGCAGTTGAAGTACTCGTTCATCGACGACGATGAGCTGAAGGTGACGATGGAGCGCATTCAGGACGAGCGGCGTCGAACGCTGGGCGCAGCGTGCGACGTCGCTTCGAGGCTGCCGCCACGGCCAGCGCAAGAGACCATCCAGCCCAGGTTCTCGCGCACGTTCAACGTGCGCAGCCTCAAGCTCACTTACTGCGCCGTCGCCAAGTGCGCCACGACGACCTTCAAGGGGTTTCTGGCTGAGGTCACCCGAAATCCGTGCTACATCCACGCGGACAAGGCGGCGTGCGTGTCGCGCAGCCTCACGCAGCCGAGCTCGTTCGACCAGTTCGAGCGCCACTCGCTGCTCATCGTGCGAAACCCTTGGAGCCGCCTCGTGTCGTCCTACTGGGACAAATTCGTCGTGCAGCGGCATCGGCTGGCGGGGCCGTGCTACGAGCGCCACCGGAAACGGCTCCACGGCGGGACGGCGGTCTCTTTTGCCGAGTACGTCGACTGCGTGCTGAGCGACTATCGCCAGAAACTGCCGCTCAACATCCACTTTGCGCCCGTACACTGGCATTGCTCGCCTTGTCAAGCCAACTACACGTACATCGGTGAGCCGCGACAACCCGTGCTCTACGAGGCGCGAGCGGTCGCCGACCCACGTGGGAGGCGCAGAGGCACAGAGAGACGCCCCGGCGGGTCGCATGTACGCCTCCTTCTGCGACCGTCGGCTACGAAAAGATAAAATGGCGGGCTGCAAGTCTGGCGGGGTTACGTTCCGAATTGCCCCGCCATGTCAGTATCTAGCGAAACCAAGTGAAAGCACCCCTCTCACCTATTGAAATTTTTTCTAGACTTCACTAATTATATATCTATCAATCTATCAATCTATCAATCTATCAATCTATCAATCTATCAATCTATCAATCTATCAATCTATCAATCTATCAATCTATCAATCTATCAATCTATCAATCTATCAATCTATCAATCTATCAATCTATCAATCTATCAATCTATCAATCTATCAATCTATCAATCTATCAATCTATCAATCTATCAATCTATCAATCTATCAATCTATCAATCTAATCTAGCCATCTAGCCATCTAGCCATCTAGCCATCTAGCCATCTAGCCATCTAGCCATCTAGCCATCTAGCCTTCTATCCATCTAGCCATCTATCCACTTATCAATCTATCCATTTATCCATCTATCCACTTATCAATCTATCAATCAATCTAATTATATATATATATATATATATATATTATATATATATACAATACACATATACTTGCAACTATTTACTGATTGTAAAATCGGAGACTCGCAGATAGTCAAGCTATGGTGCTTTTAGCGAGCATTAAAAGGTCAATGTCACACTAACACCACAACTATCAAAATCATATTTGATCCGCATCAAGCGCGCCTCGAGATCAATTATGGCCTTTTTGGTCTTTTATGACAGAGGTCGTGAGTTGAAGTCCTGCAGTGGGCGATTCTTTATTGCCCACTGCAAGCGGTGGGGACAGCTGTTAAGGCTCTTCTGCCACAATACAAATGAAGCTGTTAAATCTGCTAATATGTCGCTCACTCTTCGGTTCCTTTACTCGCGTGCTACGGAGCATCATTCTGAAAGATATTCCCCGTGGTTTGCCTCTTTTATTTCCCCTGAGGCTTACCCAAGCGGTCCCCTAACTTCGGCCATTTAGCTATACCTTTGACCAGCCGGAAATATTTGGAGACTGGGCTTTCAGTTGCTACGCACCCTAAGCCTCTCTGCCGACTACCATAAGAATATCCCTGAGTGTAAAACATTTGTGGCGATGATAAAAAACCTCCCAACGACTGGCTTATCCCTATAGTTTTTCTTAATGGATTTATATTCTCGGAAGTTGTTTATCCCGCTTCCCTCGTCAGTTCATATGCACCGTTCCCAACTCATGTAAAGTGCCAAGAAAGATATATATAGACATATATACACACATACATATATACATCTATTTCTTAGGTATTATAAGGTAGCTTAATTATTATTATTACTTCAAAATTCAGTACATATATATATATATATGCTGTGAAAAAATTATATGGAAGGCAGGGCGCAGGGCTCGAGATGAAGGAGGTCACATGCAGTGCAGCTCAGCAAATGAATTGCTAGTGGAGCAAGTGGAGTCAGTTCCAAAGGTCGAATTCCATTTCCACCGGGGAAAAATGCTATTGCCACTATTGAATTATTATTTCAGATCGCTTCAGCATCCGATGGGCTAGCGCCGGAAGCCTGAAACCAATTTGCCTCAAGGCACCTAGTGGACGCCTAAACGCGAGCCAGACAAGCCGCCGTATATTGTTGAATGCATGGGACATATATTGATTCAAATAACAGCCAGCATAGAGCAGCTCTGTCAGCATCACACAAGTGGCTCTGCGTCGTTCGCTTGGATTACCGTATTTTTGCGAGTACAGGTTGCACTTTTTCTAATTTAAAAATATGAACCTGTGAAATACACACTTCAAGTCAGTGTCAGTCACTTCAAAACAGTGAAACTGACGACTCGGACATTTAAATCGTTGCAAAAGACGACGAGGATGTTTGCAATGATACTGGTGACGAGCTTCTTGCTAACTGTGATGATTACAGCAAACTTATATTAATACAAAATGAGCTAACTATTCTGTTATAATATTTTTCAGTAAAATCCTTGCCAGAAAATATTATCCATAAATTTAGGGTGCGACTTTACTTGGGCGTGACTTATAATCGCAACAGTGTAGCTGCAAGCGAGGCATGGTGCACTGAAGGCTTGTTCTTCGTTGCAGCCCACTTGGAAACGTTCAATGATGACTTCAGATACCTTAGCCGATACGTGTTTCCCAACAGCACCAGCCCCGAAGAGTATGATCAAGCCATCAGAGCGACTAAGCTTCGAAAAAACGAAGCTAAAAACATGACATCTGCGTCTTACTTCGACTGCTATCGGTCGCTATCGCCGAACGCCATCGACGAGCTGGTGAAATTGTACAAAGCCGACGCCGAGTACTACGGTTACCCGGTCAGTCCGTTATAATAGATCTGCCTAAATCCTCATGATAAATAAAATTGAAATACAGCGTGACGACTCAAATTGAGAAGTTTTAAACTTCTGCTGCGTTTCTTGGCTCGGATTATTAACCTGAAGTATTTTGGATAACACACTTCTGATTGGCCATTGAAAATCTTAGCAAAAATTGCCGTTTTTCTGCCCAATCAAATGCTTTCGTTACTGTTAGGAAGACAACATTGATCTCTGCAGTGAGCTCTGAAAAAGTATGTGCGTAAGCTTCAATTTGTGCACAGAAATTTGCCCGCTGAGCATTAATACTCTGGCAATGAATAGATAGCATAGCAGTGAACTACGTGAGCAAACTCTCCCCCTTCAATATCTCGAGGTTTGCGAAACGAATTGGCAAGTCAGTCAGTCTCATATAACTAACGGGCTTTCAGGCTTGAATAAAGCTGATCAGCTTGAATATATGTAGAATGTTTCGAGTATGCTTGTCTATGCGAAGCGGTGGATGCTGTTCTTAGCTGGAGAGTGCTTCACCTCGTTTAGTGCGGAGGCAGCAGCTACAGAGGGTCACTTCCCTGAACTACTCGAAAAAGCTACGTAGCGCTACGAACTTTTTTCTACCAAAAGGCATGTTATTCATGAATCTGCCGTTGCAATGCAAAGAGAAACGCTAGATTGCTAAATTAGCTAGAACATGATTGTCATAGATACTATTAGAAGCTCCGTAATTAGAATGATTAGGAATAAGATACGCAGTTCCTATGTTTGACTGGAGGGCGCATGTACCTCAAGCTGTACGCTTCCAGATCAACTGAAGCAGCTGGTCGGTATGCAAATTGTGGACGCAGCGACAATTGCTGTGCAGTTACTGTAAATGGCAGGCTTTCTGGCTCCTGATAACTGGTCGGTATACCAGCTTTTGTTTGCATCTGATCCACGGGCTGTGCTGTTATGTCTGCCACCCTGCAGCATTTAACTGCACATGCCGTGTCCCTGGCTGGTCCCTACTCTACTTTGCTAGGCTACCAATTTTTGGATAAGTTATGGAAGTATTTCCACCAAGCCATATCTCCTTTATGGGAGGTAGATGACTCTTTGTGACTGCCAGGCTCAGTACTCTTGGTGGTCGAAGAAAGTCCAGTAGAGCTTGGAGTTTGTTGCTGATCGGTGTCCCATCTTTCAGCCAGTGTGAGTTACTCCCGGTAATTTGTGAAAGTGCGATAATTCTGAAGGAATTCTAGATCACTCTATGTTTTCCATACAGCAGACGCATTAATAGCATTACTCCAATTCTGTGCCGGCTCGGTAATTGCTCTATAGGATCGTTGGAAGGTCAGGCCAAAGCTATCAGCCAAATCATGGCTCAGCGGATGGTATGGTGCAGTCAGTATGATGCTTGATGCATTGTTGCATGATGCAAGCAAATTTAGACGAACAAAGCAGTAGAAAATTATTTCTGACAACTAAAAGTTGCAGGCTTCGGCGGAAAACAGCACTCTTAGCGTTACAGTGGTTACTTGGGATTCTTGTAATTCTGTTAAACCTTATTGCTACTTCCTTAAAGTGACCACCAATATTAAATAGGTCAAGGACACTGTCGAGGAAATAACCAGCAAAGTCTAAATGAACACGGTTGTTGGATTCCGCCTGACTTGCAAGGCCACCACCCTCTTCCGGCCGAGAACAGTGGACCCGCGTCAACAGACGCTCTCGAGCTAGCGAAATGGCCGTTACGCCCTGGTTCTGTCTCAAATAAACGGCATCTGTCGAGCAGTCTTTTGCAGTGCGAAACTACTCGCAGACACTACAGTGGCGACGAGCTGGATTTGTTGTTGACCCATGGCAACCCGCGAAGGCTTCATCTCGTTTGATGAGGAAAGATGTTTGGCGACTATGTGTTCTAAGGCTATCTGGATATGAACCCGATGGCGATAGCCCGGTTTACCATGGTAATCCGGGTGCACGTGGACTGCGATAACTACCTGAATATTGATCCAAATAATATGCAAATAGGCTAAAATGTCGGGCTCTTTGAGTTCTATTAGTCAGCAAGCAGACAGCGATTTCAAAAAAGATGATTTTTATTGTGCAAGTGCTCAGCGGCTGACCAAATCCAGGGCTCGATCGCGAAAATTGAGCCTATTTTTTCGAGAAATAGCTCAAGAGTGAGGGCTAATTTGGGATAACAGCTGGTGCCTTCTTCGGGCGCCCCACAGAGCGTATCTGCACGCCCGGAGCAGCATTCTTTGCTGATGCTCTTTTTTTCTTCTGCCACGAGTCTGCGCCATGTCGGAAGCCGCCGCCAATAGCGTGCGCCAATATAGTCAAAATTTTAGTCCTCACTATCAGCAATACTACCCAGGCGAGCACTGGCGCCGAGATTCCGGACCTCCGCATAATCTTTTCAGACCAGCGGGGGGGGGGAATACATTTCCCTGGAAATGTTTCCAAGAACTTGCACACCAGTTCCATTGCGTTTTTAAGAACATCATTGCTAACATCTTGTATACTGTCATTAATAGCCAACCATAACTTGCATCCTTTCATTGAGCTCTTGCCCACATAGTTCTTCAGATTGCTTCGACATGATCCTGACGGTGCTGCTCCTGAATCAGGTCAGCGGCATTTCCAACTTCAAACGCTTTATTTTTTGGAGCAGCTATTCGCAAAACAAATAATTAATTGCGATTCTACATGCGGAAATTTGGTAACCAGGGTTTGCCGCACGCTGGACGACGCCACTGCTCGGGATGCCGACAGCGACGATGCTGCGAGCGAGCCTCTGCCCGCTCAGCGTTGCCCCGACGACCGCTGGCTTCTCTCTAGGCAGCTGGCTCGGCTGACTCCTAGCGGGCAGCAGAGCAGAAGCCTCGCAAGCGTCAGCCGAGCACAGATGTACAAAAGTAAAATAGCAAGAGCATTTTTAGCCGCCTTTCGTCTTTAGGCTCGCCGCATTTCGGATTCGACCCGTTCTTACCGAAAGCTCCGAAAAACCAGCGTGTATGCGGCCTTTTTCGCAATTCTACTCGGCTCGCTGTTGACAGTAAGAAGTCTGAAGCTGGAGATAGCTACAGACATTGCAACAGCGGCAGAACAGTCGCAAAAAGAGGTCACAGCGATAGAAAAGTGTTATGAGTATTCGACTGCCGAAACCTCACCAGCTGACGGGATGAGCGGGCCGCATTCAAAGCAGCCAATCGCCCGCGCCTCCTGCGCCTCCTGCTGCTCAACTCAGCACGAACAGCGAAGATGCCTCCATTACCGCAGCGTACGCCACACGTGGGGGTTATAAGGTCACTTCCAAAGAGTGTGTAGAAGTAAAGATCGGCATGCAATGCGAGCGGCAGGAAAGAGTACAGTAAAGAAAAATCAAAACATCAGAGCAAAAAATTCATAGAACAACTCCGCGAACATCAGAAAAGTGTTAGACAACATCTTTTTCATTCATTCTGCGAGAAGTTCGGCCCACAAACCATGCTTGATACGGGTCCATGTTGAAGGAACACCCGTTCTCATGGAGTTCTTGACACGATATGGAGCATTTCTAAGCTATCCTAGCACGAATAGAAGCGAGTCTGTCTTCACCTCACTCTGGAGCTTACGAACACTATGCTACGGCGGTATGGCGGTACTATATCTCCTCCTAACGTAATTCATTATTAAGCTAATTACCAAGGAGAAAAGGAGGTTCAGTCTCGACTTTTCGTCCTTGCCAAAGCCGACGTAAAGCTGTTCGGCAGAGAATGGATGGTAGCTGTCGATCTAGATATGGTTATAGAGGCAGGATGGTTTCTGCGAATTTATTGACTGAGCATCAAGACTTGAACGCTCGTATACAGCAGCATGACGATCTTTTCCGCCAGACGCTGGGTAAGTTCAGCGATGTCAATGTCAAGCTGCATGCTCTAGAAAATGGTGGAACCCGTGCATATTAAATATCGAGTCGCACCATTTGCAAAAAGCGATGAGGTAGAGGCTGAGCTAAACAAGTTGCTCTCTGAGGGGATCATTTCGCAGGTCGAGCAGGGCGAATAGGCGACTCCAGCAGTGACAATAATTAAGCCCGACGGCTCGACCCGCCTGTGCGGGTACTACAAAGTGACGCTGAACTCTCAGCTCGTCATTGATTCATATCGCACGCCTTCAATAGACGACTTACAAGATAAACTAAATGGGGGACCTTATTTTCAAAGCTGGACTTATCGCGCGCAGATCGAACTTAAGGAAGCGTCCAAAGCTTTTGTTGCCATTAGTGCGCACAAGGGTTTGTTTAAATGCAGCCGCTTGAAGTTTCATTTTGCTTCCGCTTCCGCTATTCATCAAAAAGCTATAGATATAATATAATATAATATAATATAATATAATATAAGCTATTGATCAATTGCTGTTTGGACTGACTGATTTATTGTGCTACCAGGATGAACTTTTGTGACGGGGAAGGACCGAACTTACCGCATACATAATCTTGGTTCGGTGTTGGCAAAACTGCAAGGCGCTGACCTCCAAGTAAGCAGAGAGAAGTGAGCCTTCTTAAAACCATCTATCATATATTTTGGGCATCAAATAAAAAAAAATTCCATACACCCCAAGGAGGATAAAGTGGTAGTCATAAAAAACCCACTGCCGCCTACGGACGCCAGTAGCCTCCGGTCATTTATAAGGATGGTGCAATACTGTCACAAGTTCTTGCCCAACCTGGCGCAGGTATTGCAACCCTTGTACGAATTGCTTCAAAAGCAAAGCATGTGGCTACGGACTTTTTGCTGCCAATAGTCTTTTGCAAAAGCTAAGGAGATGATTGGCTCTGAAAGCGTCCTGGCAGCATACAACCCCAATCAAATGGTTGTACTAGCTTGCGACTCGTCATCTTATAGGCTTTGTGCTGTTTTTATCTCATCGATTAGTCAACGGATAGGAGAGGCCTATTGCCGTCGCTTCTCGTACGCTATCCACTAGCGAAATAAACTATTCGCAGATTGAGGAGACCTTGTCAATAACTTTTGGCGCTATGGATTTTCATCTATATTTGAATGGGCTCAGGTTCCTGCTGCTTACCGATCACCGCCCATTCATTACAATCCTCGGCCTTAAGACCGGCATTCCGCCTACATTGCTGCAATGAGTATGCAGCGTTGGGCTGAGGTGTTGTCTGCATACACATATAGTCGAGTACAGGCGGTCAGAAGATCATGCTAAAGCTGACGATATGTCACGACTACTGTTACCAGATAAGGAAGACCCGTGTCCAGAAATAACTTTGTTCCGCGTTGACAATTATGCTATGGTTCCTGTGACAGGCGGTTTGAGAGTTGCCACATCACACCACTTCTCGCCGAGCTGCACTGGCTAATAGTCAAGCAACGGATCGACTTCAAGGTTTTGTCACTCACATTTAGGTTCCTTCATCCTATGGCTTTAGCCTACCTATCAGATCTTTTCCCCCACCAGGCTAAGCATCGTACCACCCGCTTTTTGGAAGCTAACTGTTTACCTATACCTCGTACAAACCCTAAATCCTTTAGAGACCGTGCATTTAGTTCGTAAGCACCCAAAGCCTGTAAACTCACTCCCGACTTGCGTCACAACATCCCCTGACTTGACCACATTTAAATAGAAAATAAAAACGCACATATTTATGACAGCATTTAGTGAGTTCCTGGGATTCGTCCTTTATGTGCTTATGCTTGCTGACACTGTGCATGCTGCCACTAACCAAACTTGCATGCTGACCCTGTGTATGTCACCCCTAACCATGTTATTCCTGTTGTTTATTGAGCATGCTACCACTAGCCATACGATCGCGTTTCCTTTGCAGCAAATGTAAAGCGCCTAGAAGGAGACTGAGTTCTCTGATGGTGTTTTATCAAGTGTGTGATTAGTATTATTATTATAATCAATAATAAGTGCTACAAGAGACTTAATAAAAAAAAGTTATTTGAAGTATGTGGTCGAACTTCGCCTTGCTTCTCTGTTTTGCCATCATCTACCCGCTGTCTTTGGTGAGCTCACTGACTGATCCGGTTGGAGTTTATATGCATATTAAGTGACGTAGTGCGCAGCCCAATGACGACTACCAAAGACCTCCATGAATCGCCAGTGAGGTCTTGCAGTCCAGGCAAGTGCCTCTCTCGACATGCAGTTCTTTGATCAGGTCCCGCCCGATTTACCTTTGTATGCAGAGCAGTTTGTCGCTGCAATCGGAAGAACCCGGCAACACATTGAAAATATGTCACTGACCGATTCGACGAAGAGGGCAAAGTTGGGGAAGCATGCGTCCGTGCATGCCGAAACGAGGGCTAGCTGGAGCAAGCGTGCCCAACAACGCCCGTACGCTGATTGGTAATCGGACGACCGCGATACGTCTGAATGTCAAAGATTGCAGTTCACACAGTATCGGTGCAGGTTTTTGGACACGCGCTTCAGATTCACGAGTCGCTCGCGTAGCCTCCTGGAGTCTTGACCTGAACGAAGCAGTTCACAAGAGCCAGCTGCTCCTCCCGGCTCACATCGAGTGTTTTGTCCGCGACGATTCATTAATAAGCCTCGCCTTTCTCGTCATCGAGACGCCGAGGAGAGCGCGCGCATCGATGGTGCGTTTTGGAATATCGGGCTAGTCGTCGCGGCGTATTGCTGTGGCCTTCTCGAAGGCCGCAGCATCAAGCTTGACGTCCTCCTGCCCATGAACGCGAGGAGCTTGAAGAAATCAACCGACTTGTTGTGGTCCGGACATACAGGCCCTGGCCAAATATGAACCGTCTTGCATTGACTGATTGTTGCAAGCGAGTTCGCTTATCGTCGATTACTTTGGTCATCTGTTTCCCATTACCGTACATCCCCGGAATGACGTGTGTAACTTTGTTCGTCAAAAGAAAGAAAATACAAGCTGATTTAACAGCCTCTTTTGTATAGAGACAGAAGAGCCTTTACGACTATCACCACCGCTTGCAGCGGCGATGAAGAATCACCCACCACAGGATACGAATCTACGACCTCGGTTCAGAGGTCGTGAAAAGCAACCGCCTTACCTAGCGTGCCATCACGGTTCATCATTACGTCAATTGCCGAAGGTGACGCCTTTTGCGATGCAACTTTGGGCTGCCTTAATTGGCCTACATCTTTGCAGTCTGTGCCCCCGACTTCTTCCAGTTGCAGAACCCACCAATTGAGATCATAACCACGCGAAGAATGGAAGAGGATGCGTGAGAAGCAGTAAACATTCTCTGTGATAAAGGAATACCCAAGTTTCTTATTCGTCTGTACCAGAATGGCTGAGGGAGACGCAAAAGCTTTTTTGTAAGTATCTGACTAGATATTTGCTCCGTCAGATCAGTTTGATTAGTGGAATGAATAGGGCCTGAAGCAAATATGAATGACTGACCTGATCAAATGTTGAGGTCGTTTGTATGCCAAAACGGTATGTCTCGATTCAACATCCACATCGATGCGAGGTGCCTCTATGGATAATAAAGCATGATGCAGTAGCCACAGTACCGAGCAAGGATCGAGCGGCTAGCCAAATTGAGCCTCCATAAGATGAATGAGCTATATCGACGTTACGCTTGGCTGTGCAGGTCACCTTAGCAGGCTCCGTATCTCGTTTCCTTTAAGCCCAGTCTCTCGCTTGAGCTACTGAAGCTGCTGCCCCTAACTCATATAGGGATCTAATTTTTATTCTCTCCCCCCCGTCTGAACTCTTGAGCTCTGGCGAGATGTAGTTCTCTCTGACCTAGCTCTTAGAGGCCATTCTTCAGTTCACCCGTCCCTTTAATTTGCTTCTAAGCCCTGGCTGATGGCACTAGGCGTACGCTTACGCGTTCCTACTGGCCTAGCATCTCGGTAATGTAGCCAATTATTCGGTCCGATCTCCACACCTTGCCGTCTTTCTTTGTGGTCACTCCGGGCTCCAGATGATTCAAGTCTCTGAATCGTTCTCGCTATCGGTTTAACTCCGTCGCTCCATCCGAGTTACCTAATGGATAGCAGCAGATCTTCCTGGCTATAACCACGCCCCAGGATGGTCAAAGTGCCCACGTCAAAAACCTTTTTAATGTGAAGAATTTTATCATGGCCGCAGTTGAGAGCCACTCGTGTTCAGACCAGGCGGTCAACTTTCCCCTCCCTCTGGCTTCACCACAACCACTGATTTGTATTTCTATAAGAACGTAATTTCTATGTAGCTGCTTTCAAAAATGCTTCAAACGGGTCCGAGCAGTAGCAGTTTCTGTGTTCGATGCCGGTAATTCTGTAACGGTCATCCAAGCAGTGCATCATAAAATAGAGGCGACAAACGTAGACTTGTAGGGATCCGAAGACCAGTGATAGCGTTTTTTGCTCTATCTGTAAGCAGTTTGCCTCATTTTGTCTGAAGCATCTGGAAGCAATACCTTTTTGCTATTTGTTCCTTTTCTTTTGCAGGGTATTCTTGAGAAATACAGCCTCACAGACGTAAGTTCCAATCCAGTAAGTTATCGTTGCACCTCGACGTAGCAAGGTGTTAACAGCTGGATCTGCAGACGGAATTTAGTTCCATTTTAGCAAAATAGTCGCCGAAGTTAACCATCCACAGACAGTCGTAGTTCGTTTTAGCAACTTGCTGAGTTGTTTACTACCGCATGCGTACCGAAATCGGCTTAGGCTGTGAGTGTGCTACCAAAACAAACTCTGATCCATTGCCCCTTCTTAGTACTCGTGGTTTTGTGGACTTACAGACGGAGCAAAATTGCATTACAGGCTATGCGGAAAGGTTGCTAGATACGATAAGTACGTTGGACAGTACTGCACGAGACCCTGGAAAGATCTCAGTTCTTTAACATGTCGTGGTGCATGTGCTGCTTTAACTGCTTTGACTTTGTCTGTTGCAAGATGCATTCGTTCTTGTCTACTCAATGAGGCAGGTATAAAAGAAAAGCTGCAACATTATCACTACAATTAACACTTATCAAGGCAAAGCTTTAAGCAGACATCACCGAGTTTCCGAAACACAGTTTCGAGGATGCCAAAATGAGAGACTCGATCTGAACCTGTCACGAAGATGACTTGCTCCAATATAATGCTACGTAATCCCAAAGTAGCTCTTCACAGCCATCTGATAGATTCACGGTGCAGAGACAACATGACATTTAAAATGATAAAGGCGGGCGTCGTAGTTGTAGGCGAGGTCTCTCATTTGCAGCGAGGGTAATACAATACCAAGATATAGTGTCTAGTGGTACCTGAGTGAAGGCCCCAGACGCGATAAACTTGGTGAATTATACCCCGACGCCTATTTCTTCTGAAAAGCCTCACTATACGGCTTTACGGATCCCACAGCTATCCCACTAATCAGAGCACAAGCTTGGCTCCTTACGTAATTCATTTGTGTAGCGCCGTAAGAGAGCTTAATCTCTATTCAGGTGCTTCACATATTCGGAAGGGTTCGAGCCCACGACCTCATCTAGACCTTGGTCGGGCAAGCACTTTAACCGCTGGGCCAAACCAGCTCGGCATCTCCTTATCCGGCCTACCTATAGATTATAAATAATAAATATTCGTAGCTCGTCAGCATAGTATTCTAAGAGAAATAAATTTCTATCCAAACCATTTACAACTCCCTGCAAGAGAATAATTACCAACGGCTAGTGAAGTACACGATATCAAGCTACAAAAATAAGCATAAGCAAAAACGTAGCATGCTTAGGGCCAGCATGCTAAAGCAAAACAGAAGACACTCCGGGCCACAGGCTTGTAGGAATTTGGCTGGAAATATAAACGGAAACTTTAACTTAAACGCGGGTACAATAATAAAGCGAAAGCGAACGATAAAGACAGCTATGCGGTGGGGGTGGGGCCGAATGGAAAGCTAGCAGCATCAAATGCACCTTTAGCGGACACTAAAATGATGCAAGGTCAAGGTCATGGCAGATAGTGACCATAGCTGGAAGTGAGCTTCAGAGTTTCGGAACACTAACTGATCTTTGAGCAATCGAGACTGAACCGGCAAGAGTTCTACTCGTAGCCCACTTTTTGACGAGGGCGGTTGTAATAGCGCGCCTTTTTCAAAAACAAATTGAGTGCCCAAAAGTGGAATCAGCTGCATGCTCTGCCAAAATTGAATAGTCGGGAAAATCCACGCCATGCATATCCGTAATACATTGTAGTTAATATTGCAATTGTAGGAGAGTTCTTACGCCACTCGCTCTTCAGATAACAACCACGCCTAGTGACTATATGACACACGATGAGATTTTGACATACGATAATTAAGATGGCCATTGCCCGGAGAGCGTATAACGGTATTTGCCATAAGCCTCTTCGCATTATACTCAAAAATTTAAATGAACATACAGACGAAAGTCAAATATGATTAATTATGAAATCACTTAAAACTTCGTAGTGCTCATAACGAAAAGGACCTTTTTTCTAGCTAAATAAAAAGACGTCGGAGGCGACGGGATGGTACAAAGTAATACAAAGTAGTACAAAGTAATACAAAGTAATACAAAGTAATACAGGTGCGCAGGCGATGGTTGCGGTACCGCGTATTAAAATCCCGAAGCCCAATAAATATACATCAAGTAGCCAGAGTTTACGTGCTAATACACGAACTTGAAGCTGGCTAAGGGTGATATGCTAGTGTTAAGTACCTTAGCCTTGCCTGAAGTTGTGAGGAACGAGGGAGGAGAGTTCTTCCTGCACCGGTCATTTCCGCCGGCGTGCTTGTGAGTGTGGCAATTTGCTTTGAGTCCCACACTGTAAGCAGTGTTAAAATCATCAACTAAAGCTACGGCGATGATTTTAAATTAAATTAATTAATTTATAGCCATCCTGCTGACAACGAACGGACCGCAAGTCGTGGAAAAGATGACAGTTTTCTTGATCTGATCGATAAGCAATGCTGTTTTGGCAATGCGTAGCACAGTGCTAGTGCCATGGATTACATGCTGCAGCATCATAATGACTGTGAACACTGGTTATCGACATCCTAATTATTTTTTTCAAAGACTTCATCTTCACATTTTTGCCGAGTCAACAATAGCAGTGATATGAAATCTATTTAGCGCCCCCAGAGAAATAAATCTTTTTCTGAAAATTTTTTACAAGTCCTGGAAGGCAGGTATGTCAATACGGTTAGGGATAATAATAATATTAATAATATTACAGTTGATAAAGCGTCGTCAGAGAACTCGATCTCTCTTTAGGCGCTTTACATTTGCTGCAAAGGAAACACGATCGAATGGTGAGTGGTATCATGCTTGGTAAACAACATGAATAACATGGTTAGAGGTGACATGCACAGGATCAGCATGCATAAGCATGTAAAGGACGAATCACAGGGACTCATTAAATGCTGTCATAAATAGGTGCATTTTAAAGTTTTTTTAAATGTGGTCAAGTCAGGGAATGTCGTGACGCAAGTCGGGAGTGAGTTCCAGGCTTTGGGAGCATACGAACAAAATGCACGGTCTCCAAAGGATTTGAGATTTGTACGAGGTATTAGTAAACTGTTGGATTTCGAAAAGTGGATGGTACGATGCTTGACCTGGTGGGACAGTAGATCTGATAAGTAGACTGAAGCCAAAGAATGAAGCGACTTTAAACGAGCAAAAAAACATAGACCTCGACGTGTTGCTTGACTGGCAGCCAATGCAGGTCAGCGAGAAGTGGAGTTATGTGGCTGCTGCGACGCTCACGACAGACAAGCCTAGCTGTAGAGTTTTGCACCAGCTGCAATCGCCTGATCGCACATGCCGGCAGGCCAGCAAGCAGTGAGTTACAGAAGTCAAGACG
This sequence comes from Cristatella mucedo, assembly GCA_009760855.2. Taxonomy (NCBI): domain Eukaryota; kingdom Metazoa; phylum Bryozoa; class Phylactolaemata; family Cristatellidae; genus Cristatella; species Cristatella mucedo. The sequence goes on along the minus strand of WPIO01000093.1, from coordinate 573,711 downwards.
GGATGTCACGAATGCATAGACCAACTTAGACGTGGTATCCTTGTCTAAACAAGCTCGAATTTCAGCAATGTTACATAGCTGAATATGTAGCTGTATATAAATAATTCTATGTCAGCTTTGCTTCCTCTCTCGCTCTCTCATTCATCTCTCTTATTCTCTCTCCCATCCTCTCTCTCTCATCCCCCTCTCATCCTCTCTCTCATCCTCTCTCTCTCTCTCTCTCTCTCTCTCTCTCTCTCTCTCTCTCTCTCTCTCTCTCTCTCCTCTCTCTCCTCTCTCCTCTCTCTCATCTCTCTCTCTCTCATCTCTCTCTCTCTCTCTCATCTCTCTCTCTCTCTCTCTCTCTCTCCTCTCTCTCTCTCTCTCTCTCTCTCTCTCTCTCTCTCTCTCTCTCTCTCTCTCTCTCTCTCTCTCTCTCATCCTCTCTCTCATTCATCTCTCATCCTCTCTCTCATCCTCTCTCTCTCTCTCTCTCATCCTCTCTCTCTCTCTCTCTCTCTCTCTCATCCTCTCTCTCTCTCTCTCTCTCTCTCTCTCTCTCTCTCTCTCTCTCTCTCTCTCTCTCTCTCATCCTCTCTCTCATCCTCTCTCTCATCCTCTCTCTCTCTCATCCTCTCTCTCTCTCTCTCATCCTCTCTCTCTCTCTCTCATCTCTCTCTCCTCTCTCTCCTCTCTCTCTCTCTCTCATCCTCTCTCTCATCCTCTCTCTCTCTCTCTCTCTCTCTCTCTCTCTCTCTCTCTCTCTCTCTCTCTCTCATCTCTCTCATCCTCTCTCTCATCCTCTCTCTCATCCTCTCTCTCTCTCTCTCTCTCTCTCTCTCTCTCTCTCTCTCTCTCTCTCTCTCTCTCTCTCTCTCTCTCTCTCTCTCTCTCTCTCTCTCTCTCTCTCTCTCATCCTCTCTCTCTCTCATCCTCTCTCTCTCTCTCATCCTCTCTCTCATTCATCTCTCATCCTCTCTCTCTCTCTCATCCTCTCTCTCATCCTCTCTCTCTCTCTCTCTCTCTCTCTCTCTCTCTCTCTCTCTCTCTCATCCTCTCTCTCTCTCTCTCATCCTCTCTCTCATTCATCTCTCATCTCCCCTCTCTCTTTCTCTCTCATCCTTTCTCTCGTTCTCATTCCTTTCCTTTCTCAGCTGATCTCGCGTTTGACCTTGTCTCAAGTTCTAGCTAGAGGAGATCCGTGCATACATTAAGACCGAATTGGCGCGGTTACAAGCAAGGCTTCTACGTCCGGTCAAGGACTAAGCCGCAGACTCAGCTCTCCTAGTTGTGCTGGTCTCAGCCGACGCGCGACGACTATCGGCGACGCCTGAACCTCGTAGAGAGCACGGCCAGGTATTTGTAGGTGACGCACCCGTGCGTGCTGGTACGGCGGCGGTAGCAGGAACGCGGCGGCAGCGACGACGAGCGCTCGCACCTTAACACATAAAGTATGCATACATAATATGCAGACAAGTCCATTTGACACCAGCGGACAACTACAGGCTCTCAACAGTGGCCGTGACGTATACCGACCGCTCCGCGGCCAAGAGCTGAAGTGAAGAGCTCCACAAGCCAGAAGCTTCGAGTCTTGAATCCCGACCGCCAGCATAAATCAGGGCCCGGATTTTTATTTGGCCTCGGTAATAGCGTATTGTACAATTGCACAATCGCAATTAATAATGATTCGTCTTGATCCGGCCGGTTTAGCTGGCGCCGCCGCTTAAGCGCTCTCCTGCAGCAGGCCAGCACTGCGGCATTAGCTAAGGGCGCACTCTCCGTAAGGACAGACGGTTCTCGTTGCTAGGGGCGTACTTATTGTCCCGCTCGTCGTCAATCCCCTTTGAACGCCATTTATTGAACACCATTGATTAAACAACATTGTTTGAACACCGTTAGTAGAGTCCCGCTAGCTCCTGAGTGGGAATCGTTTACAGTCGGGGCCAGGGCGGCCTCTGATTGCAATCAATGCTCAGAGGCTTCGGTTAGCTTTGCCTCCGTTCGAGACTCGCGCACCAAAGGTTCCAGCTCACCGTAAGTTGCTGCCTTCAGCTCCAGAAAGACTTCCGCCGACTAGGGAAGGGGCCTGCCTACCCGTACGAGTAGCGTGCGCGTGCCAATCGTGAAATGCGATGACGTCATCGCACCAGCGTGTCTGCTACTGGAAAAGCGTGTCTGCTAGTCTGGCCCGGCTTATAACGCTTTCCAGGCTATAGCCTACGCTTGACTCGCTGGGTGATACAGTTCTTACGCTGCCCACAAGGCCCGCCACGGCTGGGCTCCTTCGTACCTAGCTGAACTGCTGCATCAGTTTCAACCTGTTCACACCCTCAGGTCCCGTGTGGACAATAAATTAGCTGTCCCATTCCTCCGCTTAAAGACAGTTGCCGACAGAAGCTTTAGCTCTGCAGGTCCTAGACTGTGGAACTCGCTTCCACAATTCTTACGCAACGACAACTACTCTCCAACTGCCGACTGTGGCACATCTTTTTCAGTGGTCCTGAACTGCCGCTTCCATGCTACTCACTACCTCAACTGCTCTCCTAACTCTGCTATGCTTCCCACTTTCTCTTTGTTGCGTGAGACGAAGTCTGTTGGCTACCGAATGCGTACCGAAAGCCGCTTAGGCTGTGAGTGCGCTATACAAAACTCTCCTGCGTAACACCCACATGGTCTATAAGACTTTGTGGAGTTACTGACGGAGGGAGGGATACATTGCATTGCCGCGAAGTAGTTCGGACAGGCGACGGGTCCGAATTTGTCCTCCTCCAGTCGCACCGCGACTTTCTTTACCCGTGGCTAGCTCGACAGGGCTGATGGTGTGAGCCATCGACCGGTGCGCTACCACTACAGCAGACGTGATTACTGCGCTAGGCTACTGGTTGGCTGGCGGCGACGCACCCGAAAGCGGCGATGGCCAGGCGGCGGCGGCGTGAGTGGGTGCATGGGCCGCTGGGGAGGGGTGCTGGGGAGAGGATCAATTGACTATCGCGGCTCTCGCTGCGACACAGGTCAGCTGATGCATTCGAGGGCGCAGCTGCTCGAAAGAAGAACTGCTCGAGTACCGGTCAGAATGGAGAAACGTTTCCCGCTAGATAGTGAGAAAAAGCTCGACTCCCTTCTTAAGGGCAACACATCTGTTGTGTCTATCAAAACTGGATGACAGACAGCGTAGCGAATCAAGCGCTGGAGATTTCGAGGATTGTAGCCGGTCATTCTGCTAATCAATCCAAGCCCAGTCTATTTCCTGTCTAATTGCCTTGACTCCCCTAGTAGGCGGTCAACGTCGCAGTTGTGCTCGGGCCAGTTGTAGTGCCCTCTCCTCCGTCGCCGTTCTCCATCAGTAAATCATCGCTGCCCCTCGAGCACGTAGTTCAGGATGGAGGCTTAGCCCATCACTCGTATAAGTAAAGACACGAGCTGTGCTTACCACCCAACGAAACCGAAAGACTGTTCGTTTGACTTTGGGATCTGGATGAGGGGCATATTTTTCAGAATGCCCGACGATGCCTGCTATGGAAACGAGCGAGAAAAAGGAATGTTGACTCCGTCGGGGAACGTTTGCAACCCGAAATTAACGGTGCGGTACCCCACCGATTGTGATATTGAGACTACTTCAAGGTTCAACAAGGAGCATTAAAATCTCGGCTTGGATTTCCGCTTACTTGCTCGGGCCGAATCAGCTTGTACTGCGTGAATGAATGTGCACGCGCTTATGTTTGCGAAGCGCGTGCCGAGCTGCACCCATTATGCCTGCCGATACGTCGGGAGCGTGTCCGCTGTACGACTTCGCGGGTGCATGCAATCAGGGCACATCCGCACGAGCCATCTGCGGCAAGCATAAAGTACCTAGAAATAGAATGCGTTCTCTATGGGCGTTATGTAAAATTTATTTTTTATTATTATTATTATCTGCGGCCATGGCTAAGGTAAATTACTTGTTTTAATCGGAGATGCAGTGGCACGATTGCTGTCCAGAGGTCTCCGTGCGTCCACCGAGTGACTAATTTCTGGGACGACCGTTTCCTACTCAAACCGGAGCGGGTTGACGTAGTACAGTCGATTCATATCTTATGCGGGTAATAAATTAAAAGGTCAGGGCTTGTGCTGAAATCTAGCAAAGCTAAAAACACTATCGCAATCCTTTAACTGCTACATATCTCGTGATTTTAAGATAATAAGCGCCTGCAGACATCAGACGTGGGCAGAGATGAAAGTGGTGTCAATGCGAGCCCCTTAAAAGCGAATTGCTCGAACAAATTGCATATACATTGTGCGAGGTGCTTCGCTGTTCTAACGACACGGCGTCGTTTCTCCTGCTTCTGACATTTAAGCGCGTCATTTAAAGCCGCCCTGAGCTTTAAGTTTCTAACTTCCTCGAGTGCAGCCCCTACTTAGCAATGCGTCTCACATTTTCGTTGCCTCTGATTTAGTCTGCTGAGAACCGTACGGGCGCCGGAAGTTGCGTTGGCTTTGAAAGGGCTGAAGAGAACTTTTCACTGTGACACCCGCCTGGTGCTTGGGTCTTTGTAAAGCTACAGGCGGTGTTACACGGTGCTTATACTCATCCTTCACCTTCACGTTTCACTTCCGGTTCGAGGTAAATGTATGCTTGCTGCAGTTCCGTTGGCAACTGCCGCTGTACTTTGCAAACATAATGCGCCGCAATCTTTCAAGATTATGCCATACATGCTATCACTTTTAATTCGACAGAGGTCACGCAGAGGTACTACAGAGGTCAATACAGACGTCACGCAAACAATCATCGAACTCTTTTTGCTGCCAGATTCCATTATGTTTTGATACTTTCGCTTGTTGTGAGGAGCACGTGCTATTGTCAAGCGGACGCTCATTTGAAGCACCGTGGGTTTTAGATGAGCCTCGGATAATCTGGAAAGCATCCGGTCAAGGTCGAGCACCCTCTAAAAATTCACGGTGACTGCTGTGCTCGGCTACTTGCGAGAGAGCTTGACCGCAGTCGTGACAGCGACTTGAGCTGTGATAGCCCTCAGCCTAGGTCAGATTTTTGCACATTTGGTGGAGTCAGAGCCCGCCGGGGCGGGGGGGGGGTGTTCAGCCTTTCAAAGCTGAGTATGCCGAGTCTTTTAAAAGCGACAGCTTCCCGCGGTTACTGGACACGTTGGCCTCGGATATTGGGTAAGAAATAATCTAAATCTAATAACAAGTGATTCATCATATAAACCCTAAAAGTCTTCTTGCGGTCAACTAGAAACAATGCAGTTCTAAATTTTGTGTTAAACCCCATTTTGTCTGTATTCTTAAAAATGCTCATCGAATTCACAATATAGAAAACTTCTGCTTGCCACCATTGTGATTTCTCCGACTAAGACGTACCCAGGGCTTAGAAATGGAATTTATTTTAGATTGCGACATTTTATCATCGGCTTGAGTATTCTTCGCGCTATTTTTAATAATTATTATAATAATACATGTGATACATTTCCCTCAGAGAACTCAATCTCCTTCTAGGTGCTTTACATTTGCCGCAAAAGGAAGCGCGATCGCTAAAGATTTGGATTCGTCTCTTGTTTGATTTGTAGCAGTGACTCTGCAGCGACATTTGTCTATATTGCCCGTCTTGATATTTTTTTCTCTGAAGCGTAATTTAGGCAAATGATGCTAACGTTTAATAAAATTTAAAGTTAATAATAGCTTAAACGCATGCATAGGCTAAAATTACATTGCCTGCAATCAAATCAAACTTTTTTAGAGAAGTCTCGATAAGCTGCTTAGTTTTGTCTCACATTGAGATGCTTCTAGGTGTAGGTGAAAAATTCTGAATACAGATAATTGCAGTAATCTACATGCGATGACACAAACACGTGTCACCTAATTTGACTGCGGTAGTCTTGTGCGAGCAAGCTCTGATTTTGGCTACGTGCCCAGATGAAATTAGGCAAACTAGGCAGTGGACATAATGTGCTTAACCAATTACAAGTCGTTTCGGAAAATGGCTTAATTAAAGGCGCACATCACTAGAGCGATACTAGATCCGTAGGGCCTCCGTTCAGTTGAATGCTTTAGATCAGAATGGTAGAACTAAAAATTGTTACTTGGGCTGTCGTGATCTGATGCCGACTCTTGAAAGTGTCACCGGACGACCTCTCTTATCAAAAGGAATTGGACTTCGCCGGGAGCCAGGGACTTTTTTTTACAATGCTTGCTATGGCGGGCAGGATAATTTCAGTGCACCTAATGAGTAGAACAGTTGGTATTTGTAGCGTAGGATACGCATTTAGCGACGATTTCAATATATATATATATATATATATATATATATATATATATATATATATATATATATATATATATATATATATATATATATATATATATATATATATATATATATATATATATATATATATATATATATATATATATATATATATATATATATATATATATATATATATATATATATATATATATATATATATATATATATATATATATATATATATATAGGTGTGATGATGGATGAGAAAGAAGGGCGACTAGTGCTAGCCTGGAACTGCTGCAGTAAGGGGGACGAGCGGACGGTCTCCCAAATTTGCTCCGTCTTACCAACGAAGAGTTTGGAGAAGCGCTCCGCTGAGCAGCCATCGAAATCCATGAGCAGTAGGCTGGGAAGCAACAGTCGTAGGAAAAGAGGAAGTAAGGAGCGTACGTTCTATATCGCCAAGCTGGTTTGATCAAACGGTTAAGGTGCTCGCCCCGACCAAGGTCTGGCAGAAGTCGTGGGCTCGAGCCTCGAGGCTTATGTGAAGCGCCTGAATAGCGATTAAGTTCTATTAGAGTGCTAAAAATGAATTATATATATATATATATATACATATATGTATATATATATATATATATATATATATATATATATACATATATTTCCAGCATTGTCTCCAGCTTTCAGAGCGCTCTTTCACAAGAACTGCTGAGAATCACTCTGACGTAGTGGCCATAAGATCGAACAAATCCCCGGCGGCCAACGTAAACGTGTGCCTTTCTATCGGAAATTCAACATGCAACAAACCCCTAAAAATACACAACATGGTTTTTGACGACGGCATTGAGCTGTGTAATTAGACCCGAGACGTGGTTGAAATCAATTTTCTCCCCAACCGTAAATCGAGCCACTCCGTCAGACTGCCCTTTTTCTCATATACCGAAATCCATTAAAGTTGTTAAAGTAGTTGCAATTATCGCTCGCTGCGCCCTAAGTTTAAAATCGTTTGCGCCTCCTCAAAGTAGTCTTTTGAACCTCTCATTGTGAGCCCTTATAACAGCAAGTTCTTAATGGTGGTAATAACCTATTACCTCCGAGGTTTTAAGTTTGCCTTAAATTCGGATTCCTCTGATCTCGTTTCGATTCTATATGCAAGAAATTATCCCTTGCTCACTGCGGGTAATGTCAGTATTCATTTGAAGATACAAATCACACTTTAAGTGCCAAAATTTGTGCACTGATTGATTCGTTTTCTCTAGGGGCTCTTATGCCTTGCCCCACTCACAGCAAAAGTCACACTCATTAAAATATTCTCCTATGATTCTATGCTGTCGCCTCCAATCACTATCGAGTTCTGGACATCCGAAGACACGCAGATCTTATTCAGTCGGTAGTTGTTGATCTTATCGGTACCCAGAATGCCCTGAGAGTAGCAAAGCTTAAGATCTTTCACCTTTATACAGTCCGCAAGATAGATATCCTCGTCTCCACTGTTGCATCTTTTGTCCGATATGTCCCATCCGGCAGAATGTTGTAACACGACACGTTCTGACGAGGCTTCTGCTCTGATTGACCAGATGTTACGCCCTCGCCCACGTGGCCTGTGGTTTGCCTCAGACGTTAAACTCTCTATGTCTACTAAGCCAAAGCTTGAAAAGAAAGGCAAAATATAGCACTGACTGTCAATCGACCTGCATACAAGAACTGATGCTGGTCATTTCAATCTGTCCTATCGAAGGCCAAGCTCAGCTTCTACAAGACATTGCCGAATCGCAGAAATACAATAAAAACTGCCGATTCCGATTATTGTATGTCTCCCGAAACGCTTTCCGGTGAGCGCTTTAACTAGTGATCCTTGTGGTAATCTTGCAGCTCGCACCCCTAGCTTCTTTGTTGGCAAAATAGATAAGATCTGAAAGTCAGTCTCTCACCGATGTTACATCCCCGATGGAAATCTCTCTCTCACTCCTTGCAGAACCTCAGTGTCTGGTTTCAAGCCAGCCACTAGTAATGTAATATAATGTATCTCCGTCTTGAACTCCAACTGATGACGTCACTTTAAATTTATCTTTCACTCTAAGAAGACTACTAGCCATCTAGAACCTATACCCAATATTCAAGTTCTGCATATGTGAAGCGCCTGAATAGAGATTAAGTTCTCTTGGGGCGCTATATAAATGAATTATATTAATATTTTTATTCTGCGATGCATCGATTTACTGCTTTCAGCCTCAACTAAACTAGCAAATATTTCCTTACGCTCTCGGCTTGTCCCTGATCCGTTCAAAGACGCTGTAGTAAGTAAGTCCACCCATTTAGAAGGCGACGATACACCAAGAGAACTTAAGCAACTTCCGCTAAGTCTCCGCACAATCATTCACATCAAAGACACTGTAACGAATATTGAGAGACCAGGTAAACTCATATTTCAAACTTCAACCTAGTATGTTGTAGTAACGTTTTAGAGCTAATTTTTCACTTAGTTAAGCCTCACTTGGGGTTAATAACGACCTCAGAAAAGAAGACTTAGGTAAAGCCTTCCTTCTCTCTGCTTCTCGTCTTTCTTGATCGCGCGGCAGCTCTTTCCAATGATCGCCAATTCTATCTCGATGCCCTCTCACCTCACATCACGGGCTCTGCACTACAATGGTTCACGTCCGATATTGCTAAGTGACTCTGCAGCATTGATGCCACCTGGCAACCGTCATTGTAGGAGGCTTCAAAGAACGGGGTAGGCTAAAAAAGTAATTACCAAGCCCAGTCTAGGTTTTCGCTTCCATTTAGATGACACACACATGCTGCGATCCATCTCTGCCATCCAACAAGTCAAAATCTCTCTTAACTCCCTTACTGCTCGTATCGCTTACACTTGCACCTAGTCAAGTCTGCCTACTTTCAGCCACTTGAAATTGCCAAAACTACTGTTTAGGCAGGGATAGCACATCTAAGTTGGTCCATGCATTTGCGATACCAGCCAGGGTTGTTTGTCGTGAAGAGCGAAGTAACCACATTGCACCACTTCTAAGTGACATTTACCGGGCTGCTATCAAGCAGCGTATCGACTTCCAAGGTTGTGTCACCAACTTTTAGGCCCTTTCATGCTCTTTCTCCAGCCTGCCTATCCGAGCTGCTTCGTCATCAGGCAACGTATCTTGCGGTCAGCTCGTATGACTTGGATGTGACTTGGTGGTTTAAATATGACTAGAATCCTCTTTGGTGACCGTGCCTTTGGTTGATACATATCCAAACAGTCTGGAATTTAATAGCAACGGACATCAACGAAAGCTTGAAAAGGCATACAAACGATCCGGACTAACTGTCCATCGACAGGCATATGAAGACTACTGTAGGTCGTACCAATCGATCCTAGCAAAGGCTAAGTCTAGCTTCTATAGAAACATTGTTGAATCACAGATGCACAATCCAAAAATGCTGATGTCGACAATAAACCATCTCCTCAACCGTTCCCAGGTTAGCTCCTTACCAGATGATCCTTGTGATGATCTAGCCGATCGCTTCTCTCGATTCTTTGTGCAGAAGATAGACAAAATCAGGGAATCCATCCCTGCGATGACAACCTTCCCACTAGAATGCTGTTCCTCGGTTCCTGGCTGCGCCTCAATGTCTGCATTTAAACAGGTCACCAGTGACGTAGTCCTAAAGCTCGTATCTCAATCAAAGAAGACAACAAGTCCACTGGACCCTATTCCCACTGTCCTGCTCCTACGTTGCATTGATCTGCTGCTGCCATGCATAACCAACATCATTAATATGTCATTAGCCTCAGGTCAGGTCCCAGCACCTTTCAAAAAAGCTGTAGTCAGGCCACTTCTCAAGAAAGCTACACTAGACCAAGAGAACTTAAGCAACTACCGCCCAGTCTCCCTTCTACCATTCCTATCAAAGACACTGGAACGGGTCGTGGCAGACCAGCTGAACTCGTATATCGAAACCTCACACCTTGCTAGTAAGTTCCAGTCTGGCTTTAGAGCTAATCACTCCACAGAGTCAGCATTGCTTCGGGTATACAACGACCTACTTAGGAATGCAGACATGGGTAGAGTGTCTCTTCTTGTTTTTTTGCTCGATCTTTCGGCAGCTTTTGATACCATCGATCACAAAGTACTTCTAGAGCGCCTCTCATCTCGCCTGGGCATCACTGGCACTGCTCTGCAGTGGTTCAGGTCCTATCTCAGTGGGAGACTCCAGAGTGTTGACGTGAATGGACAAAGATCATCTGAAGTACCTCTGAAATATGGAGTACCTCAGGGCTCTGTGCTAGGTCCGGTCCTTTTCACCGTTTATACTCTCCCTCTCGCTGATGTGATTGCCAAGCACAATCTAGGCTTTCACTTCTATGCGGATGACACTCAGTTGTACCTTTGCTTTGATCCCTCCCAGCCTTCGAGCACCTCAAATTCTCTCAACTCACTTGCTGCATGCATTGATGACATCCGATCATGGATGGCAGCAAATTTTCTAAAAACTAAACGATGATAAAACTAACTTACTAGTTATGGGCAAACCTAGTGTTATTCAGAAATTGGAAAGGCTGACTTTCAAAATTGGCTCTGCCAGCATATCTCCAGTTGCATCAGCTCGAAATCTAGGTGTCATATTCCAAAGCGACCTCTCGTTAGACGACCACATCAGCTCCACAGTCAAATCTGCCTATTTTCAGCTTCATAACATTGCTAAAACTAGGGCTTGTTTAGATAAGGATACCACGTCCAAGTTGGTCCATGCATTCGTGACATCTCGCCTCGACTTCTGCAACTCACTGCTTACTGGTCTACCAGCATGTGCGATCAGGCGATTGCAGCTGGTGCAAAACTCTGCAGCTAGGCTTGTCTGTCGTGAGCGTCGCAGTTGCCACATTACTCCACTTCTCGCCGACCTGCACTGGTTACCAGTCAAGCAACGGATTGACTTCAAGGTTTTGTCGCTCACTTTTAGGTCTCTTCATTCTATGGCTCCAGCCTATCTTTCAGAGATACTACCCCATCAGGCAAAGCATCGTACCACTCGCTTTTCGGAATCCAACAGTCTAGAAATACCTCGTACAAACCTTAAATCCTTTGGAGACCGTGCATTTAGCTCGTATGCTCCCACAGCCTGGAACTCCCTCCCGACCTGCATCAGAACATCCCCTGACCTGACCACATTTAAAAGAAACTTAAAAACATACCTATTTAGGACAGCATTTAGTGGGTCCTTGTGATTCGTCCTCGATGTGCTTATGCGTGCTGACACTGTGCATGCTGCCACTAACCACATTTGCATGCTGACCCAGTGCATGTAACCCCTAACCATGTTATTCATTTTGTTTGTTTTTCAAGCATGATTTTACTTACTATTCTATTGCGTATCACTTTGCAGCAAATGTAAAGCGCCTAGAAAGAGATTAAGTTCTCTGAGGGCGCTTTATCAAGTGCAATATTATTATTATTATTATTATCAAGACATCCTCTGATCTTATATTTAAAAAGCAGCTGAAAGCTCACCTTGTCCTCAAAGCACTATCTGGGTGCGTATGAATTGTCTTTTGTGTGCCAGTAGGTGCTTCCCGGTACATGTTGTCTCTGACATGACATGGTATTGACATGCTTCCTTTAGAGCGGTGGTTCTCAACCTTCCTAATGCCCCGACCCTTTGATACAGTTCCTCATGTTGTGGCGAACCCAAACCATAAAATTATTTTGTGCGAAATGAGGAAATGCGCGTTTTTCGATTGTCTTAGGCGACCCCTGCGAAAGGGTTGTTTGACCCCCAAAGGGATCGCGACCCACAGGCTGAGAAACACTGCTTTAAAGCATGTATAAGGTGCCTAGAAAGAGATTTATTCAACAAAGGGTGCCATGCTATTATCATTAAGATTATTTGCGAGCCAAAAAAGATGCTTGATGGTAGGAATGAGCCGTTTTGGGTTTTGATCTGTTATGCAACCGTTGCTATGTAAACATCGACTTGGACTTTTCTAAAATAGGCTAACAATACGTGCAATAATCGCCCAACACCAACCGGCTGAAATGATAATAATAATAACAATAATAATCCATTTAAATTTAGCACACTCCGAGAACTCAATCTCTTTCTAGGCACTTTACGATTACTGGAAAGGAAGCACCACTGAGTTTTGGGCACCTTTTCAAGCGTGCTTTTAATATTCCATTACTTTCTTTCTATAAGACAGACACAAACCAAAGATTATCTCTGCAGGGAGTGACCTGTCATTAATTCAAGAGTTTCAAGCTCAATAAAGACGCGGGTGAACTGTTTTTAAGCGTTATATTGCCTAGAACTAATTTCCGACTAGCGTCACAGCATCCCTTACTTGACGAAAGCTATAAATAAACTCAAAACGCATCTATTTATCGTGGCATTTAGTGGGTCCGTGCGGATTTTCCTTTGTATGATTATGCGTTCTGACACGGTGCAGTCAGCCACTAACTTTATTTGCATGCTGACCCAATGCATGCCACCTCTAACCATGCTATGCTGGCTGTCATTCACCGTACTACTATCAACAGTTTGACCACGTTTCATTTGCAGCAAATGTGAAGTGCCTAGGAAGATACCGGTTCTCTGACTGCGCTATAAAAAGTATATTATTAAAATTACTGAGAAGGGATAGCCAGTAGAAGGTTGAACTTATAAAGAGCACAAGACGAAAGTCTGCGGAGGACAGGAACAGTTTCAAATGAATTTAGACTTCTTGACTCTGACGTCTTGACTCGCTCTTCAATGTAATAATGGACGCCACAGCAGAAACACGTTACAATGAGACCGACATTCGCGTTTTAGTAGATATCTAGTTGATGGTCGGTGTCAATAAAGCACACTTGTTAGAGGAAGTTTGATCGAGGACGAGCAACGAGGCACAACGACGTAGGCAGGGAAAGCACGTTGGAACAAATCGGATCGTGTCTGATCGATGAAATGGATCCTCAAATTAATTTTTTTTCGAGAGCATCGCGATATCTAGTCAGAGAACTGAGATAAAGTTGCAAACTTCAGAAATGATGCAAGGATTCCTACCTGATGGATTACTAATTACCACCACCGTTGGCAACTGACCAATAGGAAGATGGAGAACTAGAGATTCGAAAGCTCGCTCAGCAGTAATCAAAAAATGGTTTGAAATTAGGAGAGATTAGTGCGATAATTTCATTGCAAGCAGCACGCTGCCGTAGCCCTCTGCGCCGCTAGTTTGGCCCAGGGGCTCTGTCTCTTCTGCGGGAGCGCGTTTTGTGAAAGGAAGCCGTCCTTTCATTTCGCAATGGTCGGCTTGCCCTTTGGGGGCGCGTGACTGCCTATCGTCAATGCCGTCACCGCCTGCCGATCGGGATCGGACCAGCTCGGCGCCCCCCCCCCCCGTGCGCTCAGATCAATAGCTGGGACGATTTGCATGACCCCATTAGCGGCCCGGGCTTGACTATTTCCGCCTGCACCGATCGCAAGCTGTCCTTTCTGTCGCAAGTCCTTTTTGCTTCTTGAGGGGCCCTAAACGTAGGCGTGCCTTACCCATAAGCATTTTCAAGTGGTCTCACGATATTGAAAATGAAAAAAGCTTCTATGGTAGTATTGATGATAGAGGAGCAGTTCTTCCACTACCGTCATGTCTGAATGGCAGCCAAAACGTTTAGCATCGTAAAATACGGCGCTAAACAGCCTTACCAAGCAGGCTTAACCACTTGCCTACAGGTATTTGCATGCGTGTCCGCAGGCAGATTGCGGCACCGAAAAGCAGACCCGACCGCTAAGACGGCGGGGGGGGGGGAGTCCCAGCTAGTAAGCTCGCCGCTCCGGCCACTCGCCGTCAGCATCAGCAACATCTCAATGCATTCTCAATCGTTGTACTTTCACTCAGCGTTGCATACTCTTTATTTTCTGAGCAGGCCACTTCATTCGCGTCAATCGGCGGCTCTCAGAAGACACTAGGCACTAAGCTCATATCTGAGAAGAGACCGGCGGCCCAAAACTCCGCCGGTGGTCTGAGCCTGATCGGATTCCTAAAACGGCACGTCGCTCGAGCCGAGCGAAAGCGGCAGTTGACGCCGCGTGCGCCTTCCCGCCGTCAACCGCACTATCTCACTGCGAGAGCGGCATCTAGCGACGGCCCAGTGACGGCGACATGCGACCCGCGGGCACCCTGAGATACTTTAGCCTGGCGCTGGCGTTGGCGAGCTGGGTTTCTATTTGCTACATAAACATTCTAGCGTCTTCCAGCTCGGACTCGCAGTCTGCAGTCCGTTCGAAGCTAGCGGCAGCCGCCAGGAGACCTCGCGCGGGCACCTCTGACGGTGCGGGTCGTGACGGCGACGACGACGACGACGCGAAGAAGCAGCTGAAGTACACGTTTATCGGCGACGATGAGCTGAAGGTGACGATGGAGCGCATCCAGGACGAGCGGCGTCGCACGCTGGGCGCAGCGTGCGACGCCGCTTCGAGGCTGCCGCCGCGGCCAGCGCAAGAGACCATCAGGCCCAGGTTCTCGCGCACGTTCAACGTGCACAGCCTCAAGCTCACTTACTGCGCCGTCGCCAAGTGCGCCACGACGACCTTCAAGGGGTTTCTGGCTGAGGTCACCCGAAATCCGTGCTACGCCCGCACGGACAGGGCGACGTGCGCGTTTCGCAACCTTACGCAGCCGCGCTCGTTCAACCAGTTCGAGCGCCACTCGCTGCTCATCGTGCGAAACCCTTGGAGCCGCCTCGTGTCGTCCTACTGGAATAAATTCGTCCTGGAGCGACATCCGCTGGCGGCGCCGTGCTACGAGCGCCACCGGAAGCCGCTCCGCGGCGAGACGGCGATCTCCTTTGCCGAGTACGTCGACTGCGTGCTGAGCGACTACCGCCAGAAAGTGCCGCTCAACATCCACTTCGCGCCCATACACTGGCATTGCTCGCCTTGTCAAGCCAACTACACGTACATCGGTGAGCCCCAACAACCCGTGCTCTGCGAGACGCGCGCGAGCGGTCGCCGACCCACGTGGGAGGCGCAGACGCACAGAGAGACGCCGCCGCGGGTCGCATGTACGCCTCATTCTGCGACCGTCGGCTACGAGAAGATAAAATGGCGGGCTGCAAGTCTGGCGGGGTTACGTGCCGAATTGCCACACCATGTCAGTATCTAGCGAAACCAAGTGAAAGAACCCCTCTCACCCTTTGAAATCTTTTCTAGATCATATATATATATATATATATATATATATATATATATATATATATATATATATATATATATATATATATATATATATATATATATATACGAGTTTAATTCGTTCAGTTCCGGAGCTCCTAGCTCAAATTACTCGTACTTCAAATGAAGTCTCTCCCATTAAAATGAATTTTAATGCCATTAATCCGTCTCGGACCCCCAAAACAGCAATTTTGTGTCACATGTTTCTAAATGAAAACTTAGTTATATATAACGAATATTGTTTTAAAAACAATACAATAAAAGATGCTGCAATAAACAGGTTTTACAAATCCTAATGTACCGGAGTAAGTTGCAGATCAGACGAATTGAAGATGCTAATAGAGTTAGAGGAGAAAGGCTGAACTGAATCTTATTCGCCGATTTTATCCCCTTTCGCCGCCGGTATTTCCTCACTTTCAGTTTATTTATAATAAACCTAAATGAGCTGTTCCTGCCGTAGTCAGATTTAACACCGGAGTCTGGCGGCCTCTTGCGTCCAAGTACCACGATGGCTCGCTCGAGTCTGTCTGGGAGCGAACCAACAGGCCTGCGCTTGGCGTCACACCCGGGTCGTAGGGCAGCGTCTTGAAGCGGAACGTTTTCTGACCTTTACTTTTGACCTGAGTAACCAGACGCAGTACAACTTTCGCTGCGGCAACAAGCGGTGGAGTATCTGAAGCTAGCTCGTCACCCGAATGGCCGAGAAACTGCTCGAATCTCGAAAAACTCGAATGTCGAGACACTCGTAAGCCAAGGTACCACTTTATATATTTTTATGATATATATGTATATATAATATAACACACACACACACACACACACACACACACACACACACACACACACACACACACACACACACACACACACACACACACACACACACACACACACACATATATATATATATATATATATATTATACACATGCTTTATTCACGGCTCATATAAAGTGCCAAGAAGTTTTACATAAATTTCCTGGGTAGCTTGACGATTTTATTATGAATATTGGGTCTTTGCATCGTTAGCTTGGATCACCTGCCTGCCGCTTCCATGTAGCTGCAAGCGTGACGTTGCATACTGAAGGCTTGTTCTTCGTTGCAGCACACTTGGAAACGTTCAATGATGACTTCAGATACCTTAGCCGATACGTGTTTCCCAACAGCACCAGCCTCGAAGAGTATGATCGAGCCATCAGAACGACTAAGCTTCGAACAAACGAAGCCAGAAACATGACATCTGCATCTTACTTCGACTGTTATCGGTCGCTATCGCCGAACGCTATTGACGAGCTGGTGACATTGTACAAAGCCGACGCCGAGTACTACGGTTACCCGGTCAGTCCGTTATAATAGATCAGCCTAAATCCTCATGATGCATAAACATTAAATACAACGTGACGACGACTCAAATTGAGAAGTTTTAAACTTTTGCTGCGTTTTTTGCTCAGATTATTAACCAAAAGTATTTTTGGATAACGCATTTGTGATTGACGATCGGAAATCTTAGTGAGCATTGCCGTTTGTGGGCTCGATCGACTGCTTTCGTTGCTATGAGGAAGAAGGCCTTGATGTTTGCAGTGCTTGCATTTGTGCACAGAAACCTACCCACCGATCATTAATACTCTGGCAATGAATCGACAGCCTAGCAGTGAACTACGTGAGGAGCAAACTCCTCCTTCACTATCTCGAGTCGGCGAAACGGATTGGCTAGTCAGTCAAACTCACACAACTAGTGGTTTTCAGGCTGAAAACAAATTGATCCGGTTGAATAAAAATAGCACCTGTCGAGTACGCTTGTCTATGCGAAGCTGGGGATGCCGCTCTTAGCTGGAGAGTGCTTTTTCTCGGTTAGTGCTGGTGCAGCCTGCAGCGAAGAGGGTTACTTCCCGGAGCTATTAGAAAAAACGTGCGTAGCGCCACCTAAGTTTTTCTGCCGGAAGCTTGGTCAGTCACAAATCTGACGTTGCAATGCAAAGAGAAGCCTTAGCTTACTAAATTAGCTAGAACATAACTGTCATGGATACTATTAGCAGCTCCTTAATAACGACGTTTAGGAATCTGAAATGTTATTGCTACGTCTGACTGGAGGGCACATGCACCTCAAGTCACATGCTTTCAGATTAATTAAAGCAGCCGATCGATCTGCAAATTTCGGACGTGGCGACAACTGCTGTGCAGTTACAGTAAAAGGCTGGCTTCCTGGCCGTCGATAAAAGCAAGGCACAACAGTCCTCTTTTGCAGCTTATCTATTGGCTGTACTGTCATGTCTGCCCCCCCCCCGTGTGTTTGACCGCACCAACAGTGTTTTTGGCTGGCCCCAACTTTTCTAGGTAACAATTTTTTGGATTGCGTATGGAAGTATTTGTGCCACGAAAAATCTCCTTAATGGAAGGTAGAAGACACTTTAAGACTGCCAGGCTCAGCCAATGGGTCACGTGGTGGCCGAAGTTATAGATCTAGAGTTAGATCTCTCTATGCGAGTTATACTGCAGCCGCATTATTATCACCGATTCGCTTCGGTACCGGCTCAGTAATTGCTGCACAAGGTCGCTTGAACGACAGGCCAAACCTCTCAGCTAAATCGTAGCACAGTGAATGGTACGGGGCAATCAGTATGCTGCTTGATGCAATGCCTCTGCAGGATAGAAGCAAATTCAACTGAACCAAGCGGTAGAAAACTATTGCTGACAACTAAAAGTTGCAGCCTTTGTTTGAAAAACCACAGTCTTAGCATTTAAAATGGCTACTTGGGGTGTGGCATTTTGTGAAACCTTTCTTGCTACTTAATGAAAGTGTCTGCCAATACAAAAGTAGGCATATTTCCAGAAATGACAAGTAAAATCCTAATGAACACGGTTGCAGTGACCTTCGGGGGTCAGTTTGTGGTAATCGGGTTTGGATGGTGCCGCACTTTGAACCACTATGAAGTGTGGAAATTATACACAGAAAACCTTGATTTTTTAGTCAACCGTATTCCTCAATCTCACGATAATCTTGGCAATGGTCACCAATAATGCGATCCAAAGGTGGCTGTATTTAAGTCACGATAGGATATTTTGTCAAAATATAGTTGCTATGAATATTCTGGTGCATCTACAAAGGCAATTGTCTAGTGTCTGAAGCTATGACGAGATTCGGTGGGCAACGGCTTTTTTCTGACCATCCTTTGCGGTCATCTAATCAATCCTCTTTAGGGAAGCTTCTGTCTGAGACTGTTTGTATCTCCTGAAACGTATAGGAAAAGAAGTAAACTGCCTAACGTCCATTCGTCTTAAATGTCACTTTAAAGCAGGACGCCTTGATTTCTTGCCGATGCTATCAGAGATTGCTTGTCGAACCCAGTTTTAGGGTTCAGTGTTCCAATTTCTCAGTAACGCTAAGTTTGCCCAAAATTGGTTACATTACCATTTAATTTAAGAAGGTATGATTTCATCGAAGTGCAAGTATGAAAAATACATGCCGGTGAGTTTAGAGAACTTGACTTGCCATAAGGCTGTGAGAGATCAAAGCACATGGATATGTGCGTGTGCTATCTTCCTAAGCATGCAAGCCAGTACTTTGCTGGGCTATTACATAGAAAAGAGGATGACCATGAATTGTGATAGGAAGAGGAGCAAGCACAATTTCCTAACATACACCTTTCTCAATAGGTTCCTTGTTTGATGGCTTCGGTTTGGCATCTTATGCTATAAAGTCGTCCACTAAGATAGGTTAAATAACCTCAGATATGATAATGTGTACTAGCCGACAGTAAGTGGCTTTCACGGTCTGAATTTTGCATGTAGGAGCTCTGATAATCCAACGATCCGCGTTTCAGTGTCTTCGATAGGAACGGCAATAGTGCTGTTGGGCGGAATTTAGCAGAGAGTTATGGAAACGCTTCGAAGTCAAGCTCCTGTTGGTGGAACTGCTCCAGGCGAGGAAGATTAAGTCAAGCAGCAGCCATAGCGACAACTTAAAACAGAAGGAGACGACCCAAAAATCCTCGGTAGCATTTTGTTGTATGCATTATATTATATATTATATTGTAGCATTATGCCTGATGAAGCCGAACGTTGAAAACTACCATAACCGGCTGGTAGGTCTTTAGTTTTTATTCACGGACACGGACACGCCTTCATTTGAATGGGAGGCAGTGTAATGGTTGCGCCAGACAAACCAGCCAAATTATGGCGGTTAGGCATTGTACGCGATCACGTGGATACTCGCGATTATAATATAGTTTATTTCCGATGCTGTATAAAAGTCCGGCGCCACGAGATAGACGCGAGTCAGGAATCGAGACTCGAGGCATTGGAGCTCATGTGAACTCTTGGCTGCAGAGCCACTGTTGTACGTCATGGCCGCTGTTGAACGCCTGTAACCCTCGGCTGGCCTTGAATAGACTTGTTTGCATTATGGCCACATTCTTGATATGCTAAGCTTTGAGCGCTCGTCGTCGCTGCCGTGTTTTGACTACTGTTGCCATATCTGCGTGCACTGGTTTAACAGCTACGTGTAACTAGCCGTGCTACAAGATCAGGCGTCATCTACATTTGTTGCGAGTCAGCCGAGGCTAGCACCGTTACGAGCTCGGTATTCGCTGCCTAGTTCTGACCTGACGTAAAAGCAAAAACACCACGTTTGTAACAGTGTGTAGAATAGGCCCTTCGCCTCGCTTCTCTGCTTGGCCATCACCTTCCCGATCTCTGCGGCGGCGTGCTCAACGACTGAACCTGTTGGAGTAGCTACGAAGATTAAGCAGTATAGTGCACAGCCAATGACAGGCGTTGGGTCCGCCCGATTTGCCCAGCCACCGCCCTCTTCCGGCCGAGCAACAGTTAGCCTCCACTTCAGTAGACTCTCTCGAGCTAGCGCGGCGGCCGTTGCGGCCAGGTTCCGCGTTCCGTAATAAACGGCATCTGTCGCAGCCGTCTTGAGCTGTTCGCGACTGCTCGCAGAAACCTAACGGCAGGAATCGACTCGCAGCATATTTACCCGTGAAAATTATGAAGCTGCTGTCTTAAAAGATGATCTGCTAGGTGTTTGGAGAGTTGAGTGCCATGTCGAATGAGATCACTTATTAAAAAAGTGTTCGTTGTTTGCGGTGGGCTCATTGCGACGACGTCGACCAGATCGGGCGTAGTTTTCGGTCGCGTTGGTCCGTTAAAAACCCCATTATGGTGACAAAACTTCTACACCTTCGTCAAAAGTCGATTGTAGAGAGCCGCATGAATCTTTGTCTAGGAATGAAATGCGCGATTGATCAAAAGCGAGGCGTTAACAATATTTCAATACTTTTTGGAAATAACTGCTTCTTCGTAACTAATAGCAAGGGCTACGAGAGATTTAATATGAAAGCAAACTTTAGTTAAAGCATGCGGTTGAATAGGTCCTTCGCCTCGCTTCTCTGCTTGGCCATCTACCTGATCTCTTCAAAATGCTCAATGACTGAACCTGTTGGAGTAGATATGTAGATTAAGTGATGCAGTGCACAGCCAAATGATGACTATCGAATATCTCCCGGGCTCACCCGTGCTGTCCTTTGGATCAGGCCAGGGCCTGTCTCGACATGCAGCTCTTTAATCAGGTCTTGCCCGATTTAATTTTGTCAGTTTGTCATTGCACTTGAAACAACCCATCGCCTCATTGATAATGCCTCTGACCAATTCGACGAAGAGGAAAAAGTCGGGCAATCATGCGTCCATGCATGCTGCAGAGAGGGCTAGATGGAGCAAGCGTGCCCAGCAACGCCCGTATTTCGCTCACACATATAGTTCACTGATTAAGGGTTGCAAGCCATTAAAGCTTGCACCTGACAGATGGGCTACCCATCGATGCCTTGTCCACGACGATTGGTAACCGGACGCCTGCGATTCGTCTGATTTCACCAAAGATTGCAGTTCACACTGTCTCGGCGAAGATTTTTGAGACGCACTTTAGATTCACCCAGTGGCGCGGTGAGACCTTTCGGTACCCGGGGACAAAGCTGTAAATGGCACCCCCTCCCCTTGTCTAAAAGTGCTATAAAATAGCTCTACTACAGAAGAAATTCAAAAGCCACACGCTAGCAGGCATATTGAGTCGTGACCATTTTATTAATTGTATTAAGGTACAATGTAGCTATCGCATTTTCAACTTGGATGAATTTCCTTGGCCTTCGATGAGGCAATCTGATCTATTACAGTTTGAAAGTCAATACTTTCTAGTGTTTCTTGCTCTATGCTTAACAAAGCCAAATCAGAGAGTCAATATTGCCTCTGCGATGCTCTCAGATAAAATAGGATTGTCTTCAGCTTGTTGAAGGAGCATTCACAATTTTCAACTTATACAGCTATGGTAGGAAAACTTTGAAAGGATACTCTTAAGTTAAGAAGCACGTCTTCTTCATAAATGACACTGAAAGACGTGAGCTCCAGTGGGGCCTTCGGTGCCGAGTCGTGACGTGAGGCAAGAAGCACTCTACAGTCATATATTTCGTTGTAAAGCTCTGTTTAATCAACGTCTGAATAACAAAAGCCTCCAAGATCGGGTCCGAGAGGGCGGCAGCCGACGCTCGGTTGTTGCATGGCAACGGAGTGCTGGTGGCGACATTCCAAATAATTCTTTCAGCATTAGAGGACATATCGGAAGACCTCGCTCGAACCGTTTTGCTCGAGCCAGTGACTTGAAAACAGTTGACCGCCTGGCGGTCAGGAGAGCTGGCGCCACGCCGGATCTCCTAGCAGGATCTAGCTTAGCTCGTGGAAGGTGCTCGAAATTTCATCTCCTGAAACCCTTTTTTTTAAATCAAACGTCTCTTCACTTTAAGAACACCAAGTTTTCCTTTTTATAATTTACGAGGAGTTTCGCATGCTTTTTCGTGGTAGCCAGCCGAATTCGTTTGACAGTAAGATACGCTTATTATTCGGCGACTTCGTCACCTGAGTATTTCGCAGGAACATACCCAGATCCCTCGATCGAGTGAGTGAGTCAAGTAAGCGGCAGATAATATCCTATCAACAACATTGCATAGACTGGATGAGCTCCGGTTGAGTGCCACGCTAGTAAGTTCATTGAAACAGGTCTTGCTTGAAATCAAGATTTGAATTCTCGCATTAAAATGTTTAAAAACACGCAGTCCATTTTTATTTTGGCGCCCCCCCCCCGGTGACATTGGCATTCAGGGACATCTGGCCCGCTTGCCCACAACTTGCTACTTCGCTGGATTTGCGAGTCGCTCGCACAGCCTCCTGGAGTCTTGACCTGAACGAAGCAGCTAACAAGAGTCGGCTGCTCCTTCTCGCTCCCATCGCGCGTTTTGTCCACCACGATTCATTAATTGGGCCTCGCCTTGTTCGTCGTCGAGACGCTGAGGAGAACGCGTGCATCGACAATGCATTTTTTAATATCTGGACTGGTCGTCTGGACGGTGTTTTGCTGGGCCTTCTCGGAGGACTTAGCAGCAAGCTTGACGTCCCCCTGACGCCCTTGAGTGTGAGGAGCTTCGTGGTGTCACAGTAGGACGGACCCTTCCTTGCTAGGGATTTTCTTGCATTGACTCTTTATTGCAAACGAGTTTGGTTTTTATCAGTTTCTTTAATCATATCTTTCTCGTTACAGTACTTACTGTCAATTGCCTTCGGTATCTCCCTGCCGCAATGCAACTTTCGGCTGCCTTAATGAGCGCGAATTTTGCAATCTCCTTTTGCCTCCGACTTCTTTCAGTTGCAGAACCCAGCCATTGCGAACGGATCGGAGCTACGCGAGGAATGGAAGAGGAAGCCTGGGAAGCAGCAAACAATCTCTGTAATAAAGGAATACCCAAGTGTCAGCTATGCGTCTGAACCAGAATGACTGAGGAGGACGCACGAGTTTTTGCAATATCTTGCTAGATATAGAGTTCATTTCCTAGACATACGCTCCGTCTAACGAGTGAAGTGGTGGAAAGAACCGGGTCGGAAGCAAATATGAGCGAGTGACCTCATCAAATGTTTAAGTCGTATGCCTTTGCAGCAAATGTATTGCGCCTAGAGAGAGATTGAGTTCTCTGAGGGCGCTTTATCAAGTGCATTATTATTAATATTATTATGCCATAATGGCAGGTCTCGATCCGAGATCCCAATCAATGTTGGGTGCCCCTGTGTATAATGAAGCTTGAGGCGGTAGCCGCAGTACCGAGCAAAGATCGAGCGGCTAGCCGAATCGAGCCTCCGTATGACAAATGAGCTATATCGACGTTACGGTGAGCTGTGAAGTCATCTCAGCCGGTTCAGTATCTCGTTTTCTATAAGTGTAGTCTCTCGCTTGAGGTATTGATGCTGCTGCGCCCTTAGCTCACCCTGGGATCTAGTTAGTATTCTCTCACCCGTCGGAACTTTTGAACTCTGGCGAGGCGTGATTCTCTCCGACCTAACTCTTAGAGGCCGTTCTTAAGTTAACCTTTCTCTTTCATTTGCTTCAAAGTCTCAGCGGATGGCGTTACTCATACGCTTCCGCTTTCCTACTAGCCTAGCATGTCGGTTAATGTAGCCAACTAGTCGGTCCACTCTCAGCACCCTGCCGTCTGTCTGTGCGGTCGCTCCGGATTATTCAAGTCTCAGAGCAGTTCTCGTTATCGGTTTAACCCCGTCACTCCGCCCGACTTACCTAAAGGATAGCAGATCTTCCTAGCTATAACCACGCCCCATGATGGTCGAAGTGCCCCGATCAAAACCTTTTTAAGGTAAAGGATTTGAACGCGGCTGCAGTTTAGAACCACTCTTGTTCACGCTAGGCGGTCAACTGCTCTACCTTTTGCTCCACCACAGCCACTGATATGGATTTCTACAGCTATTTCGCTGCTTCCAAAAATGCTTCAAACAGGTCCAATCAGTAGCAGTTTCTGTGTTCATTGCCGCTAATTCTGAAACGGTCATCCAAGCAGTGCGTCATAAAGTAGAGGAGACAAACGTAGACTAGTAGTAGTCCGAAGATCAGTGGCGTTGTCTCTTGCTCTATCCGTAAGTAGTTCAGCTCACTTCGTCTGAGGCATCTTGTAGCAATAGCTATTTGCCGCTCTTTTTTTATAGGAATTGGTGAGAAAATACAGCCCTACAGATAAAGGTTCCATCCATTAAGCTCCAGTTGAATCCCAACATGTACGATATCAATACCGGATCTGCTGACTGTATGGAATTATGTCGAAGTAAACAATCGCCGACGTTAACCATCTGCAGACAGTCGTAGTCCTTTTTAGCAGCTTGCAGGGCTGTCTGCTACATCACGCGCACCGAAAGCGGCTTGGGTTTTGAGTGTGGTATACAAACTGTGCACCAGGTTAGTCCTCGTGGCTACGTGGAGTTACAGATGGGGCTACATTAAATTACAGGCCCTGCAAAACGGTTACAAGATACGTTTGAAACTTGTGGTATTACTGCACTAGACCCTGGAAAGATCTCAGATCCCCAGCATGTCGTGGTGTATGAGCTGCTTTTAAAGCTTTCACGTTTTTGGTTGTGGGCGTATATGCATCAGTTTCAGCCTGTTCGCACCCTCAGGTCCTGTGTGGACACTCCACCATGGACATAACATTGCTGACGCTCTCTGGAGGAGCAGATGTGAGCGAAATTGTGTACACATATCTGATCTGATCGCTGGCAGGCTTGACCTTGTCGTGAACTTTAAAGATAAGTCGTGTCCATCAATGCCCATTACAAATTGTGGGCCTTTGGCAACAAGTGTTAGCAATTTTTTCTAAATAATAACAATAAAGCACATTTATATAGCGCCCACAGAGAACTTATCTCTTTCTAGCACTTTACACAAAGTAAACATGTAAATATACTTAGTGGCAACAGGCCAGTGTCAGTATGCATAAGCACACAAAGGATTTCCACTTAATCTCTATTGCAAAATATTTCGTTACCCCGGAGGACGTCTGTGCGAAGCCCGTGCCCAGCCTTTAACCCTACTCCGCGTACTTCATGAGTGTGCACCGTCCTGTTGTGCTCCTACCATGCCGATAAAATCCTGTAGCCTTTCCTTTCATTAGGCAGACGGGTGCAAAGATGGCTGACCTTTAAGCATGCCAATCACAGGCTGGCAAGACGCATGTCGACGGACGACCTTAGCGTAATCTTAAACCTTGCTGGCAGCACTGGGCTGCCGTTCAATGACACTTCATGTCGAAGCTTGTCAACATTTTGACCGCTGTCGGAAGGAGGCTGCGGCCTAAACTGGGTCTTTTTCTAGAACTTTATGGACACGATTACAATTTCAATTGCGATTTTCCATTCGCCACGCCTTCTTTCGCACAGCAAAACCTGCTGCAAGCTGTGTCGCACCTTTGTACGCAGGCTATCTGGTCGCTGGTGGCATACTATTCAATATGACCGATTGTTTTAGTGCGCTGCAATAGATCTTAGCTGTAATTTGAATTAATTATTGACTAACTACTCAGCTGACTTTAGCAATTAAATTCACTCGAAGGTTACTGTAATGTTTTCTTTGTCAAAACAAGGTTCGGAGCCTGTCTCAATGCTCGTAGCCACCGGTATGTCTGCAATTAGAAAAATAATAGTGCAGCAGCAACTCTGCTGTAGCTGCTTCTAAACTAAACTCCTAGCCACACCTAGTGACCATATGAGATATGATGAGATCCTGACGTACAGTGAAGGCAAAAGGACGCCCGGTCCAATGTCTAGCCTGACTGGAAAGTAGTTCTGATAGATAAGCAGGAGCAGTCCAATGAAGGGAGTACAAAGTGAGAGTAAAAATCTTGAAGTCTATATATTGTTTGATGGGGAGCCAGTAGAGGTCAGTTAGAAGCGATATACTGCGGCGGTTCACGACAGATATGCCCAGCAGCCGAGTTTTGCACCAAGTGCAAACGCCTGATTGCCCACACAGGCAGGCCTGTGTCACCACCTGCAATGTCTTTGCATCTCTTAAGTACCAGCTAAAGGCCATCTGCTCTGCTCGGTTTTCTCACGAACTCGCCATTTGCCTTCCACTGTACTTTGAGCGCCTATCGGTACGTGATTCGACGCACGTTACTACGCCAGAAACCGGTGCCGCTAATGGTGGCTCTGCGTGTTATCTTCGCGGCACTGCATGCAGCTCCAAGCGCGACACTTGTGAGCTTTTGCTTGAATCTCTAGATTGGAGCCGGATCCAGAAGCCTAACCAGCCTAACTAGAAGCCATAGAAGCCAATCAAATGGTCTTTAAGAAATGGCCCAATCCAACGTGCAGGAAATCAGTTGGAGCTATGAAAACACTACAGGACACAAGAAGTACTCAAACTGAGTAAATGTATGACTAAATTTTCTCATTCATAAAGCAGAGTGCGAGAGACTGTAATTTCAAATATTAAGTCTGATCATTTAACATAGCAGCAAGCAAATAATCAATGAGGTCACGATTCTAAATCACAGATGGCTAAGGCGGCTATCCGGTGAGTACTTCTTGTAGGCCAAGCCTTTACCGGGAAGAACCATTAAAACTTCTCCATTTTTGCTGTCGTCTTCGACCAGAGTGATAAAGCCATCAGTGACGACTTCTGGCCTGAAATTTTTGTTACGATGCAAAAGCGTATCTACACGAAACGGCCTATTCATATCTATCTTCAAATACTCAATGAGGCCCAATTTGTTAAGTCGTAATTTATATTTCTTACAACAGTATCTAATCATAGCAGCGAAATTAATGCCTTTTAAACACTATCAATTTGGACAGTGGCATGCTTGCCGGTGAGTATCGAAATATGAATTCACACTAATATAATTGTAACCTGTTGCAGTCTGGCACGTAGGATACGATAGTGCTATGTAAGCATCCACGTATCACTCAAGAAGAGCAATCTATATGGGCCGAATTTAATTTTTGGCTGGAGATTCCTATGTAAAACATTCATTTCATGAATGACCTGAGTCCGAAAGATGCTTAATAAAGCCAGGTCAGACTAAACAAAAACAGTACTAATAACGGAAGTAATGAACCTTCAAATTTCTGACAGCAAATTTAAAATGCCGAGTACAATATTAAGTTGCCATAAGGGACGCAATAGATATGCCATTAAATTATTGTTAAATGGCTTACACGATGGGCCGTCAAGTTCTGTCTCGCAAAGAAACTCGTGCTCGCCGTACAGGTAATTTATTACGAAGCCGGATATATCGAGGAAACGTAACAACTAGGTCACACGTATCCAAGGAGTAAGGTGCTTGCTCTCCATGACCCGGATTGCATGCTCAAGTTCTGCAGTGAGCGATCACTTATTGACCACTGCAAGCAGGGTGGGGTTATTGTGGAGAAGACTCTTTTGCTGCTAAATAAATGAGGCATCTTATAAATGTCAGCCTTAGTCCCCAGAGGGACATTGTTCGTTTAGAGAGTGCTGATAATAATAATACATTTTTGTTTGATGTAGCACCCTCGGAGAACTCAATCCCTTTCTAGGCACTTTAAATTTGCTGCAAAGGAAGCACGATCACATGGTAAGTGGTAGCATGCTCAATAAACAACAAGAATAGCATGGTTAGGGGTGACATGCACAGGGTCAGCATGCAGGTATTGTTAGTAGCAGCATGCACAGCGTCAGCATCCATGAGAAAATAAAGGACGAATCACAGGGGACCCACTAAATGCTGTGAGACATGCATGCGTTTTCAGCTTCTTTTTACATGTGGACAAGTAAGGAGATGTCGTGACGCAAGTCGGGAGTGAGCTCTAGGCTTTAGGAGCATACGAACTAAATGCACGGTCTCCAAAGGATTTGAGGTTTGTACGAGGTATAGGTAAACAGTTCGATTCCGAAAAGCTGGCGGTACGATGCTTAGCCTGGTATCGGAGCAGATCTGATAGGTGGGCTCGAGACAACGAATGATAGGATCTAAGAGTGAGTGACAAAAACTTGAAGTCGATAGTAGCTTGACTGGAAGCCACCGTAGATCAGCGAGAAGTGGCGCGATTTGACTGCTGCGACACTCACTACAGACAAGCCTAGCTGCAGAGTTGTGCACAAGCTATAATCACCTGATTGCACGTGCCGGTAGGACAGCAAGCAGTTGGTTATGGAAGTCAAGACGGGATGTCACAAATGCATGGACCAACTTAGATGTGGTATCCCTGTCTAAACAAGCCCGAATTTTAGCAAGGTAATATACCTGAAAGTAGGCAGACTTGACTGAGGAGCTGATGTGCTGTCTTATGAAAGGTTATTTTGAAAACATGTCACTAAGATTTCGAGCTGATTCAACAGGAGATATGCTGGCAGAGCCAATTTTGAGCGTCAGCCTTTCAATTTTCTGAATCACACTTGGTTAGCTCGTAACTAGTAAGTTAGTTTTATCATAATTGAATTTAAGAAAATTTGCTGCCATCCATGTGCAGATGTCATCAATGCATGCAGCGAGTTTAGAAAATTTGAGGTGCTCGAAGGCTGTGAGGGATCAAAGCAAAGGTACAACTGAGTGTCATCTGCATAGAAGTGAAAGCCTAGATTGTGCCTGGCGATCACATCGGCAAGAGGGGAGAGTATAAACCGTGAAAAGAACAGTACCAAGCACAGATCCCTGAGGTACCCCATATTTTCAGACGTTCCTCAGATGATTTTTGTTCATTAACATCAATGCTTCGATAATCATAGGACCGCTGCCACCGAAACATTGTTGATCGAGTGGGGTAATTATCAAGCAATCTTAAGTATCCTGGTGAGAGATGTGCATGAGCTGTCGAGACCACTGCAACAATGCCATCTAATCAGATTTTAAGATTTTATGTTCAACTACCCAATAACGTGTACGAACAGAATGCGTGCACATTGCCTGAACGCATCGACGTTTGAAATTGCAAATGCATGTCGGAACGCGGACGCCAGAGTGATTACCGCACCCAAATTTAACCCGATCAGTATTCTGCTGACGGATTTGCGATGGCTTCCGATCGACTAGCAGACAGTATGCAAATATCTTACACTGCCTAGCGCTATTATATTATATTATATATAATTCTATTATAGCATTTAGCTCCTAAATATTTAGCTTATTTCTGCACTAGCTTCAGCCTCCTCAAACACTCAGGTCGTTCTAGGACAATAGGTTTCCTGTTCCCCTTTGTTAAAGGAAGAGTGTTTGCGACGAACACTTGTCCTGTGGTGTCGTATACTGCGTGACTCGCTACCACAGTGCTGACACAAAGATGGTAGTCCGCTCTTTCTGCCAAGTCTAGCCCTTCACTGCTAGCCTTCAAATGCTGCTACTTCCATGCTCCTTACTTCCTTGGCTGTCCTGCTGATTTAGCCAGATAGCAAGAGACGAAGTCTCATGGCTGTCATCATATCTATCCCACGGCCTACGCCACTTCATACTAGAGAGGTATGTTATGGCCGAGGCTATGTCATATCCCTCTTGGCCAAATGATGCCCCTCACATCAATAGCTTTGAGCGATAGGCGTATAAAACTTTAGGTGATAACTCGCGTCCACGCCGGCTCCGACCATGGCATGGCACCTCATTCTCTGCTCTCCCCCTTTACTATCTTAAAGCACTCATTACTCAAATCTCTATATAAATGAATATATTCTATATATTCGCTATAATCTCTATATAAATGAATTATATTTAATTATATTTATCTCTCACCTCCCCCGCTCTCTCTACAAACTGCTTCCTAAGTCGGAATGTTGGCTACCGTATTCGCACCGAAAGCCCTCGGGCTCTGCCTGCACTGTAGAATACTCTTCAGCGTAGCAATGCACCTAGTCATTGTGATTTTGAGCGCTACAGACGGCGAGGCACGTACATACTTCGCAACTCAGAGTGGACCTCGAATTAATAAGGGATCTTGCGAACCCAAGATTCACTTTCTGATTTAAAGGGCGGCCGCCAATGCCCCCTGCTGGTGCTACACTTTTGATTTTCTGCTTTAAATCAACAAAACCGCTTTGTTTTCAAATTTGCGTTTCGCCTCAGCTCGTATTTGTCGGCTTAATTTGAGTTGCAGGGGTCCCGTATTTCAAATTGAAGACCGTCACCGCGATCGATCCTCTTGCTCAGTAGCACCGGAAGTAGCTCCGGAATTTGCTTCCACACTCGCTTCGTACAGACGGTATTATCGCCTCATCTCTGCGGTTCCACGCTCACGACAGGCCGAGCGGTCAGGTACACCTGCAGCCTGCTGGCCAAGCAATCGGAGACGCCGGCCTGGCACCTCTGCTCAGCGCCGGCAGCAGCCGCTTAGCAGACTATGACCGCAGCTTCGACTGTTTCTGAAATCTGCTTTAACTGATTAAACTGAGAATCTCCCTTTCACGTATACGCTCTTTAGATATCGGTGCGAGCTTTTTGTGGGATATCAGCGGAAATTTGTCACGAACGTCCTGTGTTTGGACAATTGCGGCTGAATAATCAACAATAATTAAAAGAATTAGTTATAGTTAAAACATTTCGTGCTCCGTGTTTTCTTTCAGACGGAGTATACTCTGTCCTCGAGGGGTGTAGTTTGCTTAGCCTACTTTACGGCCCGTGTATAAAGTGGCCTAGGCCGTTTTCACCCTGGGGTATAAAGTGGCCTCGGCCATTATAATCCCGGGTATAAAGAGGTCTACGCCGTTTTAACCCCGGGTATATTATGGAGCAGGGTATACACGGGCCTGTTACACCGGAATACGTACCTTTTTTGGAATAAGAATGCACTTCTGAGGCTACGTTACGTTTATATTAAAGTGAGCATGCTAGGTCTAGTTTCGTAACCGTTATTGCTAATAATAATAATAATCAGAATAATGCACTTGATAGGTGAGGGGAGGAATATTTCTATTTCACCCTTTCCTATGCTTTCTATTCGCTTTAAATTGGCTGCAAAGGGAAACGCACTTGAATGGTGAGTAATATCATGCTTGATAAACAAACAACATGAATAACAACATGGTTAGGGGTGACATGCACAGGGTCAGCATGCAAATGTGGTTAGTGGCAGCATGCACAGTGTCAGCACGCATAAGCACATCAAGGACGAATCACAGGGACTCATGAAATGCTGTCCTAAATAGGTGTGTTTTAAGCTCTTTTTAAATGTGGTCAAGTCAGGGGATGTTGTGATGCAAGTCGGGAGTGAGTTCCAGGCTTTAGGAGCATTCGGTGAGACGTAATAGCTCACTAGGTAAGGCGGTTGCTTTTCACGACCTCGGCCCCGAGGTCGTGGGTTCAAATCCTGTGGTGGGCGATCCTTAATCGCCACTGCAAGTGGTGGTGATAGCCGTCAAGGCTCTTCTGTCGCTATACAAAAAGGGGCTGTTAAATCAGCTGGTATTTATTTATTTTATGCAAACTAAATGCACGGTCTCCAAAGGATTTGAGGTTTGTACGAGGTATAGGTAAACAGTTAGATTCCGAAAAGCAGGTGGTACACTGGGGGCCTGGTGGGGGGAGTAAATCTGATAGGTAGGCTGGAGCTAAAGAATGAAGGGACCTAAAAGTGAGCGACAAAACCTTTAAGCCGATCCGTTGCTTGACTGGTAGCCAGTGCAGGTCGGCGAGAAGTGGAGTAATGTGGCAACTGCGACGCTCATGACAGACAAGCCTAGCTGCGGAGTTTTGCACCAGCTGCAATCGCCTGATCGCACATGCTGGTAGGCCAGTAAGCAGTGAGTTACAGAAGTAAAGACGGGATGTCACAAATGCATGAACCAACTTAGACGTGGTATCCTTATCTAAACAAGCCTGAGTTTTAGCAATGTTATGTATCTGCACGGTAGATTTATAGGAAAAATTGCCTAAGGAAGAGTTCATGACTTTCAGGATGTAACTTATATAGGGATGTATATGCAGCCCAATCTCACTGTTGTATGTTCCAAACCCAAACTTTGGTTTGAAATAACAGACGCCGGTTTTGAATAATATACTCACCGCCATGTTAGTAGTAATTAATACTTTCACATCTTTAGCGTAACTTACACGAGGAAACTATCAATATGACCTCAGCCAGCCAACCACTGTAATTTTCATGCACATCATTCAGTTAGAAGGAAACACCTGCCTAATCTGCTCAAGGCTTCTACAGCTCGGACGGCATAGAAGCTGCCCATCACCTCCTAGACGTATGCTAAACGTCACAGTTTAGTCCAACTGTCGCTATTCCTGGAAACGGAGTCTGCCCTCATACGAGCCGAGCGGGCCAGAGTTAAGAATGAAATGCTTATCAGATGCAATAGAAGAGGTAAGAGTTACACGATAAATGTGAGACAAGGCAATCGTGTGGTACAAGAGCAACAAGATGGCTGACTTTAACATGCCCAGATCCGGTCGCAAAGTAAGTAACTAAGTTAAAATCATTACCTGAGTAATGGTGCATTCCTGAGAACCGCAGTAATACTCTTGTATTTGGAGTTTTTCGATGAAGCAGACTCGAGAAAGGGCTTCACGATGTCAGTGTCGGTGAAGCTGGGGCACAGGCAGTTGATGCGTATGCCCTCGGTGATCAGTCTCGACTTGGTCTAAGAAATATTTTTACCGTCAATTAATTGTCGTGATAGTAGATGGAATATGGTCCTCATTGCAATATACAATACGCATTAAAGATAAATAAGGGTGTTCGTGAACAAAAACAGAGCTGTTGCGGCTGTAGCATAGAAAGACGCATCGTGACTTTCACCGTCAGTGATGCAAAGCAACAGCCTGGAGCAGATCAGATATAGGAGCACATGGAAAATCTGGCCCTTCAACGAATGCCTCCCGGCTTTCTAGAGAATAGCTTCATTGTATGACAAGTACAATGCTAAGCTTCGGTACATTTTGAGCGCAAGCCACAACATCTAAGCAAGGTATGAGAGCCAGATTACCTAAACATGAAGTTCGACAGCTGGACGATATAAGTAGGGCATTCAATGCTTGACACTTGGACAAATTTTGTATGTCTCTGGCTTGGTAAAATTTGCAGAGCAATTGACAAAAATCGTGTAAAAATATAGGCGTATCAAGGCAGTCACAAGTCGCGATACAACGAGACAATGCGACGGTGGATAATACAGAAAGCAATTGACCTGATGAATGAGCATGCACGTCATTTTAGTGAAGCGCTGAAATGAGAAATGGACGAACAAAGTAATCACTAAAAAGCAAACTTGCTTGCAACAATCGGTCGGTACAGTTCGACTCCTAACGAGCCAGGGCCTGCCCAGCCGCGACGAGCTGGTCGTTTTACCAAGCCGAGGCAAGCTCCTCACAACGCTCCTCACGTTGATGGCGCGGCAAGCTGGACGTGTCGAGCTCACCGCCATGGCCCTCGAGGAGGCGGCTCGGCAGAATGCTGCGACTTTCAGAAGTACATCATCGATGCACGCGCATGCTCTTCACCTCTTTACCAAGCATTTCGATGACGAGCAAGGCCTTATTGCTTATTACTGAACTGCTACGGACGAAACACGCGATGCAAGTAAGCAGAAGCAGCTGGCTCCTGTGAGACACTTTCTTCAGGTCAAGGCCAGTGTGCGGTGAGCAAGCGACAAGTGAATCGGAAGCAGGCGTCAATCACCTTCGCTTTGGTACTATGCGTACCTGCAATCTTTGACATTAAGACGAATTTCGGTCGTCTGACTGCCAATTGTTGTTGAAATGGCTATGATAGTGCCGTAAATATGATGGTTGAGATTAATGGTCTGCAAGCCTCTATCATAAATGAGTGGTCACACTACGGGGGCTGTCGGTCACACAAGGTCCTGTTAGCCCTTGTAGCGATCTGCGTAAACTCTCCCATTATCGCCCTCTTCATCGAATTAGTCGGATATTACCAATGCGGCGACGAGTTCTAGCAAATACAACCTCAAACTGCTCAGAGAGCAAAAGGCGACCGTTCACGACCTGATTAACGAGCTGCAGGTTGAGACAGGCCTTGGCCTGAACCAGGAGACTCTACTGGGTAGCCTATGAGATATGGGGTGGTCGTTATTTCGAAGAAGAGTATATCGCCTAATCAGCATGTTTGCTGCAATCGTTGGAGTGATTGAGCGGGTCGTAAAGAACGGTGGCATTAGCAGAGTATCAAGGCCCAATGCCTCCAAATGTATTCATTGAACTTCGTCTTCATCTAACACCCGTGTAACACTTGCTAATAACTACACCCGAGCTATCGAAGAAGTCGCACAAATAAGATCAAGATATTTTCAACGCTTTGTACTTGGTCGATTACACCGTTGAGGCCCTGGTGGAGATGCTAACGGCTGGCTAGGGTGATGTGTCGGTAAATGTGCAGAAGCTCTGTCAGCATCATTAGAGAGAAAGGCCGAATGTGACCGCCAACTGCATCCAATCTGCTCGGCCTCTTCGCAATGAGCACGCGAATAGCAACGAGTACTTCCTCCATGTTTACTGCAATAGTCAAGATGCTGTCAGATTTGGATTTCAGTTTGACAAAGAGTCGATAGAGATGCTCGGCCTCGCTGCTTGCGTCTCGCCTAATCAACGGTTCTCTCAATTTTAGGTCGACAACTTTGTAGAATTTGCAACCAAATTCTATAAGGCATACTTTCAAGACGTCGAACCGCTATTCTTCAGATTTGGACTCGATACTGAAAAACGTCGGGATGCTTCCCGATCTGCTTGCAGTCATGCTGGCAGAATCTGGTGGCTGAAGCCGGCAATGACCTACTAGACAAGCTGGTGCAACTTATTCTGACACTCTCACTGTCAATCGCCATGGCCAAACACGTGCTCAGGTAGTTAGAACTTATTGAAACACTCCTTTGAAGGAGGATGGATGTGGAGTACGTCGACAATGTCATGCTGTTGAACGTTGACAAAGAAACGGCTGCAATTTCGAGGAATAAAGAAATAATTACATGCCAGTACTTTCAATCTATCTACAGCCACCCCTTACGAATCTAATAAAAGTCTTGCGACTTCCACTACCTTTATCACTATTAGTAAGACTTGCCTATACCGAACAATCCTGGTACTGACACTGCATGCTTCCGCAGAACCGAGGGCCTTTTTGGCGATAACGAAAACTGTTTTCTGGTTAGATGAAAATATCTCCCGATTTAAAAGGACTTGCCGAAATGGCATCTTAAAATATAAGGTCATGCTACTTGATTATTTGGAAGAGTTAAATTCTATAGCAGGAACAAATATAATTCGTCTAATACAAGTTTAAGAGCTGACATAATTAAGAGTGAATGGTTTAAACGGTGCAGCAAATTTTTAGCCTTCAATAAAAACACTTAATTTAAATTGTCATCCCGTTTGGGATCAGCCTTTTCTGCAAACCCATTCTGAATTACCTGCATAAGATCACTTGATGATGTATTTGGACGATGATACTTGATGGTTCTAGTAATGTGTGGTCCACTATTCTCGGTATAGTTACAAAATAATACTTACCATAAAGCGTTTCAGACAGACCTAGCCAAATGTCTTGATACGTGTAGTCTAGCAAATTAACGGCCTTGAGGTTCTCTATGCTGCTCTAATGTATGTCCTATAATGCCCTTATATTTAATCAAAGACAACAAGCTTACTTCTAATACTTCTTCCTTACTTCTTACTTCATAATCTCCTATCTTGAATGACTAGACGCATTACATTCGTAGCAGCCATAGACGTTTACGAATTCTACTGAAACACCTGGCATTCCCGTCAGCTGAAACTAACTTAATGACTGAGGAATTATCAAAACAGTCCCAGAGAAAAGTCTCAAAGTAAAAAAAACCAAGCAGTAGAGCCCAACTTCATCATCTTACGTTGCTGTTGCCCAGGCTTGGCACACAGGTTAAGGTGCTTGCCTATAGTGATCGAGGTCAAGGTTAGCCGTATGATGACAGTGGCCCTGGGCTCGAGCCCTTCGGCATATGTGAAGTGCCTGGATAGAGATTAAGTTTAGGGCGCCATTTGAATGAATTAATTGTATTTCTTACGTAGCATAATACAGAGTAAAGAAAGAGCAGCCTTCTCGAGCCTCCACTTTCGGATACATATTTTTCAAAAAAATGAACAGCCAATTTATATTTTTTTAATTTCAAAAATGGTTCATTAAGCCTCTTGGATATAAAACGTGCACGGATAACAAATGTAAATGGAAGCTCTCCATAGTAGCACATTTCATAATAATAATATTGCACTTGATAAAGCGCCCTCAGAGAACTTAATCTCTTTCTAGGCGCTTTACATTTGCTGCAAAGTGATATGCAATAGAATAGTAAGTAAAATCATGCTTGAAAAACAAACAAAATGAATAATATGGTTAGGGGTGACATGCACAGGGTCAGCATGCAAATGTGGTTAGTGGCAGCATGCACAGTGTCAGCACGCATAAGCACATCAAGGACGAATCACAGGGACCCACTAAATGCTGTCCTAAATAGGTGTGTTTTTAAGTTTCTTTTAAATGTGGTCAGGTCAGGGGATGTTCTGACGCAGGTCGGGAGGGAGTTCCAGGCTTTGGGAGCATACGAGCTAAATGCACGTTCTCCAAAGGATTTAAGGTTTGTACGAGGTATTTCCAGACTGTTGGATTCCGAAAAGCGGGTGGTACGATGCTTGGCCTGATTGGGGAGTATATCTGAAAGATAGGCTGGAGCCATAAAATGAAGAGACCTAAAAGTGAGCGACAAAACCTTGAAGTCAATCCGTTGCCTCACTGGTAGCCAGTGCAGGTCGGCGAGAAGTGGTGTGATGTGGCAACTGCGACGCTCACGACAGACAAGCCTAGCTGCAGAGTTTTGCACCAGCTGCAATCGCCTGATCGCACATGCTGTTCATTAGTGTTAGCGCTTGCATGTTGATGTCACAGTGCATTTTCAGCCTTTCCAAAGACCAGGTGGCTACTACCGTGCAGTTTGCACTGTGAAGCCGGGCTTCAAATAAGACTGATAGCTTTGCCGGTCGCGTGATATCTACCCCAACAAGGCTATCGGAAAGTGCCCACGAGGACTTGGAGTGAGACAGCAATGCGAGGGATACCTAACACACTTGTCATCAGCATGCATGGTAAGCAGAGCTGCCCCTGCCAAAGAAATCAATGCAATTCTAGTTCTTCTTACGTTAATTTTAAATTTTAAAATTAAAATCTCGGGGTTTCTTCCAATGACGACTGGAGAAGCTACTGAGACGAGCAAAGGAAAGAAGAGAGGGAGAGAGTGAGACTACGAAGAACTACGAGCAACTAGCGCGGCTTGGACGGTGCACACCCGGAAAAATGCGATGCCTGCAACAGACGAGGGCACATCGGATGGGAGCAGTGGCTATGCAAAGATTCGAGCAGGCACGGGGAGGCGAGGAAGTTTTTCTTAAAAGTTGAAAAACATTAAATTTCCTCAGTGTTTTGTTCTTATCAAGTCAATAGTCGCAGCAAAAAGTATATTACTGACGACATTGAAGTCTCAATTGTCTATATTTAAAGGCATTGAGGATAAAGTAACACTGCCTGTTTGCCCTAGTACTATAAATATACAAAACCCAAAGCATAAGTTTGGCGATCTGACGTCCTATGCCAATTAAGAGCAATTATTGTTGTGTTCGCCTCGTGCAAAAAGGCACAAATAGATCTAAGGAATTTTTTAAAATTAACACTTTAGCACACAGATGTTGCTCAGATAAGGCTTCGGCTTACTACGAATCCAGACTCCAAGGTCTCAGCCGCTAAGTATGCATTTCCAAACGTAATAGTAATTTTAGCAGCCTTATCCACAGTCAAT
The DNA here is from genome assembly GCA_009760855.2 of Cristatella mucedo. Lineage (NCBI taxonomy): Eukaryota > Metazoa > Bryozoa > Phylactolaemata > Cristatellidae > Cristatella > Cristatella mucedo. Next base: position 535,655 of record WPIO01000093.1, on the reverse strand, counting down.
TTCATACTCAGCTGCATTTTTTGCCTCACGTGTAAGTATTGCTTGAGCATCATTCATATTTCTGCTGAGCCTCCACTACACCAAAATCACGAAAGACTGTCTAATTACTGTGACGTTATATATCCAGTAAAATGTTAAAAAGGTGTGTGCATAGATATACCTGTCATAATGGGTTTGAAGCTTCCACAAGCATTATTAGCGACCAGTTTATTTCTTCGCTCCAGAGCATGCAAACATGTGTCGTCTAACAAAGACACTACATCAGACCTACATCGATAAAGCAAGCAGCCTACCAAAAGCCCAAAGCCACGACTCTCAGTTGCCATCTAGTAAAAGAAGCAATGCGTTGACAAGGCAGATGTCATCGTGTGTCAGAAAAGATCGTGAGCATCATACAAATAGCTAGGTGCAAAATAAGCATGATTAGTAATTCAAAGTTTTGCCTCTGCCTGTGTTAAACTGCCTTACCCCCATGGCCCTTGACAGTCCCAGCACTCCGTGCTTTGTTGCAGTATACAGGGGCACATCCTCCGTAGCAGCAAGACCTGGCATAAAAAAGGCAACCTGCCGTTCTACTCCGACAAGACCAAGCAACCATGTCAGCTCGAGACGCCTGATTATATTGTGGAAAACAAAAATAGTTGGGTGGGAAAGTAAAACACTTGAGTATTTACACACACACATATACCTATCTATATATGGCAAATATATATATATATATATATATATGCCATATATATATATATGCCATATATATATATATATGTCATATATATATATGCCATATATATATATATATATATATATATATATGGTTATTTGATAAATTAACTTTAACTTATATTTTGTTAATACTCAAGTCAACACTAATTCAGTTCAGCTTACTGGATGAGTAAAGCATTTCTAGGCAAAACAAGCAGCTTTCGTAGTGCTGATGGCATCTGCAACTGCTTGATATACATATGTATATATAAATATATATATGTGTGTGTGTGTGTGTGTGTGTGTGTGTGTGTGTGTGTGTGTGTGTGTGTGTGTGTGTGTGTGTGTGTGTGTGTGTGTGTGTGTGTGTGTGTGTGTGTGTGTGTGTGTGTGTGTGTGTGTGTGTGTGTGTGTGCTATACTTATGCGATAATAATTAACAGCAAATAATAAACAACTGATATTGATAGCACGAAAAACTTGATGAACTGAAAAGTCTTATAATTCTCAAAAAAGTTCCCAGTGAATTGATATTACGAATCCTGTGAGATTGAAGCTGTTCCAGATCCAAACAAGGCTTCATCTCACGGCTCCAAGCTAGTGTAAGATAGACATATAATAAACTTGTGTGTCTTTGGTAAAGATTCTCATTTTCACTTGAGACTGCAATTTATATCCTGCTTTTGAAAAAGAGCAAACTACCAAGGTAACCTAGAGAAGGCAGTCTTTTCATTTAAAGCCATCTGCGTGTGCACATGCATACACATAAAATCGTTAAATCCCAGCTCACAGCCAGAGACATAATTTCAGAGCAAAGGTGGCCATGCAATTTTGAGAGAAACGGTCAGCACAGGCAATATTTTCCTATGAATTCAGAAGTACACAGCTCTAATAGAAGCCTCGAGGCACTCAGTGGCTGCTTAAGCTGCTAACGGACAGGAACCTGACATTTGATCCTTCAAATCACCGACGAGAGTTTCAAATTTCTGGCTGGTTGGCAGCAGGGGTTGGTATTTAACTCAGCAGGAGAGTGGCCAATCCAAAGCATTTTCTGCTGCCTTATGAACCAAAATGCCAGTGCAGATGTTCTAGCAATTTCACTGACAAGCTATCAGGAGACGTATTGCTATGCTTAGTTCTAATGCCATGAACGTATGAATTATCTGCACAGCAATAAAGGGTCATCAACGATTACGAGTCATGCCTTGCCTAAAATGTTTGTTCATAAACGATATGCTATGAGTACTTATAAGTCCACGATTAAGTATGGATAAACGTTCAAAATGAGTTGCAATAATAAGTGACTATCATATCCAACCGGACTTGACATACTAATTCAAAAATAAATAATTAGTCATTGTGATGTTTTTTGGAAGACACAATCTCAAACCTTTGGCAGCATTACCGTATTTTTCTGGGCATCATGCATACTGCTATTGCAACCTCAGTGTCAGTGCTCTAAAGATCATGTAGAGTGTAATGGCAGTAAGTGCAAATACCAGGATTAGAACCAAAAAATTTAACTTCCAGCTGATTTAAAGACATTGCTACACAAGACTATCGATTACAAAATAATCACCTTTCATGATGGCAGATAGCCCGGAGGGTTAAGGGTAAGGCGCTGGCACTTTACGGCCCACGTCTCGGTTTCGAGTCCTTAAGTAGGCAGCCCTTTAATAGTCACTGCATGGGGATAATAGCTGCTAAAGCTCTTCAGCTTATATATATATATATATATATATATATATATATATATAAGCAATAATTAAATATACAGTATATCTGCTGAGGCATTATACATGCAGTTCAGCATCATGGATGAGTTAAGCTTTTCTCCGCTAAACAAACAGCATTATCAGCTGACGGCATCTGCAAACGTGTGAAGAATGTCTGCTCTTACTTCAATCAATTTGGCTTTCTCTACATTGCAAAGTTGTTACATCCAAGAACAGACATCCTTGCACGTACCAGCCATGGACGAAACGTTGACAATTACTCCTCCCTCTCCATTTGGCTGGTCGTGCCTCATGTACTTTATCCCTAGCTCTGTACCTCTGTAGACAGCCACCTGCAAATGCAACTTTAAATTTTTTTCATGCAGCTGGTTGGGCAGACGACATCATACCGAAACTATTCGACCTGGTTACCAATGATAGGCATTTACAGACACACACACACACACACACACACACACACACACACACACACACACACACACATAAATGCATGCAAGCACGCACGTCTGTACTGACAAAAAACCAAGAGGCTCAAATTAGAATATAAGATTTAAGAAAGGAAACTAAAGATAAAAAATCAAATTATTTAAGTTAACTATTGTTGTCTTAAGTTGACCACTTGATATATTACACATCCTGTAGAGAGTCTGGCAACCACAGTAAAGGGAGCAGTAAAGGGAGTCTAGATTGCTCCATCAGGTTGAGCATTGAACCGGAGAGCCGGCGCAGGCCGAAGAGCCAGCGACGGCATCCAAAGGTGACGTGTGCACCAGAGATGCGACGGCATCCGCCATACAAGCGGCTGCATCCGATAGAGAGGTAGCAGCGGCCGGGGAGGCACCGGTGGAGAACCAGACAGCTCCTGCGGCAAGCGAATCGGCACCGATGGTTTCGGAGAAGACGGTGGCAGGGAGCAAAGCGGCATCGGCAGGAGAGTGCTATATGCCCCCTAAGAAGGCGGCGAGACACTTACAAAGCGTCATGTGGCAGAGGAAGGAGACATGGACTTAACCCCTGACTACGGGGAAAGACTAGTAGTAATACCCAAGCAGTGCAAAGAGGCTGCTGGCTTAAGCAGCTTGATAGTTGCTAAAGGCAATTTTCCAGAGTGCCTCCTTAGAGCGGCTGTGAGGTAGAGTGCTGGTCAAAGAGGGTGGCATTTACTGTTTAGCAGCCTACGAGGACTGGCTGTCTAATACTGGTTCGTGCGCCGTTATTACACTGTCTCGTTGTGCTTCAATTTTGATGCGATAGGCTTGCTTTCCGGTCATATCTTGGTTAGAGCCCTGGTCCATGTGAGTATCTTGAGATCAGAAGAAAATGTGATTTTTTTTTGTATCGCCATGCTATGACTGTATGAGCAGATGGCATGGTTGAATGAGTTGACATTTTAAAAGGGTGAGTCACTGCCAGGACAGGAGCAGGCAGTGGGAAATAAACAGGGGAGAACGGCTGTGTGGAGTACCGCTGCGAGGGTTGACAGAATACACCAGTGTTGAAGCCCCCCTAGGTGTCTGGCTTTTGTCGTTTTCGTACCGGTGTGTGCTTGGTGATAGAGCGTCAGCTTACACGAAATGCAACCAAAACTGTGCGAGTAGCAACAAATTGCATTTCTGCAGCTTACCAGGGCACCAAGTTGGCATACACTCTAGGTCTGTGCGAAGAGTGTTTTCTCTCAAGGTCAAGCATACTAGACTGCCAATGCAGATAGGAAAATCAGCCACAAAGTTTATGCATTAAGCTTGCTAAAGTCAGTGCAGTCAGTTTTTAATCGAGTGAGCACAGTCCATTCTGAAAACTCCTTTAACAAACTCGAGAATTAGCAGCTGAGCTTGTATATCTTCATAAACTGGAGGTAGACCTGAACAATCATTAAATGATGCTTGCTATTCCCAAGTGATTCGGCTGTAGTGATATTTACTTGCTTGGACTACCATTTGAAGAATGTCGAGATAGTTTTGAAACACCCACTGTTGTCTGCTCCCTTAAATGTGACATGCCCTTTTAAGTAGCACAGCCTCATTTGCCACATCACACCACTACTCACTGACCTGCACTGGCTCACAGTCAAGCAACATGCATTGACTTCGAGCTTTTGTCACTCACTTTAAGGTCCCTTCATTCTTTGGCTCCAGCCTACCTATCAGATCTACTCCCCCCAGGCCCCCAGTGTACCACCTGCTTTTCGGAATCTAACTGTTTACCTATACCTCGTACAAACCTCAAATCCTTTGGAGACCGTGCCTTTAGTTCGTATGCTCCCAAAGCCTGGAACTCACTCCCGGCTAGCATCCCGACATCTCCTGACTTGACCGCATTTAAAAATAAACTAAAAACGAACCTATTCATCACAGCCTTCAGTGGGTCCTTATGATTCGACCTTTATGCGATTATAAATATAATTAATCTGTATAGCGCTCTACGAGAACCTAGTCTCTATTCAGGTGCTTCACATGTGCCACGGGGCTCGAGCCCACGACCACGGCCAGACCTTGATCTGGAGAGCACCTTAACCACTGGGCCTAACAAGCTCGGCCAATGCGTGCTGACACTGTGCCTGCTGCCACTAACCACATTTGTATACTGACCTTCTGCATGTAATGCAATGTGGAACTCACTTGCGACTTGCATCACGATATTCCCTGACTTGACCACAGTTAAAAAAAAACTTAAAACGCACCTATTTAGGGCAGCATTTAGTGGGTCCCTGTGACTCGTCCTTTATAAGCTTATGGGTGCTGACATTGTGCATGGTGCCATTAACGACACTTGCATGCTTACCCTGAGCAGGTCACCCCTAACCATGTTATTCACGTTGTTTATCAAGCATGATATTAACTCACCATTCAATCGAGTTTCCCTTTGTAGCAAATGTAAAGCATCTATACAGAGATTGAGTTCTTTGAGGGGGCTTTATCGAGTGTATTATTATTATTATCATTATTAATTTAATGTAATGTATCTCTGTCTGTAACTCCACAAAGTCATAAAGACCATGTGGGTGTTACACAGGAGAACTTTGTATAGCACACTCACAGCCTAAGCGGCTTTCGGTATGCATTCGGTAGCCTACAGACTTTGTCTCACGCAACACAGAGAAAGTGAGAAGCACAACAGATTCAGGAGAGCAGTTGAGGTAGTGAGTAGCATGAAAGTGGCAGCTTAGGACCGCTGAAAAGGATGAGCCATAGTCGGCAGTAGGAGAGTAGTTGTCGTTGTGTAAGAATTGTGGAAGCGAGTTTAACAGTCAAGGACCTGCAGACCTAAAGCTTCTGTTACCAGCAGTCTTTAAGCAGAAGAATGAAAAAGATAATTTATTGTCAATACAGGACCTGAGGGCACGCAGAGGCTGAAACTGGGGTGCAGCAGCTCAGCTAGGTACGAAGGAGCCAAGCCTTAGCAGGCCTTGTGGGTCAGCATAAGAACTTTGCTCTGTAACCGTTGATCAACCGGCAGCCATCCTAGCTCTTTTAGAAAAGGTGACACGTGGTCAAACTCTTGAACTTGAAAACTAGCCTTGCAGCCATATTCACAGTCAGCTGCAGAGGCCTAGTTGCTTTCTTTGGTACCCCAGCCAAAAGGGAATTACAATAATCAAGCTGAAACAGAACTAAGGAGCTAGTTACATTTTTTGCATGTCAACCCTAACCATGTTATTCTTGTACTTTGAGCATGCTACCATTAACCATTCGATTGTGCTTCCTTTGCAGCAAATGTAAAGCACCGAGAAAGAGATTAAGTTATCTGAGTGTGCTTTATCAAATGTATTATCATTATATCATTTTTATTGTTATAATTGTGACTGCAGTAGATAGCTGAAAAAATCCACCTCGTTCTTAGCATGTTGTGGTTAATCTGTCAAGCAGTGCATCAAATACATACCGATGCATTTGTGCCAAACAACAACTAGTTTTGTCACGGCCTCGAAGTTGCCTAACCAGCTACAGTTTAGAGCTTTCATTGTTCAGCCAAGTTCGAATCTGTGTCGATTCGGTCCCCGGATTCGAATCCTGCAGCAGATAGACGTTTTCTTGGATTTACCGACACCATCTACTACCAGGCTATCCAATGAGTATAACGTGGCATTTGAAGAATGACTCGACAGCCTGAAGGCACCCCCAGAACGTGACTGCTACTGGTTCGGCTACTAGTTATGGGCAAACCTAGTGTGATTCAGATATTGGAAAGGCTGACGCTCAAAATTGGCTCTGCCAGCATATCTCCAGCTGAATCAGCTCGAAATCTAGGTGTCATATTCCAAAGCGACCTCTCGTTAGACGACCACATCAGCTCCACAGTCAAATCAGCCTATTTTCAGCTTCATAACATTGCTAAAATTAGGGCTTGTTTAGATAAGGATACCACGTCCAAGTTGGTCCATGCATTCGTGACATCTCGTCTCGACTTCTGCAACTCACTGCTTACTGGCCTACCAGCATGTGCGATCAGGCGATTGCAGCTGGTGCAAAACTCTGCAGCTAGGCTTGTCTGTCGTGAGCGGCACAGTTGCCACATTACTCCACTTCTCGCCGACCTGCACTGGCTACCAGTCAAGCAACGGATTGACTTCAAGGTTTTGTCGCTCACTTTTAGGTCTCTTCATTCTATGGCTCCAGCCTATCTTTCAGATATACTACCCCATCAGGCCAAGCATCGTACCACTCGCTTTTCGGAATCCAACAGTCTAGAAATACCTCGTACAAACCTTAAATCCTTTGGAGACCGTGCATTTAGCTCGTATGCTCCCAAAGCCTGGAACTCCCTCCCGACCTGCATCAGAACATCCCCTGACCTGACCCCATTTAAAAGAAACTTAAAAACACACCTATTTAGGACAGCATTTAGTGGGTCCCTGTGATTCGTCCTTGTTGTGCTTATGCGTGCTGACACTGTGCATGCTGCCACTAACCACAATTGCATGCTGACCCTGTGCATGTCACCCCTAACCATATTATTCATTTTGTTTGTTTTTCAAGCATGATTTTACTTACTATTCTATTGCGTATCACTTTGCAGCAAATGTAAAGCGCCTAGAAAGAGATTAAGTTCTCTGAGGGCGCTTTATCAAGTGCAATATTATTATTATTATTATTATTACCTGGAATTGGCTCGGCCCAACAGGGCTGGTTTGATCACATACCCATCACCCCACTACCCCCTGTGTAGTTGACACCTCGGTCAGACTTCAGACTTCTGCCTTATTGTCCTTTCTGCTTTGGCTAAATCATGGTTATGACTTGCCTACTGCTCGACACAGCAGTGCCATCTTACCACAGAGAATCCCAGCGAAGCACTCCACACACAGCTCCAACAGGGGCCTCTTCAACTGATCAGGTGAATGATGAGCCATAGTATGGCAAAGCTGCTGCACATCACTGCTACTCGAGCACTCACTACGGGTCTTGGAACGGTCGAAAATCAAAAGTCCGTCAGAATGACTAACGGAACCCTCGACGATTTGCTGATGCAGGAGGAGGCAAGGCAAACGCATGCAGATCAGTCGCCAAACCTCTGGTCTCACAAGCTGCTGCTGGCGGTGGCTGCTGCTAGAGCATCACGCCTAGAAAGAGATTAAGTTCTCTGAGGGCGCTTTATCAAGTGCAATATTATTATATTATTACCGGCAAGTGCACGTAAACAAGCGACAAGTTGCTCACCGGTGACGAACAACACAGCATCTAGGCTGGTATGGAATTGGCCATGCAAATGACTGCGTCTTACACCTCTGCTCTACTACATGCATCGGGTTCACGTCAAGCACATACGTTGGCTTTAAGATCATGCCACTCCTTTTCAGGCAGCTGCAGTCTCTTGCTCGGGCTAGACTATTTGTTATGTCATCTCTTCGGGCCAGTTCGTCCTATCGATCGATAGCTGGGCCAACGGAGAACCACAAATTCCTCACAAAAACAGTGCCTACAGTTAAAGCAACCCTTAAGCCTACAACTCTTTACCAACTGAAATCACAGCATCCACTAACTTGACGACATTTAAAGAGAAATCCAGCACTCACATACTCCAGGCAGTATATGCTTCGATTGTGTGTGTGTGTGTGTGTGTGTGAGCGTGTGTGTGTGTGTGTGTGTGTGTGTGTGTGTGTGTGTGTGTGTGTGTGTGTGTGCGTGTGCGTGTGCGTGTGCGTGTGCGTGTGCGTGTGCGTGTGCGTGTGCGTGTGCGTGTGCGTGTGCGTGTGCGTGTGTGTGTGTGTGTGTGTGTGTGTGCTCACACGCGTGCATGTATGCATGCGAATGTATGCGTGTGTCAAATGCATTTCTGCGTGTTAGCTTGTATGCAGTGCTGCAGTACATGTTATCGGTCACTAGTCAGTTAATATGCTTCCTTTCTAACCCATGCAAAGTGTGCAAAACAAGGAACCGTTCTCGAAGAGCATAATACAATATACATTGTTACTAACAACACTGCTACGAACTCTAGCTCGAATAAAACAGAAGCTATTTAAAAAGAAGACAATTAAAATTAATTATTAATTATAAATTAATTATTAATTATTAATTAATTATATTAATTAAAAAGAAGACAATTAGGGTTTTCTCGGGAAATGCCACAATGTTCAGGCCAGGCTGTAAGGGGCCGGAAAATATTTGTAGGAGTGAGAGCACAGAGGCACACTGTCAATGATGCATTCAATCCAGGTGTGTCAGGGCGTGCAAGCTTTTTCTTTTCAAAGAACAAAAATTAGCACAACGTCGACACTCCAGGTGGGAGGGCCAAAGTGGTGCATTGCAGAGCATCCAGTTAAATCTGAATCAGGGTTTCGTTTGAGCAAAAGGCAACATAAACCTACGATATGAAAGAGCAAATGCAAGTGCACAGCACAGTGGCCACGGCGACGGAACATCAGCCGAAGTGTTCGCGAACAGCAAGACATAATAGCCGCCACAGATGATCAACTCATACACAGTTCGAGAGAGAAGGAGCTCTCTAGATAGCTGATCCTGATACGGAGTAAGAAGGTCGTGCCCACGGTCAAAGTGACAGTATAGGTCGGCAGATTCAGTAGACTCTTTTATTTTGTGGCAGAAATGCCTTAGCGGAGGCAATCGCTCGGCTAGCAGGGAGGTAGCAATAAAGGACTGGCAGCAGCAGCAGAAGCAAGACTCAACGACCTGGGTCGTGATGCACAAGCAACCAACCCCGAGGCTCTGAAACGGGTCAGTACCGTCAGTGCTGCTCCATTGCTGACTTAACTCAACGCCTATCTAAGTGTGCAACGAGCCGGCTAAACTGCATGGGTGGTTCGCTAGCAGCGTGTCACGACCGCAGGCGCCTCACCGTTGTGCAGCCCGCGAGCAGCTCGTGCCCCAAGCAGCTGCCACTGAGAAGAATCGGCTGACTCACCAAGTTAATGGCAAACGTGGCATCGGCATCATCTTCCCGTATGATGCCTGCATTGTTGCAAACGATGTGAAGCTTTCCGAACAGGTTCACCACATGGACAAACGCTCCTTCCAGCTTCGCCTTCACGGCGACGTCGGCAGCATAGCCACACACCTTGTCCCTGCCGAAGCAGCCCTGCAGCTCTGCTACAGTGTCCGCGAGCAACTCCTCGCTAACGTCGACTAGGCACGTCTGCCAGAGCAGATTAAGCAGAGGCACACACTGTCGAATGCTCACTTATTGGCAGCAAGCAGCCCGGCAGTGCTTCACCAGCATGCAGCGCGCTCGCTCGCTTTTGCCGGGCTCCTGGTGGTCGAAACCTGCCCAACGCATTACCACCAAGCTGCTACAATTGCTGGTGGAATGGGCCATCACTTTGCCACTACAGATCTGCCGGCTTTGTGCCAAAACAAACGCCGGCTATGACGACTTGATGCAGCATCACACAACCAAGACGTTGCTCATCTGAGAGTATCAGTGCAGACTGCTTTGGAGCACCAGTTCAGTCGGCGTAAAAACCAGAACATTCAAGTAAGAGTAGTCATACTGGACCCGCCCTGCCCTCACCCCTGTGTCGGGCTTGAATTCGGTGTAGATAAATAAATATAACTCATTTACATAGCGCCCCAAGAGAACTTAATCTCTATTCAGGCGCTTCACATATGCCTCGGGGCTCGAGCCCACGACCTCAGCCAGACCTTGGTCGGAGCAAGCACCTTAACCTCTGGACCAAACCAGCTCGATCACTGCATTTCACAAACGACTACGGGCAGATCATATGGTCAGGTGTTGTATCCATAAGCTGAGACAAGAACATACAGCTAATTCTATCTTTAAAGCTACCAGCTCAACTCTCATCCAAAACCTGCAAGCCTGGTGGGTAAGATTTTGTGTGTTATAGCATTCTGTATTGTGGATATGGCAAGCAGTAGTCAATGCACCTTTAGCAGAAGTAGCACAGCATCTCATATATGATTCTAAGGCCAACATTATGGCAAACAGCTGGTGAGTGAGAAAAAAATAGTATACCTGCAGATGCACTGTTTGCATAGGGCGATAGGACACGACTTTACTCACCGATTGCTGGTCTATCGGCCTGTGCACTCACCAATTGCTGGTCTATCGGCCTGTGCACTCAAGGGCTTACAGCTGGTGCATTACTCTGCAGCTAGGTTTGTCTGTCGTGAGAGTCGCAGTTGCCACATCACACCACTCCTCGCCGATCTGCACTGGCTCCTAGACAAGCAACGCATCGACTTCAAGCTTTTGTCCCTCACTTTTAGGTCCCTTCATTCTTTGGCTCCACCCAACCTATTATATCTACCCCACTACCAGGCTCATCGGAGCCATTGCATCACCGCTTTACGGAGTCCAAGTGTTTACCCTTAGTTCGTATGCTCCCAAAGCCTGGAATTCACTCCCGACTTGCATCACGACAGCTACTAACGTTTCAACACTTAAAAGCAACTAAAAACGCATCTATTTATCACAGCATTTAGTGGGTCCCTGTGATTTGTCCTTTATGTGCTTATGCACGCTGACATTGTTCATGCTGCCACTAACCAAACATGCATACCGATCCTGTGCATGTCACCCCCAAACCATGTTATTCTTGTGGTTGATCGAGCATAATACCACTAACCATTCGATCGCGCTTCCTTTGCAGCAAATGTAAAGTGCCTAGAAAGAGATTGAGTTCTCTGAGGGCACTATATCAAATACATTTTTATTATTATTATTATCACTGTGGAGTGACAACAATATTTGATTTGCAATCGTCGTGCTCAGCCTTTTTAGGTGACAGATGCTAACCCCATAGCTGCGATTGATTGGATGCCTCGGTCATGGGAAAAGGGAAAGCCCCATCACTACAATGACACAATTGACACTCGAGTTATAATTGGAACAAAAACAGTAGTCCTAGCTTTGTGAGTTCCTATAGTGACAGCACCAAAAGCTGGTTTGGTCCAGTGGTTAAGGTGCTCATCCCGACCAAGGTCTGGCTGAGGTCGTGGGCTCGAGCCCCGTGGCATACTTTGGCGTTCTCATGTGTTCATGAGTTCTCATGGAGCGCTATACAGATGAATTATATTTATAAATTATAAGCTACAGCAAAACAAGTTTGCAGTTTCGTACGTAAGAAGCTTACTAAGCATCATGGATGACACACATGGTCCATCTCATCATCAGCACTCACTGCAGTTCAGCATGTAGCAGCTTTTTTCTAAAACTAATCGATGATAAAACTAACTTACTAGTTATGGGCAAACCCTGTGTGATTCGGAGATTGGAAAGGCTGACGCTCAAAATTAGCTCTGCCAGCATATCTCCTGTTGAATCAGCTCGAAATCTAGGTGTCATATTCCAAAGCGACCTCTCGTTAGACGACCATACCAGCTCCACAGTCAAATCTGCCTATTTTTACCTTTATAACATTGCTAAAATTCAGGCTTGTTTAGATAAGGAGACCACATCTAAGTTGGTTCATGCATTCGTGACATCCCGTCTCGACTTCTGCAACTCACTGCTCACTGGCCTACCGGCATGTGCGATCAGGCGATTAGGCTTGTCTGTCGTGAGCGTCGCAGTTGCCACATTACTCCACTTCTCGCCGACCTGCACTGGCTACCAGTCAAGCAACGGATTGACTTCAAGGTTTTGTCGCTCACTTTTAGGTCCCTTCATTCTATGGCTCCAGCCTATCTCTCAGATATACTACTCCATCAGGCCAAGCATCGTGCCACCCGCTTTTCGGAATCTAACCGCCTACAAATACCTCGTACAAACCTTAAACCCTTTGGAGACCGTGCATTTAGTTTGTATGCTCCCAAAGCCTGCAACTCCCTCCCGACCTGTGTCAGAACATCCCCTGACCTGACCCCATTTAAAAGAAACTTAAAAACACACCTATTTAGGACAGCATTTCGTGAGTCCCTGTGATTCGTCCTTGATGTGCTTATGCGTGCTGACACTGTGCATGCTGCCACTAACCACATTTGCATGCTGACCCTGTGCATGTCACCCCTAACCATGTTATTCATTTTGTTTGTTTTTCAAGCATGATTTTACTTACCATTCAATTGCATTTCCCTTTGCAGCAAATGCAAAGCGCCTAGAGAGAGATTAAGTTCTCTGAGGGCGCTTTATCAAGTGCATTATTATTATTATTATTTTTTACATGCTAAGCACTGACACGATAATCACCACACTTTCAAAATGAATCTAGTCAATTGGCCCTTCAGCTAACTTTAATATATATGTACATGGCCAATATGCTACTGAAAACCTTGTCGGATCGCCTGAATTTATCACCTGTTATGAAACTGCTGCCATACCGCCGGATAAGCAAAATCAAGTGGATTTGTTTGGATAGGCCAGTTGTTGTGATGCTTAACTTCCAGAAGCACAGGTTCAACTGTTTAGACCTACAAGATCTACCCCTAATCTGTCCAATGAAAATATGGTAACTAGCACTCGGCAATCATAAAGTTAGACAAACCTCATTGAATACACCTGGTTTGGCAATCAAATATTTCAAACATGCTAAAACTGATTCCGAAACTGAATTCGAAAGCCACAATTCTCATCGGGAAAAACTCGGTAGTCACTAGTAAGAATCATTACAGTACTGTGCTCACGGATGACCACTAAATTACCGCAATCCCTTATTACCTGAGGTTAAGCCAGAGGCCAGGCTGGAATGCCGGTACTTAAAATTCACAGTATCTCTCGTCTTAATAGAATAGCTTACGTGGGCAGCATACGACCACTCAAAAGTTTGAGTCGTGCTTTCAGATAATCATTTGCTTTTGAGTCCAGTCATGAGAAAATGCTCCAAATCTGACCTAGACTAGCCAAGCTTTAGCTCTGCAGGTCCTAGACTGTGGAACTCGCTTCCACAATTCTTACGCAACGACATCTACTCTCCAACTGCCGACTATGGCACATCTTTTTCAGCGGTCCTGAACTGCTACTTCTATGCTACTCACTACCTCAACTGCTCTCCTAAATCTGCTATGCTTCCCACTTTCTCTTTGTTGCGTGAGACGAAGTCTGTTAGCTACCGAATGCGTACCGAAAGCCGCTTAGGCTGTGAGTGCGCTATACAAAACTCTCCTGCGTAACACCTACATGGTCTTTATGACTTTGTGGAGTTACTGACGAGATACATTACATTACATTACATTACAATATAAGTTAGCATGCTACACGTGCATGCGACATATGCTAGAACCTATTTACTGATAAGTGCTTCTGCTTTGCAAATTCCGAAGTGCACTATCACTTACCAGCTTCCTTGAACCCCTTCCCTAAACAAGCTCACCGCCTTCTTTCAAATTAACACCTCTCCTTTTTTTACCCCTAGAAGGATAAGCAGAAAGAAATAATGCATAAAACAAGCTTGAATTTGGGGCTCACGAGTGGTGACAATCACCAACCCGATTGTCAAGACCTACCGTTAAGGGAGGTGAGTGAAAGATGCCCTATTAGCTTTAAATCTTAAGGAAAACTTTCACTGTGAGAGGGCTCGTTTATGCTGTGCAGTTATCCTTTAGCCTATGAACCTTTCGCTAGATGACCACATCGGCTACATATTACAGTCTGCCTATTTTCAGCTACATGACACTGCTAAAATTCGGGCTTGCTTAGACATGGATACTATGTCCAAATTGGTTCATGCTTATGTAACTTTGCATCTCAACTTCTCCAACTCACAGCTTGCTGGTCAACCGGCCTGTGCAATCAGAGGCTCACAGTGGGTACAACACTCAGCAGCTAGTCTTTTCTGCCGTGAGCATCGACGTTGCCACATCACACCACTTCTCGGCGACCTGCACTGGCTCCCAGTGAAGCAGCAAATCCGCTTGAAGTTTCTGCCACTTGCTTATAGGTCCCTTAATTCTTTGGCAACAGTCTGCCTATCAGAACTAGTCCTCCACCAGGCTAGGCATCGCACCACCTGGTTTTCTGAATCAAATCGTTTGGCTAGGCCTCGAACGAACCTCAAACCCTTTATAGACTGCGCCTTGTAGTTCCTATGCTCCCAAAGCCTGGAACTCACTCCCAACTAACGTCACACCTGACACATTTAAAAAGAAGCTAAACCACACCTATTTATCACAGAATTTAGTGAGTCCCTGTGATTCGTCCTTTGTGTGCTTATGTGCACTGAAACTGCGAACGCTGCCACAAACGTATTTGTATGCTGACCCTGTGCATGTCACCTCTAATGTTATGCTTGTTGAATGCACGCTACCAGTAACCATATGATCATGCTCCTTTTACAGCATCTGTAAAACGCCTAGAAATATATTAAGTTATCTGAGGGAGCTATACAAATGCATAAGAATATTAACAATTATTATTATCGTTATTATTATTGGTGAGCTCTAAAAGTGTGTTATGTGGCACATATGCTCGCACGCCTCTGTACATGACTGAGCTCTAGCTCCATTTCACTGTCAAAAATTGTAAACTGAATCAGGAGCAGTGATCACTCTGGACACCTGCACAGACTGCTCATTCCCCAAACGCCTTTCGAAATGAGACTGTTTTTTAGGCTAACTAGTCAAATCCTTTTGGAGCACTCAAAAGCGTGGCCAAAAAAACACA
This sequence comes from Cristatella mucedo, assembly GCA_009760855.2. NCBI lineage: Eukaryota > Metazoa > Bryozoa > Phylactolaemata > Cristatellidae > Cristatella > Cristatella mucedo. The sequence continues at coordinate 520,207 of WPIO01000093.1, read as the reverse complement.
GGTGTTCATCACTCTCCCACCTTGATAAATTGTAAAAGTGTGTGCGTGCGTTGTGCGGGATCACACATAAATCACTGGAGGGTCATTTGAATATACTCTCAGTTGTGCCTAAATTTTAAGGTGATTAACGTTGAAGTGTGGACCCCAATAATGGATTGATTTTAATGCAAGCTAGCGGTTACAGAAACAGTGATAGCCCTTAAGCATTGCAAGCTCACGTCCAGCAGTACGACATTTATTGTTCAACCGACTAAACTACTCTTCGAACCACGATGGTTTGACCTACAACCATGTTATTTACAGTGTTTATTTTATTTTTTTAAACTGCACTGCATCGGTATGGTCTTACAGTACGAGGTTTTTCAATTTGATCTAGTAATAAGGTACTGACATTTGTCAAAGCTGTGGTCGTGCCAACTGTACATTATAAAATAAACGAGGAAGGCCCAACACTGCATCATCTTTATAAGGAGAAATAACAAAAAAATCTTGGATTCTTGCGATATAAGCAGGTCCGGTAGCGAAAGTGTTCGTAGCACCAGATTGAGGCCCCGAGGATAGGAAAAACGTTTGCTTTAGTTTGATCGAGCCTACTAACTACTGGAACATAGGTGGGCGTGGAAACTTACACCAGCTGCTCCTTTGCGAAGCAGTTCCTGTGCAAAGTACTTCCCGAGTCCCTTGGCAGCTCCAGTGATCAAGGCGATTTTTCCCTGGATCAACATGATCAGTAACGGGTGGACGAGGCGGCAGATGATAGCGCCCACCCACTCACGGCCTTGACCCAAGGCATTTCTTTCCGGTTTCCGTTCGATACTCAAATATCTGGATCTGCTGTCTACTATTCATTGTGCTGGTGAGACCACTGAGATGCTTTCACAGAAATGTGGTTGGTTGAGGGTCAGTTGTATCTATGTGGTAGATATTTTTGTGATTACCGTTATCCCGCGCCCTGCCGATGACTTTTAGTGATTAATATACATCGCAAGCGGAATAAAAGCTCAATGTCTTTTGACCGGTTACGTTTATGCTTATGCTTCCGCGAGACTCGCTGCATCTGGCGGCAGGTGGTGGTTTCTGCAATAATGTTACTGATCGCCGTTCGAACGATGGATTTTACGCTTTAAATTTTTCGCGGCAGCGAATCCACAGAGCAGAAAACACGGCTTGAGGGCCCATCAGCTGCTTATTTATAGGAAAGTAGGCCCGTGGGTCTTAGCCCAGAGGTAAGGTGCTCGCTCTTTATGACCATGGTCGTGGGTTTGAGTCTTGAAGTGGTTGATCCATTATAGACCACTGCAATCGGTGGTGATAGCTGCAAAGGCTCCTTTGCTGCTATATAAATGGGGCAGAGGCGAGACTGCCGCGCCAACAAAATTCATGCGTTCATAGAAGGTGTGGCCCTCGTCAAGTACCTTAAGTTGGACCACGGAAAACTAAATCTGGTCGATGTCAAGGAAGCTCTATTGGCCTGCGTAGAAAAGACTGCGACATTCATACTAAATTGTGCATTTTTGACGTGCATCTAGATTATTGTAGTTTCCCTTGTGCTGGCTCCACGGCCTGTACCCTCATTTATTGCATGGGGTGCAAACCTTCGCAGCTCCTCCGGTCTGTTGTCGAAGGCGTAGTTGCCACCACACCACTTCTGTATGAGATTGAATGGCTTCCCATCAAGCATCGGATCGATTTCAAGATCTTCAATCTGGCTCTAGTAGGGTTTACACGGTCAGTCTTGCCTGCATCCCGCTTTTCTTACCCCGGTCTCTCTTCTTGTACCAATTCAACACGACGAGTTTTCCTTCATTCCTATTTTCTACTTACTCCTCCCATAGAGTGATCATGGAGATTACTTTTGTTCGGAGTGTAGTAGCCCAGAAGGTAAGACTTGAACAAGATTGAAGCACGATAGAAAAGAAAACGATCATGAGAAAAAGAATACGTTTTGGCAGGACAGTTGCTAATATTGCTGCTAGCACGACCCGTCGTGCCAGACTAGTCATGTCGCGGGTATGAGCTCGTGGATTAATCAGCCACTTGTTGAATCACAGAAAATCGTAGTAAATGTTACTGGCTCTGTTGCTGCTGAGTCAAGCCGCTAACTTCAATTGTCGTTGTTCTGCAAGCATGTTTTGGACGCGCTGCCACAAGCCAAGATAGCCGAAGGGATCGCCCGAGCGGCAATGCTGAGCACCCTGGCTGCTAAGCCCAGGTTATAGTCTTTTTAGGCAATCCAAGGTGCTTGAGGCACTGCAAGCCTACCGAGGGGCTCGCACATCAAGACCCCTGAGCCCTTCAATGTAAAATTCCATTGAGGAAGTCGAAAGAAAGACTAGCCAAAGAAGAAGTAATCCTGAAACCAGCACTAGGTCGTTTAAGCTATAGTGAAGGTAAGCCATACATCGTCTGCGACATTGGATATACCCACAACTTGCCCACCCCTGGAACTCCTTGACAGCCTACAACCGAAGCTTTGTTGCAGCAGCCAAGAACGTGCCACTTGCAACAACCGATACTTTACCAGCTGCTGCTACCACTCTCTAACGCCCTCCCTCGTCGAGCAGCAGCCAATCAAGAGCAAATCCTAGACTCTTTGCTACCATTTTCCTGAGTACTAGTAGCGTATAAGTCGAAAGACTAAAGCCAGCATCCAAGGCTGAGAGGCACGTGAGCCCAAAGTTTCAAAGATTATGAGTCCTGGCCTGCATGGATCGACATTGCCATCTCATAACATTAATTTGTGGGTGGTGGCTGTGGTAACATTGTGGTCGCTCGGTTTCATTAGGCGATTTTACGGTTTGCTATGAATATTGCAGCAGTTTCCGAGTACAACAAATTAAGATCTAACAACGATTACCTTAATCACATTGAAACTGCATGCCATGTCCACTAAAAAATAGAACGTGAATATACTAGTAAAAATTAGAGTAAATTAAGGAAGCTGCCATAAATCTTGCTAACCTACCGCGAATAGTATGGCAAAACTTTAAAGATTTATATTGTAACGTTAAAAATAGTAAAAGCACCTTGAGTGAACTAAATGTTCAACGTGGTGAGCAACAGCATGCGCAGCATAAGAATGCGTAAGCACAGAAAGGACAAATCTCAAGTGCCCAGCGAATGTTGTGAGGAACAGATGAGTTTCATCTTTGTCTTAGATGTCCTCAAGTCAGTAGTTGTCGTGACATCAGTCGGGACTGAGTGGCAGGCTTCAGCAGCAAACAAACTTAAGGCGCGGTTTCTAATGGATCTTCGGTGTGTTAAAGATACAGCTAAATATCTTCCGCGAGAAGGGTCAGTTGTACGATTCGTGACTTTATTTGGGTGTAGTTCTGATTGGTATGCTTGAGTAGAAGAATACAATTAATTAAAAGTAAGTGACACATCTTAAGGTCGATGGGTTTCTTTGTGGTGAGCCATACAAGTTGGCGCGAAATGGTGTACTGTAGCAACACCCACGACAGACAAGCCTGGCAGCAGAGTTTTGCACCAACTGTAAGCACCTTGTGGCATGTGCCGGAAGACCCGCAAGCATCGAGTTGCAGAAGTCGAGACAAGATGTCATAAATTTACGGACCAACTTGGATATGGTTTTGCTGTCTAAACAGGTCTGAGTTTTTGCAATCTCACATATGCCTCGGGGCTCGAGCCCACGACCTCAGTCAGACCTTGGTCGGGGCGAGCACCGTAACCGCTAGACCGAATCTCGCTTCTAAATGCATTTGGCGGGATTATCGAGGTGCGGCTCGCTAGCTAGACCACTACCTGCGTGACGGTGCCTACCAAGTTGGCACGTCGGCCATGAGAGGCATGTAAGAAATCCAAGCCCGACGCTGCGCTATTGCGATTGTTGCTCTCCTCTTTTCGGCTGGACAGCTTTGGGAAGTGGTAGCTGCTGACACCCTGAAGTTTCCGGTGTTTTCGAATGGGCCGGAGTACTTGCTTTTCTTAAGGGACTATACACGAAATGGCTGGTCATTTCACCACTGATCTTGGCGAAGAGGCAAGGTGCTTGGAGTGCCCGTTCCAGACCGTGGGTTCGAGTCCTGCTTCCTAAAATTCTTCATGGCTCACAGCGAGCGAGCGCTTTGGTGATTGCCACTCAGTGGCTCCATCCACTGAGTGGGAAGCGGATCACGAGCGGATAAGCGAGTCATTCGGAGCTAATAATAAGCTAATATCTAATAATTATAACTCGCTAATATATATCGTTATAATATATTATAATAGTAATTAAATAATAATACTATTAATCGGATTAATTGGAATGATCGATCGTCGAAACTTTAGGGACATGATTTTGATATTTAAATTGTGGCAACAATGAAATGATGTTTGTACTCAGCTAGTTCAGCATACGGGTCTCAAGAAAGCCCCAGGTAGTCTTACCATGCGGTATGATTCTTGCACCTCTCACGACCGAGGTAATGAGTTTGAGCCATGCTGTGCGCAGTTGTTTGACTGGCTGTTGCAAGAGGTTGATATTTGCAAAGCATCTGCTCCCGAAAAGTGTACAGGCTGAGGATGACCTGACCTCTACCTCGCTCTTACGGTGACTTTTCACCTCCAGTCCACGGCATTTCACTAGGGAAAGCGAAAACTTTTGCCTATACTAGCCATCACATCTACTTTGAGCAAAAGCAAAGACCCTATCTAGAAACAGTCAGTTTAGGAACAACTCACTCCAGACTTGCGTCACAGCATCCCCTGACTTGACCACATTTAAAAAGACCTTAAAAACGCACCTATTTAGGACAGCATTTAGTGGGTCCCTGTGATTCGTGCTTTATAAAAGCCGCTTGGCTATCGCTGGGCTAGCCCAGTGATTGATTGTTTGAGGAACCTCTTTGTAACAAAATAGCATGTCCAATAGCAAGAGTGAAACTAAACAGTATTACCTGGGGCTTGTAGAAGTGTAGAGCAATAAAGATCTAATGCGACACAATATTACGGGTGCGAGCACTCATAAAGATGGGAGTGTCGCTAAAACGGCTTCAGCCGGCCTGTGAAGACCGCCGGCTGCGTTGTTTCAGGGATATAATAATAATAATAATGCACTTGATAAAGCGCCCTCAGATAACTTAATCTCTTTCTAGGCGCTTTACATTTACTGCAAAGGGAAATGCAATTGAATGGTAAGTAAAATCATGCTTGAAAAACAAACAAAATGAATAACATGGTTAGGGGTGACATGCACAGGGTCAGCATGCAAATGTGGTTAGTGGCAGTATGCACGGTGTCAGCACGCATAAGCACATCAAGGACGAATCACAGGGACTTACGAAATGCTGTCCTAAATAGGTGTGTTTTTAAGTTCCTTTTAAATGGGGTCAGGTCAGGGGATGTTCTGACGCAGGTCGGGAGGGAGTTCCAGGCTTTGGGAGCATACGAACTAAATGCACGGTCTCCAAAGGATATAAGGTTTGTACGAGGTATTTCTAGACTGTTGGATTCCGAAAAGCGAGTGTTACGATGCTTTGCCTGATGGGGTAGTATATCTGAAAGATAGGCTGGAGCCATAGAATGAAGAGACTTAAAAGTGAGGGACAAAACCTTGAAGTCAATCCGTTGCTTGACTGGTAACCAGTGCAGGTCGGCGAGAAGTGGAGTAATGTGGCAACTGCGACGCTCACGACAGACAAGCCTAGCTGCAGAGTTTTGCACCAGCTGCAATCGCCTGATCGCACATGCTGGTAGGCCAGTAAGCAGTGAGTTGCAGAAGTCGAGACGGAATGTCACGAATGCATGGACCAACTTGGACGTGGTATCCTTATCTAAACAAGCCCGAATTTTATCAATGTTATGAAGCTGAAAATAGGCAGATTTGACTGTGGAGCTGATATGGTCGTCTAACGAGAGGTCGCTTTGGAATATGACACCTAGATTTCGAGCTGATTCAACAAGAGATATGCTGGCAGAGCCAATTTTGATATCAGCGCCGGTTCAAGCGCTCTTCAGGTGCATGAGTGGCTTTGTAACAGGGATCCACGCCTGAAATGCCAAATTCACCGAGATCTTAGCCAAACTGCGGGCCACCGATCTAGAAAACAGTCATTTAAAGGCATTCTAAGCTGAGTCGGGTGACCAACTCAATTATTTACTGTCTGTCGTTAGGTTACTAAAGCCTACTGGGGTACATAAATCAACATGCAGGGGAAGACGAGTCCTCTCGTCTGCTATATTGTCCACTCGGCGATTGAACCTGGTTAGATAACAGAGCTAACTGGGCGGAGCCACAGCATTGTTACCAATCAGAAGAGGCTATGCCCGGCCTGGGGCTCGGAGTGCCGATCGTTAAAGGACCGGGGCAACCAACAAATGCTCTTTGTCCGTCTGCTGGTGGCTTTCCGTTGCGTGGTGGCAGCGGTGGGATTCTTCTAGAGTACCGGCCTGGAATATCTAAAAGGCAATGGCTAAGTGTAACCCACCCAGAGACGTAGTGAGACCTGTTGGCGTCCGGGGACGATGCAACAGATGGCGCCCCTTCCCCTTGTCAAAAGTTGCCGCAAATAAGCTCGACCGCAGATAAAATGCAAAAAACACGCTAGAGCAAGCATATCGAGTCGAGAAAGTTTTATTAACTGTAAGTAGTAAAGGTACAAGGTAACTACCGCAGCTTTAACTTAAGGGATTTTTCTGTCCTTTACCTTGGCAAACTGGTCTATTGCAGCTTCAAAGTCTACAATTTCCAGTGTTTCTTTCTCTGTGAACTATATCGGAGAGTCAATCTTCACTAGGTAAGGCGGTTGCTTTTCAGGACCTCAACCCTGAGGTCGTGTGTTCGAATCCTGCGGTGGGCGATCCTTTATCGCCTCTGCAAGCGGTGGTGATAGCCATAAAGGCTCTTCTGTCGCTATACAAAAGAGGCTGTTAAATCAGCTATTATTTATTTATGCTCTCAGATGTTACAGGATTGTCTTCAGCTTGTTAAAGGAACGTTCAAAACTCGCTACTGATACAGTTATGGTTAGAAGGACTTGCGAGGCAACTCTCAAATTAGGAGACACATCGTTTCAATAACTGACAATTAAAGACATGAGCTCCAGTGGTGTCTTTAGCGACGCGTCGTGACGTGCGGCAAGAAGTATTTTAGTCCCATATTTTATTGTAAAGCTCTGCTCTATCAATTTCTGAGCAGCAGAAGCCTCCAAGATCTAGACATTGTTGGCCGAGTTTGGGCCGGTCAATTGCCTTCAAAAGTTTCTCAACTTCCAACGAGAAACCAAATTTGGCATCAAAATATGTGAGCCGGGAAAACCTGGCTGTAATTTCTTGTCGGATATGCTGTCTATGCTGTCCTTCATGATTCTTGAGATTTCCTCGGATAGTCTATGCCAGGGGTCGGCAAACTTTATCGGACTGCAAGGCCATTTCATGAAGTAAAGAAGGCGCAGTAGGCAAGAAGAAACCACGCCCACTCCGCCGGTCCAGTCGAGAAGGCAAGGCCAGAAGAACGAAACACAATCGCGACGGATGCACAGACGACATGCACAGCAATTATAGGGGTATAAAACGATCATCCCTCCCAGGTTTGGCGCTGCTTTGGTTTCATAAAAGCATCTGAAATCAGATAAAAATTAATCCGGGCCGCAGCTTGAGCTGCAACCAGTAGTACTGACGTGGAACAAAACTGCGATAATTCAATTCGGCCGAAACCAACGATGAATAACCAGTGGCGCGCTAGGGCCAGACTGCAGTACTAGCTAGGCCGTCTCTGGTCTAAAGGCCGGAGTTTGCCGAACTCTGGTCTATGCTGTCCTTCATAATTCTATGCTGTCCTTAATACTTCTTGAAATCTTCTCCTCTGCCGTTAGACCAACATCTCGAGAGAGTTATCCGGGAATCTGTGTCCTTCGGCGGATTCTTTGTTCAACTGAATCTCCCCAGAATTCACATCTTCTTTGGGCATCTAGTTGGGATTCTTGGCACGGGTCTTCTCAAAGTCTTGAAGACTCATTTTCAAGTGAGCAGAGGTCACAAGAGACATCTTTGAAGTTCATCTTTGGATCCTGTAGCCTTTTCTGAACGCGGTCAATCTTCTTTAAGATGTTGTACCAAAATTGCAAAAGATCCAAAAAGTCAAAGTTCAAGATATAATTTATAATGCAGCCAGCTTCTTTTCTTGTTTCAAGTGTTCCACTTGTGTTCTCAGAAAGTTGCTTCAAAAGACCTAAATGCTGTTCAGTTCATCGTTGACAGCTTTCACACCCTTCACTCTAGCACTCCACCTTGTTGCAGATTCACGTTTGTCAGGGAAATCTAAGAATTTCACCAGTTGTTCACGCCTCAGAGTTGATCTTAGCGAGACTAAGTAGATGCTATCTATTGTTCCAAAAAGTGAAATAAAAACTGAATCTTGACTTGCAGCCTCAACTTCCGCAGATCCAAGCTATGGTTTTAACAGTTTACAAAATTACCTTCTCGTTTCTGGTCAGTATTCTCTTTTGGACACCTGACAAGTGGCCAAATATAGCTGCTGCGTTGGTGTGGTCTAATAGTGCGTCAGTGCTCAGCCACGGCCTGCTCGCCCTTGACACGGCGTAGCAGGCCGAGGTTGACCTTGGCACGACGCAGCCCGCCTGTGGCAAGCAGGATCGGACGAGCGGACGCGAAGGGCAGTTGTAACGCTGACGGGGTGAACGGTCGCGTGCCTGTTGTGCTGCGAGCGCCAGCAGAATACACGGTGGTTGAAGGCCCTCGGTGTTTCCGTGTCGTCGCGTGTATGCCGCCAGAGCGTCAGTTACACCTTGATTTTAAGTTTGTAAAAATGCTTCAACTAGCTCAGCCAGCATTAGTCAAGTCCATTGAAGCAAGGACTTGCTTGAAATTAAGACTGGTATGCTCACATGAAAAACTTTAAGAAACATAGGAACAATCCATTTCGCTTTTGGCACCCCTTTGGTCTTGGCGCCCGGGGACATCTATACCACCCAATGCCCACCCATTGCTACGCCTCTGAAACCTTTAGCGGAGTTTAGTTTGACGATCGGGCGTTGCGGCCGGTATGGCGGATGCGCTTTCGGAATTCCGTGACCAACGAAGCTGGCGGCAGAGGGCCCAGGCGTATAGATAAGTACACTTTTGTGAGCGACTGGAGAGCAAGACCGAGCGATATTCGACACCTTTAGCTGTGAGGTCGACGAAGGGAATATTGGTTGAGTCAGCTTTACAGCCAGTGGGCCTATGCTACACCGGGGTGTTTCACATTGACCCGCACTGAAGCGCTGGCTGACTCAGGGCACCGGGCCTACTTTTGGAGCGAAGACCACTATTGATTGGCTGGGTGCCTAGTGTACCTGGGCCAATTGAACTCTGTCAAGGCCACTTCAGCAACGGCGTACCTGAGCGTGTTCCTGTAGAGAAGTCAGTGGCATTGAGATTATAATACATGTTGGCTTGCTCAGCCTATTGTGTTAGTTTGAGACTACTATACATTGGACTTTGTTGTCGTGTATTCATTTGTCCGTATTTGCTGCGGTCCATTTCTATTTGTCGGCCGCGTTATTTAACATCGTAATTTTCTCAACCGTTGACTGGTGAATGACTTCGCGGCAGCACTGCGTCTCACAGTGAAGACGTTGGATGTCATCTTGGGCAAATTTAAGAATTACTTCAAGCCGTATAGGAATGTCGTTCACGATTGGGCTCTGTTTAACCAACGTTGCGAACTTCCGGGTGAGTCTATCGAGGCGCTCGTGTGTGCAAAACGTGACTTAGCTTCGCACAGCGGGTATAGCTAGCACGATGAAAGATGAGCTCATTCGAAAGGTCACCGTTTTGCGGGCTTGTGGGACCTCAAACTTTCAGAAGCACTGTAATTATTTATAATAATAATAATAATAATAATAATAATATTGCACTTGATAAAGCGCCCTCAGAGAACTTAATCTCTTTCTAGGCGCTTTACATTTGCTGCAAAGTGATACGCAATAGATTAGTAAGTAAAATCATGCTTGAAAAACAAACAAAATGAATAACATGGTTAGGGGTTACATGCACTGGGTCAGCATGCAAATGTGGTTAGTGGCAGCATGAACAGTGTCAGCACGCATAAGCACATCGAGGACGAATCACAAGGACCCACTAAATGCTGTCCTAAATAGGTATGTTTTTAAGTTTCTTTTAAATGTGGTCAGGTCAGGGGATGTTCTGATGCAGGTCGGGAGGGAGTTCCAGGCTGTGGGAGCATACGAGCTAAATGCACGGTCTCCAAAGGATTTAAGGTTTGTACGAGGTATTTCTAGACTGTTGGATTCCGAAAAGCGAGTGTTACGATGCTTTGCCTGATGGGGTAGTATATCTGAAAGATAGGCTAGAGCCATAGAATGAAGAGACCTAAAAGTGAGGGACAAAACCTTGAAGTCAATCCGTTGCTTGACTGGTAACCAGTGCAGGTCGGCGAGAAGTGGAGTAATGTGGCAACTGCGCCGCTCACGACAGACAAGCCTAGCTGCAGAGTTTTGCACCAGCTGCAATCGCCTGATCGCACATGCTGGTAGGCCAGCGAGCAGTGAGTTGCAGAAGTTGAGACGAGATGTCACGAATGCATGGACCAACTTGGACGTGGTATCCTTATCTAAACAAGCCCTAATTTTAGCAATGTTATGAAGCTGAAAATAGGCTGATTTGACTGTGGAGCTGATATGGTCGTCTAACGAGAGGTCGCTTTGGAATATGACACCTAGATTTCGAGCTGATGCAACTGAAGATATGCTGGCAGAGCCAATTTTGAAAGTCGGCCTTTCCAATTTCTGAATAACACTAGGTTTGCCCATAACTAGTAAGTTAGTTTTATCATCGTTTAGTTTTAGAAAATTTGCTGCCATCCATGATCGGATGTCATCAATGCATGCAGCAAGTGAGTTGAGAGAATTTGAGGTGCTCGAAGGCTGGGAGGGATCAAAGCAAAGGTACAACTGAGTGTCATCCGCATGGAAGTGAAAGCCTAGATTGTGCTTGGCAATCACATCAGCGAGGGGAGAGTATAAACGGTGAAAAGGACCGGACCTAGCACAGAGCCCTGAGGTACTCCATATTTTAGAGGTACTTCAGATGATCTTTGTCCATTCACGTCAACACTCTGGAGTCTCCCACTGAGATAGGACCTGAACCACTGCAGAGCAGTGCCAGTGATGCCCAGGCGAGATGAGAGGCGCTCTAGAAGTACTTTGTGATCGATGGTATCAAAAGCTGCCGAAAGATCGAGCAAAACAAGAAGAGACACTCTACCCATGTCTGCATTCCTAAGTAGGTCGTTGTATACCCGAAGCAATGCTGACTCTGTGGAGTGATTAGCTCTAAAGCCAGACTGGAACTTACTAGCAAGGTGTGAGGTTTCGATATACGAGTTCAGCTGGTCTGCCACGACCCGTTCCAGTGTCTTTGATAGGAATGGTAGAAGGGAGACTGGGCGGTAGTTGCTTAAGTTCTCTTGGTCTAGTGTAGCTTTCTTGAGAAGTGGCCTGACTACAGCTTTTTTGAAAGGTGCTGGGACCTGACCTGAGGCTAATGACATATTAATGATGTTGGTTATGCATGGCAGCAGCAGATCAATGCAACGTAGGAGCAGGACAGTGGGAATAGGGTCCAGTGGACTTGTTGTCTTCTTTGATTGAGATACGAGCTTTAGGACTACATCACTAGTGACCTGTTTAAATGCAGACATTGAGGCGCAGCCTCAATTTCTGCATTTAAATTATTATTTCCCATCTTACTTTAACTGAGGTCGTGCAGAAGGTGCGTCAGACGGAGACTGCGAAGTTGTTACAAACATGGTATGTGGCTTTACGTCCGGTCACAACTAGGCCGCAAACGCAGCGCTCGTAACAGCGCCAGTCTCAGCCGACACGCGACGAATTCCTGAAACGCCCGAACCGTGTGGCATGTAGTACGATGATAAGCCAGCGCTTGGCTGCCGCGATGCTTCCGATGGGCTTTTGGACACAGGCCGGCATTATTCCTTCGCTAACCCACCCCGGGAAACAGTTGCCGGATGTGGCGTCGGAACGGGGCCGGTGCGCAGCTGTGGTCCAGCCGCAGCTGGGACTCCAGTGGGCGAGAGGGGCGAAGGCAGTCATGCTTCTACATCTCTCTCTGCTCCACGTGTAGCGAAATAGACCGGCGGCGTTGCTCGTCAGCTGGCGCTATGCGCGAGGTTCGCAACGGCAACCGAACTACAGATAGATATTGAAGGACCGCTCTATCCTGATTATCATTGCTCACGTGACTATTAACAACTGGCAGAGAAAAGTCTGCTTAATTGTTTGTCCAAATTCAGTTAAGGAAATTAAAAACGGTTTAGGTTATGAGCAGCCGCTCCTATAAGTGTCCGTGATAAGAACAGCTAATGGGAGACAGAGTAAAAGAAAGCTTTTTTCTCGTGCTATAGGGTAAGCTGTTTAATTAGTGGCGTCGTATGAGCTGTTTTCAAAGCGAAAAAGAACTCGGCCTAGACCGGGAAATACTTATAGTTGAACAAATTTGGATACATGCAACTGTAAAAGGAGAAAGTTTGGCTCAGAATCTAGAAGACTATGGAGTCGTTTTAGACTTTGACTTGGATTTAGTTTTTAGTGCATAACCACCCTGGTTTGGCACAGATGTAGCAGGTTCGCCTTTACGGATTACTGTCGTGGGGTCAACCCAGCGACTTACGTCAAGTGCCCGGATAAAGGTCTAACAGCGGGGCTGGTCAGTTCACCAGTGCTTTACCGGCGGACCGTGAAATGCAGCACTGTAGTGCGGCTAAACAGATGGGACCTCAGCTCGGCGCCGAAAGCAATAGTGTTGTATGGCAGTGGCTCCGGCGGTGGCAGGTCCAGTGAGAGTCTGACGGAGACACAGCGGGCGCACTTGCGCGGTAAGCGAGACTCAACTTTATTGTTCTCAACGGGCACATATATGAGAGCTCGATCAATTTCAGCAGACGACACAAAATATAACCGACATTAGGGCCTGACGCTACGCTGCTTCAACGGCTTAATTATTGGCCATAGGTGAGGCATGTACGTTAGTGTAAAGCGCTTCGCTTATTACAACAGCAGAAGCCGCAGGCGCATGCAACATCCCTACTCCTATACAAAATAAATTTCACAGTCCACCAGCTAGCTGGGAGGGGTTTGCCCTAACGACAAGAAAGTCTTGTAGCCAATTGGCTCACCACGTTCTCCTCTTTTGCCTGCTCCGGCGGTGCCCTGCCCAGCCAGCGGTTTGTCATTCGCGTTCCGCTCGGCTGTCTGGCCCCTGCGAGCAGTTGCCGGTGGACTCGACCTGTAATAAAGCTGGCTCGTAACCTGGCGCTTTGCTCCGGTCTCGGCTCCGGCGAGCTGCTCCTGCTCCAGCCGAAACCTCCCGGCCACAAGCTCGGCCTCCTCATCCGTCAACCTCGAGAAGATCAGAATTAACTCATTTTGCAGCTTGTGGTAATCTTGCTTTACGTCGGCCGGCTGATCACCCCAACCGTGTATCTCGTTCTCGCCAAGACACATCGGCACAACATGCCTTAACGACATCGCAATCTTTAGCCTTGCTACAGCCTTCTAAGGCGTTAAAAGACTAGGCAAAAAGTCCTGTCCGCCGTTAAACATTTCTTACCTCAGTATAGGCAGGCATATCATCTAGGCCATAGAAGGTCTGTCTCTTTTCGACACGAGTAAACCCTTCTCTGCTGCCAGTTGTTGTGTAGCAGTGGCTCCGGCGGCGGCAGGTCTGGCGGGAGTCTCTCGGAGACAGCGGGCGAACGTGCTACGTAAACGAGACTTTATTACTCTCAACGCAATCAATCGCAGCAGATGACATGAAATATAACCTGCATTAGTGGTTCGACGCTTCGCTGCTTCGACGGCTAAACTATTAGCCACAGGTGAGGCTTTGTGCATTAGCGTCGGGCGAATCGCCAATTACAACAGCAGAAGCCGCAGGCGCACGCGACAACAGCTTCTTGACGAACGTTAGCAGCGGTTACTCGCCGACGCCAGCGCTTTTCACGCCGCCCACCGGACTGACGGAGTTACCTATTCGAACTGCCGAAAACCCGGGTATAATGCAGCTAATAAGGCGCCGTTTGTTCATGAGCACTGTGCCCATAGACGAAAGTGAGCTCAACCTATCAACAGACGACGCAGTATTAGCTGAGTGGATTGCACGAAAACGAGAACCGGCGAGCGAAATAACGCAAATTTCAAATCTTCGAGTACACTTGAGCGATAGTTGCAGTTTCCGTTCTGACTGCATCCGCTGCCCTTTGATGGATGTAGAATGGTGCGGGCTATGTCGCTCCTTAATTGGCGTACGGGATTTAATTTGGGGGGAGTCTGGAGGGTGTAAAGACTGGAACGAACTGGAGTGCTTCATTTTCAGCTAAATACGCCATGTGTGGTATTAGTGCAACTTGTAGCTTGACGCAAGTGACAAATGGCCACGGTATCTGTTGTCCTGAGAAAAATACCTCACCGTTTGAAAACTCGGCCCTTGCACCCACCGACGAGGATAGCATAATGCTTGAACACAGCTTGGTAAAGTCGAACTAGTTTGTGCTCATTCTGGAGAATTGTTATAAGTAGATCAGTGAACAGTTGTTTTAGCCCTAAAACAACTAGATCAAAGAACTAAAAGCCTTATGACAGTGTCTGATCATTCGAATGGCTGATCAAGGGCAACACTATAACGTTAATGACGCTATAGTTTTACATATAATGATGTCAGTGAGTAGGGACGAAGAGTCGAGCATTTGTTCCTCCCAGCTTTGTGTGGAGTTAATGAATTGGCGGTGGTCATCATCAGAGTACATTTGGGGCTCACCTCGACGTCCGAGTACAGCTAAACTACGATAGTGTTTGCAATACAAATTTGAGCTTCGTGAAGCCGATTTCCTGTAGATTGTTAGTGGATTCAAGTAGAATTTGGTTGCTGCCATTGTTTGGCTGCTTCACTCGCATGACAATGCGTGAGCACATTGCTATGGCGTTAGGTGGGTGCATTTTAACGAGCATGCTCTATAATATGCATTCGCACTTCGAGCTTTGCACCACAGATTTACACTCAATTGATTACGACTAAGCCTCAATTTCGGCTGAATTAGAATGGATTTAAGTCGATCGAACTAATTCACTGAGCCCATTAAAAATCGCAGGGAAACTTTTGAGAGAAAAGAAGCCACCGAGACCCTGTCGGAGACTCAATCAAGCAGTGCACATTTGCTGGCCTTATGAAGTAACCGACTCACTATCCGACTCCTAAGCACTCAAATTCACAGCCACTTGCCACTCATGCAGAACATACTTATCGGAATTTAGACAGCTCGCTGAATGTCGTCTCATATGGCTGAGAAACAGGATGGCACTTACGTGGGAGCTGCGGTACCAAGCAAGCACCCTGGAAGGGTCCATCGTTCGACAAAACCTTCGAGTTTTGTTAGGCAACAAACCCCTTCTTTGCTGTGCATGCAGTGGTGTTCTTGCTTCGCTCTGTGACACCGAATAGCTATAGAGCAGATACCGTAAATGCCACCGCTACAGCTAATGAGAGGGATTTTAATGCCTTCAAAACTTCGCCTGCGTGTGCAATATAGACCAAGCGGCGATTTGGAATGCTATCCTTAATGTTCTTTAGGAGTGACATGACAGTGCGGGTTGACAACGGACCCACTTGCTATGTCATGCGCTTGGCCTTGCTGCTTTCGTGAAGGTCCAGCTTGCACCAGTGACGGCCAAACTCTATGCCAATGGCGACACGCCCCTTTCAGTAGAGCGTAACGATGAGCTCCCTTTACAGCACCAAGTGCGACAGCAGACCCTGATATTAACCATCATTAACGAGAACATGCCCGCTCTCCTAGACCTTCCTTGCCGCAGAGAGTAAGAAATAACCATCAAGGACCAAACCCTGTCGGCTGCTACACTCTGTCATGACACGGTCAGCCCGGAGGATGAATTTCCCGACGTCTTCACTGGGTTGTGGCACCGCGCCAGGCGATTACAAAATTTAGCTGCACTCGAATGCATAACCGGTGTCAAGGCTGCGTGTCACATCCCTTTCAAGTACAGGGACTGGCTTGAGAATCACTTGCAAGCCTTTGTGGAGGAAAGAATATCTGCGAAAGTTATCGAAGCCAATCCCAATTGTTTTGGTTACGTTAGTACGACACAGAAAAGCTCCGAGGGTGCATCGATCCAAGGGCGCTAAGCAATACGATCCAGAGCGAATGTGACCAGCACCAGATGCCCGAGGACATTTGAGCAAGCTTGGCTGGGCTCCGGGTGCTTCTGAATTGCGGCTGATGTTCATGCGATTATTGTCAACGTTATGGCCCTTTCATGTCTGCCTGTGGACCAGCTACTCGATTGTGGCATTTGCTGCCCTTTCATGTCAGCTTACGACATTACCTTTAGATGTATATTTATTGCTGAGTCATTTGATACGTATACAACGGCCGAGGGAAGAGTGCTCTAGGAGGTTGGCTGTAGATTTGGCGAGTGTTCGCCCGAGCGAAGGCTAGAGTTGGCTGTAGCGTGCAGGAGCGAGTGAGGGCGAAGTCAATATAGACCTTCGAGGCCTTCGTAGGCGTGCAGATTTGTGGCGGAGCATTCCGTTGGGCGTGTATCTTTTCGGCATGCTTCATTGGCATGGTATTAGTCTTATGAGCATACTGAACGCAGTATCTGGGTTCGTACATGTGGCCCTCAATTACGCCGGCAGTCTTTTAAAGATGGGTGCCACAGTGCTTGAATGCTTTCGAGCTGGGGGATTTCCATCTTGCCTTACTTCAGCCTTAGTTCATCCTGCCTTGCTTCACAGAATTATCGCGAAACATTTTGTGGAAATCCACGAGCTTCATTCGGAAATCGATTCGTCTTTCGTGTTCGTATACCTGCTTACACTGTGCCTACTGCTTGCGGATATTACCGCCAATCATTTGGTAATGCTTTCCATACAGCATCTGTAAAGTGCCAAGAAAAAGATTCAGTCTCTGAGGACGCTATACAAATGAATTATTTTTTTTCTTACATCGATGACTTTCCTGTAAGCACGTCCTAAATTGAGGAACTCGATTAGCTCCCGAGGCAGGTTTTGGCAAACTACAGCTACATTAACCTGGGCCTTAACCACGGTAAGAGCAAGTATGGCAAGACCGAGTTCCCTATACAGGAAAAGTCTTCGTAGCAGAGGGGAAGGCCGGCTCTACCACGAGGGAGACAGTCGAAGATTTATCGTGCTTTCATCAAAGGTATACGTCTTTCGGCTGGTCGGGATGGCTAATCACTCGGCCTAGGTTTTCCCCAAGTTAGTTAGCTAGTATGTAACCGAGTTCCAGGGGTCAGAGGCTAATTCCCGCCAAACCCGCCATACTCCGGCCACGCTGCCGCTCGCCATGCCGCCTAGCTAGGGTGAGACGAGCGGCAGTCATGATAAACCTCTTTATAATAACGCATGCGCCAACAACAACAGGTGAACTAAACAAGTCTACAGGGAGGGTCCTATACACAGTACACTACGGGGGCACAAGACGACGCAGCAAGCGCGAACAGACGACAGACGTGTTGGTTGGGGTCAGTCGGCTTCTGCAGTCCTGTCGTTGTACCGACTCCGAATCAAACAGTACGAGCGTACGCCGTCCAAAACCCGGCTGGCTGAGTAACTGCTTGGCTAGTCCGAGTCGACAACTACCACAGTCGTGAGCTTCCACCGAAATACGCCAACACACGGGGGGGGGTCACGAACACGCTACACAGGGAACGCGGAATATACAAGTCAACAACGAGCGTGTTATCCAGCTCCGCTCGGGCCTTGGGTACTCGTCGCCTTGCGTGCGTGGCCGCATCGCCGGAGCACGCCTGCACGAATCCAGGTGCATAACTCGGCGAGACCGGGAGCCTCCAACACCACGACTTACTCGGCCAACCTCTCTTACCCAAGAGCCCCGGTGACCTCATGTCATCGCACATGCCGTAGGGTCCCACCCCGGCCTAGTAGGTGACCCTTACCCTCATTATAGCCGCCGAGTCCCAGCCAACCTAACCTAGCCTGGGTACAGCTACAGTGTCGGCGCCTTCACGACGTTTGACACGCGCCGACATACCTCTGTGCTGGGATCCTAACTCGGCAAAAGCGTTTGACGACATTATCAACCTCACGATAAATGCTCCCCTGCATGGTTGTTACGATATTTGTTGCCCGTTGCCCTGTCGGTGGATGTCTCGAAGCATGAACTAGATGCAGTATTGTGCCAAATCAACCGAAGTCGCACTTACAAACTTGGATAGTAAGAAATTCAAGAAAAATAGCAAGCCATTGTATTATTAATATTAATTTGTCATCACATCGCAGAGAACTGTGACTATAATTCTCCTTAATTTATACATAATTAAACTCTAGGCTGCACATTATTTGTGAAAGCCATTTTTAATTCGAGACAGCAACTGTCGGCAGCATAAGTCGCGAGTAAATCATCTGACATGTTGGTGACTTTGCATTTCATCAATTGTATACAGTTGCAATAAGAAAGGTCGGTGGGCCTTCACGATTCGGACCCGTTGTTGTTAAAGACGGCTCTCGGGTGAGTACTTGATGTACCGAAAGCCTTTATTGGGAAGAACAGCTAGCACTTCTCCATTTTTGCTATCGTCTTCAACAAGTTGGATAAAGCCTTCGGTGACGACTTCGGGCCTGCAAAAATCGAACCAAACTGCAGTGCTTGATTGACATGCAGCGGGGCTTACGTTGAATGCTTGCTGGATGATGGTTTGCTCCGATCGTCCCTGCAGCCGACGAGAGAGAGAGAGAGCCTGCCAGCCTGAGAGCCTGACACCGTTTCTGCACGAGGAGCCGTACGGTGTGCGGCGGCAGCGCAGGGTCAACGAAGGGAGCGCCCGGAGCTGACCACTGCTCCCTGCTGACCACTGCTCCCTGCTGACCACTGCTCCCTGCTGACCACTGCTCCCTGCTGACCACTGCTCCCTGCTGACCACTGCTCCCTGCTGACCACTGCTCCCTGCTGACCACTGCTCCCTGCTGACCACTGCTCCCTGCTGACCACTGCTCCCTGCTGACCACTGCTCCCTGCTGACCACTGCTCCCTGCTGACCACTGCTCCCTGCTGACCACTGCTCCCTGCTGACCACTGCTCCCTGCTGACCACTGCTCCCTGCTGACCACTGCTCCCTGTTGCCTCGAAGGATGCTGTGAGCTACCAACCAACTTCCATCCAAGGGAAGCCATGTCTACTTTTAGCATGCAATGAAAAAATCATCCGTGTAACAATCGCCTAGGCTAAGTCGAGTGCAGGCTGAGGTTATTAATAAGGCCTGCCATCGCCCTGTCGTGGCCCAGTGCTAGCAGCCTTTGAAGGCGATTGCACCATTCCGACCTAACCAGTTCTAGATAGTAATTAACAGGCACTGTGATAGGACCATGTGGTAAAAGAATGATACAACCAAATGTACTGCGAGCACAATCATTCTGGAACAAGCATACTGTATTTGGAAACGAATGGCCGATTTAAATGCTGTCAGTGCACCACTGGTGTGCCAACGTAAGAATGAAAACACTCGATCTGTTGCATACCTCCCCCCACAAGTAGCGCTCCTGAACTTCGAGACATTGTCGACAGTAGTTGCATATAGGAAAACAGTTGATAACTTTACAAACTCTCTAAAAAATATACTGGACTTTGGCTAACAGTGGCTATTTGATACTAGCCCATAAGTACTAAGCAACTATTAAAGACACCTGATTGTGCAAGAGATTATGATTAGAAAGAAAGATAAGCATACATTGTATTTGGTTTTTGGCAGCTGAACCACCAGACTACGGCAGACACGTTAACATCACGAAGATTTTACAAACAATATGCACAGATTCTCACCAGCCTACTCCAGTAAGTAATCAGTAAGGCTAGAGTAAGTTTCTTGATGATTGCACCTGACCCTGACTAAAATAAGGTAAGAAGTTAGGGACAACTACATATTGCTTGAACAAGTAGAATATGCTCTGTCTTAAATGACACACTGCATATGGTAAGTTAGGTCTTTTCTATCAAACGTACTCTTAGGTAACACCAGCACCTCAGTGTGTGTCTGAGGTCGAGGCTTCACCTACATCATTGACTGCGCCCCTCATAAGCTGACTGTTGTTACACTTCTTCATACAAATTTTAAGCAAACTACATATAGCGGAAAAATTCTATGAATGTCTTCGATCACGTGGAGACTGCATTCTGCAAGACGTCACACCAAGCGGGATTATAAAAAAAAAATACTGGCTGATTTAACAGCCTCTTTTGTATGGCGACCGAAGAGCCTTTACGGCTGTCACCACCACTTACAGCTGTGATAAAGTATCGTCCGCCGAAGGATTCGAAGGTTGAGGAAAATGTTGGTGTGCCGAGTCTTTCATTAAATCATAACTAAATTCCTTAAATTATTATTTCATTTAACTATTATTAAAATCATGAACTTTTTCCTCAACCTTATATTATTGC
This sequence comes from Cristatella mucedo, assembly GCA_009760855.2. Classification (NCBI taxonomy): domain Eukaryota; kingdom Metazoa; phylum Bryozoa; class Phylactolaemata; family Cristatellidae; genus Cristatella; species Cristatella mucedo. Next base: position 499,731 of record WPIO01000093.1, on the reverse strand, counting down.
AGCGGATTAATGGGCACGAGGCCCTAAACTCTGTCAATCTCTTGGCCAGCAGACGGCAGGTAACGGAATACTGGTGAAACACACAATGAAATGGTAATACTTATACACACCAAGCACAATGTCCAGGCGTATGCTTGCACCAAGGTAGGCAATTGAAACACGGCGACACAGGTGATGGATGGGTTGGACAAGTTGGAATAGCTGGTACCTAATATCTCGGTCGTAAGTGCATTGGTGGGTAAGATGGAATTCCAGCACATTTGCTAGGTAAATCATTGCTTTAAAAGATTATTATAAGCCACTAGTAACAAATGGCTTAAATGCAATTGATTTCAATAAGGAGATATCTTAGCGGTCAAGAAGTGGGGCCAGTAAGCTCACAATGGGCCAAAGGTCGCCGGGTCAGCCGACGAGCAGCATTGGTTCTATGTAGTCACACGAGGCCAAGGCAGCCCCTTTTACTGTCCATCCAAGCATTTGTTCCAGCACAAGTCAAAGTTACTGTTGGGTTCAAATGAAGCTCACGGTGTATTATTGTCTTCTGCCCAGGCTAGTCCATTACTTGTGAATTAGACCCCTTATTGCGTGAGCCGTTGAGTCTAAGCCAGCACAATGGTCGAAGCACTTTATAAAACAGCAAGTGCAGAAATATCATATCTAGGGCATGCTTAGACACAGCTAGGCAGCTGCTCTATTTTCGTGGGTTTTGCTCACAGTCAAGCCTTAATCACTTACAAAGTGGACCCGATGAACTACTTGATACACGAAGCTGTGAAAACCGAGAAAGTTGCATGTTTCAGCTTTGAATGCTGATCCCAGAAGTAAGATAAAGCATTTGGTCTGACAATGTCAGGCGATGACGATGTCAGGCATCTCTGTCAGTAGCTCCACAAAGCCACAGCCACAGCATGTGGGTGCTACGCCGGATAGTTTTCTGTAGGACACCGAAAGCCTAAGCGGCTTTCGGTAGGCATGCGGTAGCCAACGGACTTTATCTCATGCAACAAAGAGAAAGTGAGAAGCATAGCAGAGTCTGGAGAGCCGTTGAGGTAGTGAGTAGCATGGAAGTAGCAGCTCAGGAAGGCTGGAAAGGATGTGCCACAGTTGGTAGCAGCTGAGTACATGTCGTTGCATGAGAATTGAAGAAGAGAGTTCCACAATCTAGGACCAGCAGAGCAAAAGCTTCCGTTGCCAACGGCCTTTAAGCATGGGAATGGAACTGCTATACGAACAGCAACGTAGCAGTCTCAGCCCTTTGCCTGAACTTATTACGAGGTAAGTTATATCTATTACCTGATGAGTGGAATGTTGATAAGATGCTCAGCAGTGGCCTTGAACTTCGGATGCTTCAATAACTCAGAGTTCAGCAGAGGCCTCACCATGTCCGTGTCTGTGAAGCCTGGGCAAAGGCAGTTCACACGTATACCTTCTTCGGATAACCTGTACGAGTTCTAGAGTAAATAAAAACAACATGCACATTTTACTTGCATAAGACAGGCCAGAGAGTGTTGCATATACCATGCATGGCGCAATGACCACGATCTCATCAGCACCTCTGAGGTGCATGCAATGCATCTTCACTTTGAAAACAAACATAGAAATCAATTCTTCCTAAATATACGTGGATACATGTGAATGGTAAGGTTATGTAAACTTATTATTAATATGTCATTGGCCTCAGGTCATGCCCCAGCACCTTTCAAAAAAGCTGTAGTCAGGCCACTTCTCAAGAAATCGACACTAGACCAAGAGAACTTAAGCAACTACCGCCTAGTCTCCCTTCTACCATTCCTATCAAAGACACTGAAACGGGTCGTGGCAGACCAGCTAAACTCATATATCGAAACCCACACCTTGCTAGTAAGTTCCAGTCTGGCTTTAGAGCTAATCACTCCACAGAGTCAGCATTACTTAGGGTATACAACGACCTATTTAGCAATGCAGACATGGGTAGAGTGTCTCTGCTTGTTTTGCTCGATCTTTCGGCAGCTTTTGATACCATCGATCACAAAGCTCTTCTAGAGCGCTCTCACCTCGCCTGGGCATCACTGGCACTGCTCTGCAGTGGTTCAGGTCCTATCTCAGTGGGAGACTCCAGAGTATTGACGTAAATGGACAAAGATCATCTGAGGTACCTCTGAAATATGGCATACCTCAGGGCTCCGTGCTAGGTCCGGTCCTTTTCACGGTTTATACTCTCCCTCTTGCTGATGTGATTGCCAAGCACAATCTAGGCTTTCACTTCTATGCGGATGACACTCACTTGTACCTTTGCTTTGATCCCTCACAGCCTTCGAGCACCTCAAATTCTCTCAACTCACTTGCTGCATGTATTGATGACATCCGCACATGGATGGTAGCAAATTTTCTAAAACTAAATGACGATAAAACTAACTTACTAATTATGGGCAAACCCTGGGTGATTCAAAAATTAGAAAGGCTGACGCTCAAAATTAGCTCTGCCAGCATATCTCCAGTGGAATCAGCTCGAAATATAGGTGTCGATTCCAAAGCGACCTCTCGTTAGACGACCATATCAGCTCCACAGTCAAATCTGCCTACTTTCAGCTTCATAACATTGCTAAAATTCGGGCTTGTTTAGATAAGCATACCACATCTAAGTTGGTCCATGCATTCGTGACATCCCATCTCGACTTCTGCAACTCACTGCTCGCTGGCCTACCGGCATGTGCGATCAGGCGATTGCAGCTGGTGCAAAACTCTGCAGCTAGGCTTGTCTGTCGTGAGCGGCGCAGTTGCCACATTACTCCACTTCTCGCCGACCTGCACTGGTTACCAGTCAAGCAACGGATTGACTTCAAGGTTTTGTCGCTCACTTTTAGGTCCCTTCATTCTATGGCTCCAGCCTGTCTCTCAGATCTACTCCCCCATCAGGCCAACCATCGTACCATCTGCTTTTCGGAATCCAACACTCTACAAATACCTCGTACAAACCTCAAATCCTTTGGAGACCGTGCATTTAGTTCATATGCTCCCAAAGCCTGGAACTCTCTCCCGACCTGCGTCAGAACATCCCCTGACCTGACGACATTTAAAAGGAACTTAAAAACACAACTATTTAGGACAGCATTTAGTGGGTCCCTGTGATTCGTCCTTGATGTACTTATGCGTGCTGACACTGTGCATGCTGCCACTAACCACATTTGCATGCTGACCCTGTGCATGTCACCCCTAACCATGTTATTCATTTTGTTTGTTTGTCAAGCATGATTTTACTCACCATTCAATTGCATTTCCATTTTCAGGAAATGTAAAGCACCTAGAGAGAGATTGAGTTCTCTGAGGGCGCTTCATCAAGTGCATTATTATTATTTATTATGATTGTACCACGAAGGTCCCTGATATGATGATTGCATTTCAGATATCTGGTGTATTCATAAGAAAAACAATGCACCATCACGTATGGTGATGTATGTATAGCACGTTTGTAGTGTAATCACCCAGATCGTGAAAACCACGTGCCGGGCACCGGATCGGCAAACGCAAGATATTGCATTTTGGTAAATTATAGTAATAATAATAATTCACTTGATAAAGCGCCCTCAGAGAACTTAATCTCTCTCTAGGCGCTTTACATTTGCTATAAAGTGAAATACAGGATACTTACCTTAGCGGCCAGCCAAGGATCATGCTGGACAAGTCAGCAGGATACAAAGTATACTGCAGCACTGGCATTCGTGGATCTGCCAACCTTCAGCTATGTAATGCTTGGCTATGCATAAAAAGCCGCAAGTAATGTAGCAAGCCAGCTAAAGACTATGATGCATGCTAGCAATTAACACCCATTAATTAGTTACGAAGCATGAAAGTACTGACGAATTATGAACAATAGCAATTATTGGGTAGATTAGCAATAACGACAAATAAGTAGCATATTTGCGTGCTCCTCCAATCCTTGTAGGATTGCCCACAGACAGGCTCCCTGCAGCCGACTGACAACTAAGGAAGCCAGTCTATCGACCACCTATCACTAGATATAGCAAGCACTTTGCCCATCACGAATAGAAGATGAGACCTTCTACAAGTGCATGTCCTTCCGTCCATTGCTCCTCCATCTTCCTCTCTCAGTAGAAAATGCAAATTCCTCTCCCTCCCTTCACTGGCAGCAGTTGAGCTCAGTGGCCAGTCACTGGTCTGATTGAATAATAATAAGTCAACAAGCTAGCTTAGTAAGTGCCAGGAAGAGCAGTCTGTGATGTTAGTACAGGGTCTAAGGTGGGTAGGGTAGAAACTCAAGAGAGGTGAGACATACCAAGAGGCCACGGTGAGCTTTGCTCCAAGGTTTGACCTACAGATCTGCCTCAGACAAACAGCACATGGGTAGTAGCTGCATGCCGCCTACTTTGGCAGCTGGCATGGGCTTCGGCCATTCCTTTGCAGCAAATGTAAAGTGCCTAGAAAAAGATTTAGTTCTCTGAGGACGGTTTATCAAGTGTATTATTATTAATATTGTTATTATCGTGGTTTGACCGCTGGAAACTTATGAAGGCCAGTCAGGTGCAATCTAGAGGTGGTTCTGCTAACTCCCCCCCCCCCAGCACTTGCCCTGGATGCTGGCAGCACAGTCACTGTCAAAGCCGACAGACGGGAATAGTATCTTACAAACCTTTTGAAGACTATGATTGTCGAAGTTTAACTAGACCCTAACAACAACTCTTGCACTTCTAATCAGAATCCTCTGAAGCTTCTGTTCCATTATGCTGAGAGCATTTTGAAGGTCTAAAGATAGTTAGAAATGCTGGCCGAATGTACATAGGATGGCTAATGCTCTAAAGTTTGTGAAATAAGTTTAAAACTTCAAACAGATACTCATAGATATACAGATAGCATCCGGAGAGCTTCACAAAACCATTAACGTCAATATTATATAATATTGTTATGTTTACAAGTTTTTTATAATAGATTATTTCATCAAGCTCATAGATGGAGAAACCTATGGGTGTAGCAGAACCTGCTCATTTTGGCAATATCAAGAATAAGGAAGGGTGGTGGCAAATGTGGGAGCTCCCCTAGGAGGGGAGTTACTGGATGTTTAAGCGCAAGTAATAATAATAATAACAACAGTAGTAGCAGTAGTAGAGCACCCTCAAAAAATGGAATCTCTTTTAGGCAGTTTAAATATTTACATGTGCTATTAGGGAAGCGTGTCAATTTGGCTAGTGATAGCCTGCACTGTGTAAGCATGCATCAGCACACAAAGGACAATACATCGAGACTCACCAAATTGCCTTGAGAAGCAAGTGAGTTGCATAAGCCATAAATAGGTCGTACATTCGATATACAACACAGTGCATAGCCACCTCTGAATGGTCTAGTGCAGTTATCTAGATTATGCATCTTGATTGTAATCGCCTGACTTAAACTGCAGGAATAACATACATGTAACTCAGTTACAATGGATTCGGTCAAATTAGAATCTGAGACAGTGACATCTAGCTCTGATAACCCAGATAAACTTTTGAGACCATGGCATAACATTTTCTAACTATGGTGTTAATATACATGTATGTGTGTGTGGGTGTGAGTGCTTGTGTGTGTATATATATATATATATATATATATATATATATATATATATATATATATATATATATATATATATATACTCACACGCATACACACATCATATAAGCACACAGCAGCACAATTTGAACACTAATAGGAGAGGCGACATTATAGGATGCTCTCAACGACATGCACTCGGTAAAAAGACGGATTCCTTGAGGGTGAAACCTTAAATTCAGTACCGTAAGATGAGCAACACCTGAGGTGTGCCACCAGCAGGCCAGAGGTATCAGCATGTACCGGCAAGTAACAGCTTGCTGCAGCACTGCTTCGCTTGCTGCCTTACACCCATGGCTCTGGACAATCCAAGCACACCGTGCTTCGTGGCCGTGTAAACAGGTGCAGCGGTGGAGGCAGTGAGTCCTGGAAGGAAAACCAGTGTCTTGTAACCATCTCGCTCACACCCGAGCCAGCAAATTAGTAAATACGGGTGGGTTAATTAAAGTATGGCAGAGAGCTGCAGAGCAGCATCAAGGACGCCTAGTTGAAATTCAATTACATCAAGCAACTGTGTCACACAGTCATCTTTATCGACATCGACTACGGTACCAGGAATCAACGAAATAAAACGTCGTTTGGAATGACAATCACAGTGGTGCGTGCCTCCACAGGGGCAATAAGGTATGGAAGGATTTCGTGATTGCTCACGATGAGAACAGAGGCTAGTAGGCGGATTTTGTCGCTCACTTTTAGGTCACTCCATTCTTAGGCTCCAGCCTATCTCTCAGATATACTTCCCCACCAGGCCAAGCATCGTACCATCTGCTTTTCGGAATCCAACAGTCTACAAATACCTCGTACAAACCTCAAATCTTTTGGAGACCGTGCATTTAGTTCGTATGCTCTCAAAGCCTGGAACTACCTCTCGACCTGAGTCTGAACATCCCCCGACTTGACCACATTAAAAAATAACTTAAAAACACACCTATATAGGACATGATTTAGTGGGTCCCAATGATTCGTCCTTCACGTGCTTATGCGTGGTGACACTGTGCATGATGCCACTAACCACATTTGCATGCTGACCCTATGCATGTCACCCCTAACCACGTTATTCATTTTGTTTGTTTATCAAGCATGATATTAATCACCAATCAATTGCATTTCACTTTACAGCAAATGAAAAGCGCCTAGAGAGAGATTGAGTTTTCTGAGGGCGCTTTATCAAGTGCATTATTATTATTATGAAGCCGGTGGAGGTAAGGCCAGTAGCCCGGAAGCTCGACGGCAGCAGCAGAGTACTCAGACAGCCAGCTTTGTCCTCACTGGTAAAGCTTCTAACGAAGCTCTTGGGAATAAACAGCTACAGCTTCAGGGGTCAAGAAGTTTGGTCCCATTACTTCACCTCTACGTCTACGTTCGAATGAGCTGTAACTCCTTCAGACTTATAGGGTAAAAGCTGGTGCTTTTATAGAGCTGTCGCTCTGTGGCAATACAAATTTAGGCTGAGCCCTTTTCCGGTGTTAAATATTCCCACATGGTCTTTTATCTTGGTTGCACACCTCTTTTTGAATTCTGCTTTGTCCAGAAGGCACCATCCATATGTTCCTCTTTCCATCATTGCACCCCTTGGCTAAAATACACAATGCACTGGCTTGCTAATATCTTGCAACTCTAGCTGGGCCCTAGACTGCTAATATCTTGCAACTCTAGCTGGGCCCTAGACTGATGAAGAAATTGTATATGGATGTTGTGCCTGACTGCAACGGTCTTCATTTTTACATAACTAGTCGCATTTTCTCCACGAGCTACACAAATAACCCGTTAAAATGCTATTAAAGATGGCCTGGTGCTCGTTGGGGAAAGTGTTTAGGAATGTAGCAATATAACCTGCATTTATTGGACAATGCTACCTATTCCTCACGTGGACTCATTGATAGTATTTCAATGCAAAACTAGCTCCCACCTATCCACACTAATGGCTATGTGAGCCATACTACCTGGCCATAAGGAGGTCGACTGGTTACAGTGGTTACAGATGCTACCTCTTGCTTTGTATGAGAACCGGCTACGATGGCTGCTTGCCTTCAGCAACGATATTGATACAAGGCTTTAATATACATTGCAATCAAAAAGACTAACTCCAATAGATTTGCAATCTAATCAGGACCAAATGAAAAAAGGATCTAAAAGCGATCTAAACTGAATTCTAAAGATCATAAAAAACTGATGGTAAAATCCAACATTGATCACTAAAAGGCCAATTGCTTCAGGTAAGCAAGAAACACACTTTCATTTACCTGAGAGTGGAGCTAAGAGAGTTGGACTGCCTAGACGAACATTAACAGAGTAAAGCAGGAAGCTGATAGAATAAGAGATGAAAGCTAGTCGGTCCAACTACATGTATATGCAGTAAAGAAGGAATCACTAACACGTGAGTGTTTCAACTCCCCATAAAATCGATGGCAAATGGATTATTAGGAAAATGTAGCAAGCGAGCTCGTCCAGCTATAAACTGACTAATGCAGTAAAGCAGGAAGTAACGAACTATCTCAAGTTCATGATACTTAAAGTAAGACTGCATGTCTTATATCTCAGGAATGCAGTAATGTCTCTCTTCTGTTTTGGGTGAACTGTTGGCAATGTTTGATACTATTGATCACACCAAGTCCTTCTTGAGACTCTCATCTCGGCAAGGAATCACTGGCACCGTACTGCAACGATCGAGGTCTAATCTTAGTGGGAGACTCATGAGTATTGAGGCTGACAGGCAACAATCATCTGAGTAGCCACTAAAAGGGCTGCCTCAGGGCTATGTGCTTGGTTCACTTGTGACACACAACTGCATCTGTGCTTTGATAACTCCCAGCATTCCAGTGCCTCATCTCTCTCAACTCAAATGTATGACCAGATGACCAGATGCGGATCTCATTCCTTCTGCAGTGTGTGCCATACTTCCGCATCCATATTCATCTGTGAATCTCGAAACCTTAAGACCCTTGACACTGAGGCTGTCTGCATGAACACATCTTCTTTGCCCTGCTGCTCAATCTTTCTTCGACCTGTCATCCCTAATATAGTGCTACAAAACAACATCAGCAGAATCCTTCAAGTTTTCACCTCTGACTATAACACAGTGAGCACTCGCCCAGATCGCCTATGGTTTACTATACACATTAAACTAGCTAGGTCTAATAAGCTCTAGCTTGAGAATTCATGCAGAAGATGAGGACTAATTTTCAATCGACAGGCATACGAGGTCTACTGTTGATCTATCATAGCAAAGGTCAAGTCTAGCTTCTATAAAAAATATTATCTAATCACAGATGCACAATCCAAAAACTCATGTCTATCATCAACCATCTTCTTAAACACTTCCAGGTTAGCTCCCTCCCTAGTAATCCTTTTGGTGATCCAGCTGGTCGCTGGTCCTTGCTGTGATCTAGCTGGGTGCTTATCTTGCTTCTTTGTACGATACCGTATCACATAATCCATGCCAGGTAATAACATACCCACTGAACTCTGATGTTCCTCAGTAACATCCACACAAGACTCATCTCCCTAAATTTCGCGCAGGATTTCAATGTTTTGTTCAAGGCGGCCAAGAGTGACCGCATCCATAAATTCAATGTTTTGTTCAAGGCGGCCAAGAGTGACCGCATCCATAAATTCATCTCCAAGTCAAAGAAGACTACTAGCCCTTTAGAGCCGATTCACACGGTCCTACTTCTACGATGCATAGATCTGCTAAAGCTGCTGCAATGCATTCCTAATATAATAATTATGTCCTTGGTCACAGGTCTTGTCCCTGCAACTTTCAAAGAGGCTGTTGCTAGACCAATAGTTAGGAAAGCAACACTAAACCAAGAGATCTTAAGCAACTTCCGATCAGTTTCCCTACTACCATTTCTATATATGGTGCTGGAACAAGCAGTAGCAGAACAACTACTCTCTTACCATGAAACTTCAAACCTAGCAAGTAAGCCCAAACTGGTTTTGCAGCTAATCCCTCCATTGAGTCAGTATTGCTTCGAGTGTAACAACCGTCTAAAGGAATGCAGACTTTGGTAAAGTTTCTCTGCTTGTTTTGCTCGATTTTTCGGCAGCACTTGATACTAGTGATTACCAAGCCCTTCTCGAGCGCCTCCCATCTCACCTAAGCATCTCTGGCACTGCAATTAAATGGCGTAGGTACTATTCCAGTGGAAGACTCCAGAGCAAGAATGTAAACGGAAAAGGCTCATCTGAGGAACCACTTGCGTACAGGGCACATCAGGGCTCTGTGCTTGATCTACTTCTTTTTACACTGTATACTTACCCTCTTGCCGATGAGATCACCTAACACAATCTAAGCTTTCACTATGACACACAGTTATACCTAAGCTCTGATCCCTCCATGCCCTCCAGCGCGACGAATTCTCTCAACTCCCAGCATCATTTATTGTTGACTACTGTACTTGGCAGCAAAATTTCTCAAATAAAATTACGATAAAAGCAATTAACTAGTTATATGCAAACCTAATGTGACTCATAAAAAAGAAAGCTTAGCACTCAAAATCGACTCTCCAAGCATATCTCCTGTAGCATCTGCATGCAATCTGGGTATCCTGTGAAAAAGTGACCAATAACTAGATGAACACATTAGCTGTACAGTCACGTGTGCCTACTCTAAGCTACGTAACATTGCGAAATTTCGGGCCTGCTTAGAGATGGATAATATATCAGAATTAGTCCATGCATTTGCGACATCCCATCTTAACTACTACAACCCACCGCTTGGTCTAATGGCCTCTGCAATCAGGTGCTTACAGTTGGTGCAAAACTCGAGTATCAAGCTTGAAGCGAGGCTTGTCGATCGTGAGCATCGCAGTCGCCATATCATACGACTTCTTGTCGACCTGCACTGGCTCCCAATCAAGTACTGTATCCATTTCAAGATTCTGTCACTTACTTTGAGATCCCTTCATTCTCTGACTCCAGCCTACCTCTAAGAAATACTCCCAAACATGCCAATGGGTCGTAACACCTGCTTTTCTGACTCAGATCGCTTAGCTGTGGATCTAACTTATCTCAAATCTTTGGAGACTGTTCCTTCAGTTTGTATGCTCCCAAAATCTGGAGCCGTGATGGCACACTAGGTAAGGCGGTTGCTTTCACGACCTCGGTTCCGAGGTCGTGGGTTCGATTCCTGTGGTGGGCGATCCTTTATCGCCACTGCAAGCGGTGTGATAGCCATGAAGGCTCTTCTGTCACTATACAAAAAGAGGCTGTTTAAGCAGCTAGGATTTATTTATTTAACTCATTCCAGACTGACGACATGACATCCCCTGAATAGACAACATTTAAAAAATAAGCTAAACAATTCCTGTTTCTCACAGAATTTGGGGGTCCCTGTAATTCGCCATCTGTGTGCTTGTGCACATGCTATTACTAGTTATTTGACCATGCTTCCCTTACAGCATCTGTAAAGTGCCTAGAAAGAGACTGGGTGCTCTGAGGGTGCTATGCAAATGTATTATGATTATTATTATAATTAGTCTTATTATGTATTGCTGTTAACATAAGCACTTGGATGGAAGCAAAATCTCTTTTTAATTAAATAACAATAATACTATTTTCTCCATTACAGGCAAACCTAGAGTGATTGAGAAACTGGAAAAACTATCCTATAACATGGGCTCTGCCAGCATATCTCCTGTAGCATTTGCACTAAACCTGGGGCTGGACACAAAACCGGTCTTAGCCCAAAATACTGGACAGCAGCTGCCTGCTAGTCTAGTGAGTGAAGAAGAGTCATGCATAGTTGCATGATTTACCACTAAAGTACAACTGCATCCAGCACTAGTAAAGTACTGAAAATCAAAAAATACAGTTTTAGATCAGCAACTGGTTTATTCTAATAAATAATTCTTTCCACAGCACCATCTATAGTGTGTGGCTCCGCACTAACATCACTGCAAGTACTGAAGTGTGCTCACATACCAGCCAGAGATGAAACGTTCACGATCACTCCACCTTCTCCTCCTGGCTTGTCACGTCTCATGTGCTTTATCCCGAGCACGGTACCTTTGTATACAGCCACCTGTAACCACGTTAAAAAGTGGTTCGGTGGATTTTTTTAAAGTATTCATGCAGTCACCACAAAAAGTTGTACTAGCAAAAATAAGTCAATTATATAGCACCTTAAGAAAATGAAATCTCTATCTGATGCTCTACACCTTGCTGGAAGAGAAGCAGTAACTGAGGGTTAATGACATACACAGTATCGTGCGAAGACAAGCGAGCAATGACACACGGATGTCATGCTTAGACCTGCATGCTAAAGCACGAAAGTATACCCCAAAGACCACAGATTCGTAACAGATTCGTAACAGTGTGCTATGCAAATGTATTATGATTATTATTATAATTAGTCTTATTATGTATTGCTGTTAACATAAGCACTTGGATGGAAGCAAAATCTCTTTTTAATTAAATAACAATAATACTATTTTCTCCATTACAGGCAAACCTAGAGTGATTGGGAAACTGGAAAAACTATCCTATAACATGGGCTCTGCCAGCATATCTCCTGTAGCATTCCAAAATTCGAAAAAAACCTTGGTTAGTAACATGCGCTTGATCATACACAGACAGGTAAGCATGGATCGTACACAGGTGAGAATGGATCGTACACAGGTGAGCATGGATCGTACACTGGTAAGCACGGATTGTGCGCAGGTAAGCACGGATCGTACATAGGTAAGCACGGATCGTACATAGGTAAGCATGGATCGTACACGGGTAAACACGGATCGTACACAGGTAAGCATGGATCGTACACAGGTAAGCACAGAAAGCACACTGGATCAAAAAAGGACAAGTTCATTGAAGTGGGGGGGGGAACTTTGCGGAACAGGTGCATCTTTGGCTGAGACATAAATGATGTAATTGCAGGCGGAGACAGAATCCAAAAGCTAGTGCATGACTTTTAGGTGCATTCTAATCAAAGATTCAATCACCAAAAGATTTCAAGTTAGTGCAAGGATCGGTGAGACAACTAAATACCGAGAAACAAGGCTTGTTTAGATAAGGATACCACGTCCAAGTTGGTCCATGCATTCGTGACATCTCGCCTCGACTTCTGCAACTCACTGCTTACTGGTCTACCAGCATGTGCGATCAGGCGATTGCAGCTGGTGCAAAACTCTGCAGCTAGGCTTGTCTGTCGTGAGCGTCGCAGTTGCCACATTACTCCACTTCTCGCCGACCTGCACTGGTTACCAGTCAAGCAACGCATTGACTTCAAGGTTTTGTCGCTCACTTTTAGGTCTCTTCATTCTATGGCTCCAGCCTATCTTTCAGAGATACTACCCCATCAGGCAAAGCATCGTACCACTCGCTTTTCGGAATCCAACAGTCTAGAAATACCTCGTACAAACCTTAAATCCTTTGGAGACCGTGCATTTAGCTCGTATGCTCCCACAGCCTGGAACTCCCTCCCGACCTGCATCAGAACATCCCCTGACCTGACCACATTTAAAAGTAACTTAAAAACATACCTATTTAGGACAGCATTTAGTGGGTCCTTGTGATTCGTCCTCGATGTGCTTATGCGTGCTGACACTGTTCATGCTGCCACTAACCACATTTGCATGCTGACCCAGTGCATGTAACCCCTAACCATGTTATTCATTTTGTTTGTTTTTCAAGCATGATTTTACTTACTATTCTATTGCGTATCACTTTGCAGCAAATGTAAAGCGCCTAGAAAGAGATTAAGTTCTCTGAGGGCGCTTTATCAAGTGCAATATTATTATTATTATTATTAAACAAGTAGTGTGACAGCACACTAAAGGACGAGGCAGGATAGGAGGTCCAGTGCAAGTGAAGAAAGTTTCCCCCCCCACTCTCAAACTTAGTGGTCATCAGGCCTGTTGTAACCCAATCGGCCAGACTTAACGCTTGCCTTTGGAATCCTCGCTCAATGTGCAATAAACCTCTAGTAATAAACGACCTTATTTCTGAAAATGGTATCGACCTGCTCGCCCTAACTGAAACTTGGCTGAAATCGATAAACTGCCCGACAATTAAAGACGCTACTCCATCTGGTTTCACGTTCTTTCACACCCCTAGATCAATCAAAACTGGAGGTGGAGTTGCTATGATCGTGCGCTCGAAATTCAACTTCAAGCCATTTGCGGTACCTTCGAAGCAGTCTTTTGAATCAACTGTCCAGGTCTCACCCGAAAACAAGCTACCGATAGTGGCAGTAGTCTATCGCCCACCAGGTACCAAATCCTCCTTTACCTCAGATTTCTCCGATCTCATTTCGATTCTGTGTGCAAGAAATCGATCCTTCCTCGTTATGGGTGATTTCAACGTTCACTTTGATAACTTATCTGACGCTTTCAGCACCGAATTTCGTACGTTGACAGACTCATTATCTCTTGTGGCTCATGTGCATGGCCCTACCCACATCAAGGGTCACACACTCGACCAAATTTTCTCATATAACTGCACTTTGTCATCACCAGTTATCACCAAATCCTGCTTATCTGACCACATACAGATCTCATTCAATCTACAGTGTGTGCCCACATTCTCCTCTAAAATAACCTGTGAATCGCGAAACCTCAAGACCCTTGACATCGATGCTGTCCGTGCGAGCATATCTGCTTCACCTTTGCTGCTCAGTCCTCCCTCCGATCTGTCATCACTGGTAGATTGCTACAACACGACACTAGCTGACACGCTCGACGAGTTTGCACCTTTGACAAAGCGCACTGTGCGCCCCGCCCAGACGGCCGATGGTTTACCACAGACATTAAACTAGCCAAGTCTACTAAACGAAAGCTTGAAAAGGCATACAAAAGATCCGGACTAACTGTCCATCGACAGGCATATGAAGACTACTGTAGGTCGTACCAATCGATCCTAGCAAAGGCCAAGTCTAGCTTCTATAGAAACATTGTTGAATCACAGATACACAATCCAAAAATGCTTATGTCGACAATAAACCATCTCCTCAACCGTTCCCAGGTTAGCTCCTTACCAGATGATCCTTGTGATGATCTAGCCGATCGCTTCTCTCGATTCTTTGTGCAGAAGATAGACAAAATCAGGGAATCCATCCCTGCGATGACAACCTTCCCACTAGAATGCTGTTCCTCGGTTCCTGGCTGCGCCTCAATGTCTGCATTTAAACAGGTCACCAGTGATGTAGTCCTAAAGCTCTTATCTCAATCAAAGAAGGCAACAAGTCCACTGGACCCTATTCCCACTGTCCTGCTCCTACGTTGCATTGATCTGCTGCTGCCATGCATAACCAACATCATTAATATGTCATTAGCCTCAGGTCAGGTCCCAGCACCTTTCAAAAAAGCTGTAGTCAGGCCACTTCTCAAGAAAGCTACACTAGACCAAGAGAACTTAAGCAACTACCGCCCAGTCTCCCTTCTACCATTCCTATCAAAGACACTGGAACGGGTCGTGGCAGACCAGCTGAACTCGTATATCGAAACCTCACACCTTGCTAGTAAGTTCCAGTCTGGCTTTAGAGCTAATCACTCCACAGAGTCAGCATTGCTTCGGGTATACAACGACCTACTTAGGAATGCAGACATGGGCAGAGTGTCTCTTCTTGTTTTGCTCGATCTTTCGGCAGCTTTTGATACCATCGATCACAAAGTACTTCTAGAGCGCCTCTCATCTCGCCTGGGCATCACTGGCACTGCTCTGCAGTGGTTCAGGTCCTATCTCAGTGGGAGACTCCAGAGTGTTGACGTGAATGGACAAAGATCATCTGAAGTACCTCTAAAATATGGAGTACCTCAGGGCTCTGTGCTAGGTCCGGTCCTTTTCACCGTTTATACTCTCCCTCTCGCTGATGTGATTGCCAAGCACAATCTAGGCTTTCACTTCCATGCGGATGACACTCAGTTGTACCTTTGCTTTGATCCCTCCCAGCCTTCGAGCACCTCAAATTCTCTCAACTCACTTGCTGCATGCATTGATGACATCCGATCATGGATGGCAGCAAATTTTCTAAAACTAAACGATGATAAAACTAACTTACTAGTTATGGGCAAACCTAGCGTTATTCAGAAATTGGAAATTCAAAATTGGCTCTGCCAGCATATCTCCAGTTGCATCAGCTCGAAATCTAGGTGTCCTATTCCAAAGCGACCTCTCGTTAGACGACCACATCAGCTCCACAGTCAAATCAGCCTATTTTCAGCTTCATAACATTGCTAAAATTAGGGCTTGTTTAGATAAGGATACCACGTCCAAGTTGGTCCATGCATTCGTGACATCTCGTCTCGACTTCTGTAACTCACTGCTTACTGGCCTACCAGCATGTGCGATCAGGCGATTGCAGCTGGTGCAAAACTCTGCAGCTAGGCTTGTCTGTCGTGAGCGTCGCAGTTGCCACATTACTCCACTTCTCGCCGACCTGCACTGGTTACCAGTCAAGCAACGGATTGACTTCAAGGTTTTGTCGCTCACTTTTAGGTCTCTTCATTCTATGGCTCCAGCCTATCTTTCAGATATACTACCCCATCAGGCCAAGCATCGTACCACTCGCTTTTCGGAATCCAACAGTCTAGAAATACCTCGTACAAACCTTAAATCCTTTGGAGACCGTGCATTTAGCTCGTATGCTCCCACAGCCTGGAACTCCCTCCCGACCTGCATCAGAACATCCCCTGACCTGACCACATTTAAAAGAAACTTAAAAACATACCTATTTAGGACAGCATTTAGTGGGTCCTTGTGATTCGTCCTCGATGTGCTTATGCGTGCTGACACTGTTCATGCTGCCACTAACCACATTTGCATGCTGACCCAGTGCATGTAACCCCTAACCATGTTATTCATTTTGTTTGTTTTTCAAGCATGATTTTACTTACTATTCTATTGCGTATCACTTTGCAGCAAATGTAAAGCGCCTAGAAAGAGATTAAGTTCTCTGAGGGCACTTTATCAAGTGCAATATTATTATTATTATTATTATAAGAAACCTGCAAGGCAGATAGAGGATCTTGTCAAGTCGATTCATTGCTTGAGAGGGAGGAGCCCGTGAAGCAAAAAATGTCATACTTTGCAGCAGCCTGATTAGTTACCACCGAGAAGATTGTATCATAAGACAGTTGCTAATCATGAACCTAAATATGTATACTATTTTGAATGTGAATATGTGACTCCAGCAAATACAAGTCGCTGACGCCTATCGGGGGCCCTTTACGATTTTGTAGTAATAACATAGTACTCGTAGTATTGGCGAAACTATTATTTGTGTCCTGTAAACATCACCAGGAAAGATAGTGTTGCTAATTTGCATTTGAAGCTACAACAGGCAACATTATCGTTAAAATTTAGCACTTAATAGTGCATTAAATCATGGAATAGTGATGAGCAGGCTTTTTATTATCGTTATTTAATTTACATGCTGAATGTTCAGAAGATTGTCTCTCAATGCAAGGGTTAAATACAAAGAGACTGCATGGGATAGCTAGTCTTAGCAACGGTCTGCCGGACAGTGAGTCAGAGTGGCTGGGCCTTTGTGCAGCTATATGTTTATATGCATAACCTTTATTTTCCAATTGGTGAAAAATTGAATACCTGCAACAGTCGTGAGTATGAGCCCTTTCGAAGTGCCACTTGGCTCAACTTTAGAGTGGGAGGTGAGATTCAGTACGATGAGCATGTCCATGTGCTTTGCTGAGCTATTTTGCATGAGTATCAGGTCAGTGGCTTTATTCCATATGCCAATAAGACAAGTCGTATTTCTTTCCTTCTCAATATGATGCCACATCACTGAGCTCTACTAGGCCATTGCTCTGCAACCTCTATCTCTGGAAATGCCCACTCAGCATGACATCATGAGCTGGCCACAAGCAAGACTGATACAGAGGCTTTACTCATACATTCTGCTATATCGTTAGCACACAAGCATATATAATATAACCATTTATAAGCTGCAATAGCTAAGGTCTGGCAAGGGTCAAAATTTGCAATGGAAGAAGCCTACAATAGAAAAACGCATCAATAAATAACCACTTCTTTTTAGGCAAGCTGAGCTACTCAGCAGCTTAAGCCATCGTGTTTCCTATTTGCATTGGCTAAAGAACTCATTTACCTAAGATTGCACTTTTACTTTGCATCGTTGACCACACGTAAGAAACATATTCGTTTTTAAACCAAAGAATAGTGGTGGCCCAACTGACTGCCAGCAAACTCAACACATCAGCCTCAACACATGTGAACACATAAACTTTCGCAACGGCCAGCTCCGACCTCTAAACGTTATTTTAGTATTGCATGATTTTCAGGATTATCCTCATCTGCCTATACTTGTATAATTTGTGCGGTGCATATAATAACAGTAATAACTCACTTTAAAATAGCACTCAGAGAACTTAATCTCTTTTATGCACTTCAAATATGATGTAAAGGAAGCATGATCAAATGATTAGTGGTAACATACGCAACGTCAACAAGCATGACATGTTCTTTGCTGCCGACCACAGCATACATATGGGTTGCAGCTTGGCATTCAGAGTACAATTAAAAGCATGGATGTGCATGCACGTAAGCATGTAGTAAAAGTCAAGGCTTTAAGCCCCACGTTGAGAGCCAGAGACTGAAATCTCGATATCTCAGCTATTACAGCTGGCCCAAAAGAACCAGAGTTTGATCGATCGTTTCCAGCTGGAGGAAAGTTCTTTTGCTCATGTTCTCTAGGCAGACAAAGTTCAGTCTGTATTTAAAAAAAAAGATATAACCACCATTGGGCCTTAACAGGGGATTGTCGGAGGTCACTACAGCATGAAATGGCACGAGAAAACTCTGAGCAGGTGCCATCCCTTCAATGGCAGCAGCTTGAACAGGGATGACGCTCAGACTACCTCCATCCAAATACTTCACGACAAGAGCTGACGCGAAAATATTCACGGCCGAAGTCCAGCTTGCTAGAAAGAAGCGACTGTCAGTCAGTCATTAAAAAACTTGCAAGTTTGGAAAACTAAAGAAGCAGCAACGTATAAATAATAATAATAATATTACACTTGATGAGCTGGTTTAGTCCAGCGATTAAGGTGCTCGCCCGACCAAGGTCCTGCTGAGGTCGTGGGCACGAGCCCCAAGGCATATGTGAAATGCCTGAATAGCGATCAAGTTCTCTTGGGGCACTATACAAATAAATTATCTTTTTTAAGTGCCCTGAGAGAACTCAATCTCTTTCCAAGCACTTTACATTTGCTGCAAAGGAAACACGATCGAATGGTGAGAAGAAATATCAGGGTTGATAAACAACATGAATAACATGGTTACAGGTGACATGCACAGGGTCAGCATGCAAGTGTGGTTAGTGGCAGCATGCAACAGTGTCAGCAGGCATATACACATACAGGACGAATCACATGGACCCACTAAATGCTGTCCTAAATAGGTGTGTTTTTAAGTTCTTTTTAAATGTGGTCAAGTCAGGGGATGTCATGACGGAAGTCGGGAGTGAGTTCCAGGCTTTGGGAGCATGCAAACTAAAGGCACAGTCTCCGAATGATTTGAGGTTTGTACAAGGTATTTCTAGACTGTTGGATTCCGAAAAGCAGGTGGTACGATGCTTGGCCTGATGGGGGAGTAGATCTGAGAGATAGGCTGGAGCCAAATAATGAAGTGACCTAAAAGTGAGTGACAAAACCTTGAAGTCAATCAGTTGCTTGACTGGTAGCCAGTGCAGGTCGGCGAGAAGTGGTGTGATGGGGCAACTGTGATACTCACGACAGACAAGCCTAGCTGCAGAGTTTTGCACCAGCTGTAAGATCCTGATTGCACATGCCAGTAGACCAGCAAGCAGTGAGTTACAGAAGTCAAGATGAGAAGCCACAAATGCATGGACCAACTTGGATGTGATATCCCTATCTAAACAAGCCCGAGTTTCAGAAATGTTATGTAGAAAATACTTTAGAGCTTAACATAAACTAGTAGAAGAAACGGAACTGGCGCTAAGTATGAGGCAAGAAATAAAACACGAAAGTAAGACCGAATAGTCAAATTGGCATCCAACCAGAGGCACTTGGACAGAAATTTCGAATCTACCATGCACACTATAGTGCATTGAGATTCAGCAACCTTCCACTAAGACCGCTTTGGGGGTGCAGAGCATGTTGGGCTTATTTTGTCGTCATTAACAGCTACTATGCTTTCAGGTTTTGCCCTTGTGTGTATCAAGTATGATTAAAATAAAAAATATATAATTCATTTGTATAGCACCCCAAGAGAACTTAATCTCTATTCAGGCGCTTCACATATGCCTCCGGGCTCGAGCCCACGACCTCAGCCAGACCTTGGTCGGGGTGGGGGCGAGCACCTTTACTGCTGGACCAAACCAGATTGCTGTATAATATAACTAAGAAGTTTTACATTGTTTTCTTCAGCGTAAACTCCCTAAATATCAAGGAGTCAAAAAAGTATTTGACTAATATCCGGTCAATTCTAACTACCAACATGAAATCAATACAGTAAATGCTTATGTGCTAGCATTACAGGTAGGACCGACAAATACATGCAAGTGTATCAGGCGTATAGTCTTACATGTCTATAATAATACGTACGACTGCAGATGCATCTGCACCTTCTTAAATATGCTTAAAGTGTATAAGAATGATTCTGTCTTCCGGCTTCTGTCTCCTATTGCGTTGCACCAGTGCACCTGGCATGATCTATCAGATTTCTAAACCTAATTCGAGATTGCAAATGCACCGACAAGGCTTCAAGTATATGCTACTACTGCAGGGCTAATATGGACCAAGTTGAATTCCAAAATTGTCTGTCAAAACTACCGACGTCTACACCAAGAAATCGTGAAGCAGTAGAATAATACACGAACTTACCAAGTTGACCGCAAATGTGATATCTGGATTTTCTTCATTGGAAATTCCTGCATTGTTACAAACGATGTGTAGCTTGCCGAACTGCTGCTTTGCATAGCTGAATGCCTCCTCTAGGTTTGACTGCACGGCCACGTCTTTCAGCTGTGAACACACTTTCTCCTTACCAAACTGGCCTTGCAGCTCTGAGGTAGTTTCTCCAAGCAGCTTCTCATTCATGTCAACTAGGCATACCTGCAAAGTAAGCCAACTGAACCAAGAATTTTCACAAAATGGGCCTAGAGCGAGGCTGCGAGTGAGTAAGGTAAGGCAGCGCATCGTGACAGCCTGTGTGCGGCAGTCGGCCCCGGGCCTTCACTTAAGAGGCACCGGTGTCAGCCACAGTATTTTTTGCATTGACAGCTTCGGTTGCATCTGCAGCAGCAGCAGCGGCAGCAAGCCTGAGCTAGCAATACCAGCAGCTAGAAGCATAGCAGTAGCTTTGACGGGAACTATGTCGCGATCCTTGCCATTACATTTCCTGATGATGGAACTGGAAACTCACTCATTTAACAAAGGATACGGAGCTTCAAGAGTATCACTGATAGAAGTGAGCAACATTGAAGCTTGAAGAACTATGTTTGCGTGAACTATGACCCACTGGGTGCAGTGATAAAGATAATACACCTACAGCAGTGTAGCCGGATGATTGATCATTCCTGCTTCTTTTTACTCTGATGCTGGTAGTTTGACCCTGGCAGGCTTCCTGATTCACTGATCCTGGTATGCAATGGGGTGGTGCGAGGTGGGTGGGGTAACAATGAGGACAAAGAATGGGATGCAAATTGGGATACCCCTCCACCAGCCTACCACCAGCCTGAAATCAACGCTGAAAAACTTCGCCAATCACTAAGCTGTTTTCAAGACGTTCACACACACACACACACACACACACAATATCAACAGCCTGTATCCAAGACCCTCCAAAGAACAAGCCTCCAAAAGCATAAAGCAATATAATCCGGATACATGTCCAACTCTGATTTCAAGCAGAATAGAAGTGATGCAAGTATATCCAATAAGGATACAACAAAATATGCATAGGCGACCGAGTCACATTCGATGCTTTCAGGCACTGCCATTTCTGTCTCAAGTCTAGCTTTAATCTGCATTCAAAATGGTATACATGCAGTTGGCCAAAATGAGAGAAAAATTTAAGATTGGCAGTAAAAGTCGACAGCATCGTGAGGAAGAAACCAGTGCTGTACAGTAACCCAGCCCATGACTCAAAAAGCACAAAGCACGGGGCATAGGTGAAGTAGCCAACATCTCATCACAGCTCTCAGGCCAAGGCCAAAGCCAAAGCCAAGGCCAAAGCCAAGGCCAAGGCCATCGGCCAAGGCCAACGGCCAGCTCTGGTGCCTTGCTGATTAACTGATTAAAGGAACAAGGGCACGTACAGCATATAGCAAGATCAAGTAGGCCGACTTTACTACCATTAGAGTAGTTTGCCTTTTTGTAAGGCCGTGATCAAAGCGCGTGTGAGGGGGGCTGACACTTCGAGCATTAGATTACAAACCAATTGACACAATTCCTTTCCAGGATAGGTAAACGGCTTAGAAAGAGATTAATTTCTCCAAGGGCACCATGCGATGTCTTAATATTTTTACTATTACCGTTGGGCACACTAAGGCACTCTTACGACGAAGTCCTGAGTCAGGCTGTGCACATCGCGGCTCTGCCTAGTAGCACTGGGCGACTCATCAACGGCAAGCTAGCCCGAGAGTACCATGCTGATCCGGTGCTACCTTCGATAAAGTTTTTGGCTCCAAAAAATAAAAAAAAGAAATAATTTAGGTATGAAAATGATATCGTCGGTTTCAGATTTTGCCTCAGAAATGGCAATGACCAAGATAACGATGGTAATGCAGTGACGATGGTGCCAGAATGAATCTCCAGACACATTCGGGCAATGGTAGACTGAGAAAGGCATCGTGCCTTATTCGGGTGCAACAAAAGCAGGCAGACCAAGCGAGCCAGGCGTATATACGGATCGATGAGGCACGGCCGTCCCTCGATTGCCCGAGGAGCAGCCTCGTCTTCCGAATAAATGGAAGGCCTGTACTTAAAGCAGGCCTGTTGCCGGTGCTATGGCATATGAGTTTATAAATGAAGCATAGAAGACGCCTCAGATAATCAGGCACCAAGCACACCGAACGCTACTGGTCTTCGATGAGACCCCTCGAAAGGTCAACAGGCAATATGTAGTCATGCATGCAAGTCATCGACACAATCTATCATCTCTTTTGACACTATGATGGAGTAGGTGTCCATCCCAGACCTGGTTCACACAGCCATCGGCAAAGAATTTAATAATGGGAACCTAGAACCAAAAAATACTGAGTGACGATTGTGCAAAGCATAGTAGGTGAGACAGGCAACCAGCCTAGCAACCAGCCTATCAGCAGATCTAAGCTTCTTGCTGGATCTTGTCCATTAAAGAAGGTCACAAATACAAAGCTTAAGGAGGGCCTTGCTTTGCATATGCAACTGTACATATTTATATGAAACAATACTGGCTGATTTAACAGCCTCTTTTTGTATATCAACAGAAGAGCCTTAAAGGCTATCACCACTGCTTGCAGCAGCAATAACGAATCGCACACCTCATGATTCGAACCTACGACTCGGTCCCGAGGTGGTGAAAAATCATAGGTACATTTGTACATATATGTCCTGTACTGTACTGTATCTCGGTCAGTAACTCCACAAAGTCATAAAGACCATGTGGGTGTTACGCAGGAGAGTTTTGTATAGCGCACTCACAGCCTAAGCGGCTTTCGGTACGCATTCGGTAGCCAACAGACTTCGTCTCACGCAACAAAGAGAAAGTGGGAAGCATAGCAGAGTTAGGAGAGCAGTTGAGGTAGTGAGTAGCATAGAAGTAGCAGTTCAGGACCGCTGAAAAAGATGTGCCATAGTCGGCAGTTGGAGAGTAGATGTCGTTGCGTACCTCCATCAGTAATCACACAAAGATGCAGAGGCTGGGCTTTGCTCTTGAGAGTTGTCAAAAGCAAGCCACTCAAACCTCAACTAAAGTAAAAAGAAAAAGTAAAGGTCAGCTGATCATACAACCTTTTTTATGTAGAGGCGGAAGAGCTTTAGCAGCTATCACTACCTCTGGCAGCAGGCAATAAGGGATTGCTTACTGCAGGATCCGAACCCACTACCTGGGTGTTAAGAGCAAGCACATTAATAATAGGATAGAAGCCAAGGACTTTCGATGTGCATATGGTAGCCAACAGAATCCATTTCACACAATAGATACAGAGTGAAAATCGTAGCTGAGTTAGAAGTGCAGCCTTGGAAGTGGGCAGAATGGTAGTAGCAGCACAGGACGGGTGGAATGAATGAGCCAGAGTTAGCAGTGAGAGATGTCATTGAGTAGGAATTGTGGAAGTGAGTTCCACAGTCTTGCTTGGGGATGCCGAGTAAAAGCTCTGTCACCAATGGCCTTGCAGTGAAAGATTGACACAGCTAATTTATTGTCCAGAGACGTCCTGGGGGTACAGGAGGCTGAAACTAACACCGAAATTCAGCTGAGTATGAAAGAGCCAAGCCATGGATGGGCCTCGTGGGTCGGACTAAGAATTTAGCTCAGTTCCTGTTGATCAACCGGGAGCCATCGCAGCTCCTTCAGCATAGTGGAAGCATGGCTGAATTTCTCAGATCTATAAACCATCCTTTCAGCCATATTCGTCATTAGCTCTAGAGGCTTTATGGCTTTTTGTATTCCTGAATCAAATGAATTAAAGTAGTCCACTCTAGATAGAACCAGGAAGATAGTAAGATCTTAGCTGCCACTATAATGGGTAGTCCCAAACGTTAGTCGTAAAGAGGACACCCAAATCCTAAGCACTTGGTAATCATTCTATTGCAGAACCAGTTGTAAGAGTCAAGTCTCTTATCACAGCCTTTCCTTCAAGGTGTCCCACGAGGAGAAGCTTGGAGTTGCCATCATTGGACTTAAGACAATCAATAGCCCATGATCCAGCATTGAATGCCTGCAAGGCAGGCATCCAGTTTATCGGTTGCAGCAGCTGATAGGGGGAGTTTAATGCTCGGTACAGCTGGATGTGGTCGGCATTGAAATGACAGCCAATACTATGGGCCCATTTCATGCTTTACCAGAGGCTCTGTATACATTATGATCATGTGGCTGTAGAGCAGGATGCTGCTGTACTGCTACCCACCACTCTCAAAGGATGAGCTGCCTTAAGGCTACAGCCTGTGCAAGAAATCTATCAATAGTATTCTGCAACCCACAGAAACCAAAGGATATGAGGCATTACAAAAAACGACTTACAGGAGCCCTGATATATTCAAACAAACAGCTCTGACCAAGTGAAATGTTGCTTACTGGCAATCCACAAAATAGACACCTTTTATCCATCAAAAAAGCCCACACTATTCGCGTTTGGTTGCCATAGTACGTTTGCGATAACTTGTAGCTTCAGAAGATGTCTGAAGCTCTCTCGACTGACCGAGGGCAATAATTCAAGTAATGGCTAATATAATAATACAACTGTCTTTCGCCTCAGGTCTTGTCCTTGAACCTTTCAAAGAATTATTGTTATGCAACTTACATGAAGGCAACACAAGACCAGGTGAACTTCGGCAACTTCACCCATCATCTCTACTTCCGGTCCTATCAAAGATATGGTAACAAGTAGTGAGTGGTAGACCAGTTAAACTTTTACATGGAATATAAAACCTACCAGTAAGTTAAGAGTCAGATTTTAGAGCTAATGCTGTGGCTGTACAGAGCCAGTTTCAGGAATGCAGACACACGTAGAGCCTCACTACTTCTGCTGAATATTTCGGCTTTGTTTGATACTATCGATCTAGAAGACCTTCTCGAGCATCTCTCATCTTGCCCGGGAATTACTGGCATTGCAATATGTTATGCGAAATTTCGACGGGAGACAAAGCATTGATGTCAACAGACAACAATCACCCGAGAGGTCTCTAAACTACAAGGGTGCCTCTGTGCTGGATGCCACATTGGTTTGGCCAAGTGGTTTAGGTGCTGGTTTGTCGACCAAAGTCTTTCAGAGGTCGTGGGCTCAAGCCCCGTGGCATATGTGAAGTGCCTGAATAGATATGAAGTTCTCTTAGGGTGCTATATAAATGAATGAATTATATATTATATATTCCCTTCTTTTCAAAATGCATACTCTTCTTTTTGGCAGTGTAATCTCCAACAATCTAATCTGCACAATCGAGGCTTCATTTCTATGCAGATGACATACAGCAGCAGTATCTACGCTCTGATCCCTTCCTGCATTCAAGCACGGCAAAATCTCTCTCTCTCTATCTCTCTCTCTCTCTCTCTCTCTCTCTCTCTCTCTCTCTCTCTCTCTCTCTCTCTCTCTCTCTCTCTCTCTCTCTCTCTCTCTCTCTCTCTCTTTGTAACTCCCCTACTGCATGAAGTACTGCCATTCGCACTTGAATGGCAAGCAAACTTTCTCACATTGATGGACACCAAAACCTAGCTAGTTTTGGGCCAACCTAGTGTTCCTTAAAAATTGGAAAATCCATGCTTCAAAATAGGTTTGACCAGGATATCTGCTGTAGCATATGCCCAAAATCTGAGTGTATTATTCCAAAGTGACCTTTCCCTAGATGACAGCTTAAGATTCATAGTCAAGTTTGCTTGATTTCAGCTAAGTAACATAAAAAACTCGGGCCTGCTTTGACAGAGATACCAGATCTAGGTTGGTCCATGCAAGAGTGACATCGTGTCTCTTCCGTAGCTCACTACTGTAAGGTCTTTAACTCGGCCTATGCGGTAAGCTGCATATATTTGAGAAAAACTCTTCAGGCAGGCGTGTCTGCCAAGAGCATTGCAGCTGTCACATTACACTAATTGTCTCAAAACCTGGACCAACTCCCTTCCAAGCAGAACATCAACTTAATGGTTTTGTCAATCACTTCCATGTACACCAATTCTCTTGCTCCATCGTACCAATCCAAAATAATCCCCAATTAGGGTAGGCATCGTACCATCCCCTCTTCTCACTGACGAAGTTCAGCTTCTCTTCAAACCAACCTCAAATCGTTTCGAGACGATGGTCTTAGCTCATATGCTTCCACCTGGAGCTCACTCCTGACGACCATAACGATACCACATGACTTGGTGGCATTTTAACAGAAGCTAAATGCAACGGTTCCTCACAGCATCTGCTGGGTCCATGTACATTGTCATTTGTGGGCTTATGTGTGCTAACACTTTGGTTGTCAACACTAATCACATTGATATGTTCCTGCATAGCATATTTGAAGTGCTTAACAAGACACTAGTTCTCAAAGGGTGCTAAACACATGTCTTGTTTTTATTTATTAGTATCACCATCTAGAGTTAGGCAAATGCATTATAGATATTATTAATATTCCATTCACCATAAAATCCTCAGAAACTTAATCTTTTTCTAGTCACTTTGCAAGTGCTCCAAAGGAAGCGATTGAATGGTTAGTGGTAGCATGCTTAATGACAATAAGCATTACATGGTTAGAGGTGACACACACTAGGTCAGCATGCAAATATGGTTAGTGGCAGCATGCAGGGTCAGCATGCACTATCAGCACCAATACTCACACAATAGGCGAATCACATGGACGCACTACATACGGCAATAAATAGATGCATTTTTAGTTTCTTTTCAATGTGGTCAAATCAGGGAATATCCTGACGGTCAGTCGGTAGTTAGTTCCAGGCTTTGGGAGCATATGAATTTAATGCACGGTCTCCAAAGAATTTGAGGTTTGTACGAGGTAAAAGTAAAGGATTGTAATCTGAAAAGAGGGTGATACAAAGCTTAGCCTGGTGGGGGAGTAGATCTTATGGGTGGCCGGGAGCCAAAGAATGAAGGTAATTAAAATTGAGAAAACAGAACATTGAAGTCGATGAGCTGTTTGACTGGGAGCCAGTGCAGGTCAGCATGAAGTGTTGATGTGGCAACTGTACTGATGGCTCACTAGGTAAGGCGGTTGCTTTCACGACCTCGGTCCCGAGGTCGTGTGTTCGATTCCTGTGGTGGGCGATTCTTTATCGCCACTGCAAGCGGTGGTGATAGCCATAAAGGCTCTTCTGTCGCTATACAAAAAAGAGGCTGTTTAATCAGCTAGGATTTATTTATTTATTATTTACTGCTCACGACAGACATGCCTAACAGCAGAGTTTTTCATTAGCTGCAAGCACCTGATTGCACAGGCCAGTAGACCAGCAAGCACTGAGCCACAGAAGTCGAGATGGGATGACACAAATGCAAGGACCAATTTAGATGTGATATCCCTATCTAAGTCAGCCAATGCTTAGCAATGTTATGTAGCTGAAAGAAGGCAGACTTGACTGTAAAGCTGATGTGATCATCTAAAGAACGGTCACTTTCGGAAGGACACCTATAATTCGTGCATATTAAGCAGGATATATGCTCGCAGAGCAGATTTTGAGCACTAGTTTTTCAGTTTCTGAATCACACTTGGTTTGCCCATCACTAATAGATTGGTTCTATCATCATTCAATTTAAGTTTGCTGCAATCAAAGTGCAGATGTCATCGATGCATGCAAGGGATTTCAGAGAATTCGATGTGCTGAATGGCTACGAGGGGTCAAAAAAGAGGTACAACTGAGTGTCATCGGCACAGAAGCAAAAGCCTAGCTTGTGCTTGAAAATCATGTCGGCAACAGGGAGAGTATAAACCTAGAAAAAGCTGGACCAAGCACAGAGCTCCGAGGTACCCGATACTTCAGTAGTTCTTCGGATGCTTTTTGTCTGTTCACACCAATACTTGGGAGTCTCCGACAGAGATTGCACCTAAACCATTGCAGTGCAGTGCCAGTGATGCCCATGCGAGATGAGAGATGCTCAAGAAGGACTTGGTGATCGATAGTATCAAAAGCTGCTGAAAGATCGAGTAAAACAAGCAGATATATTCTACCCAAGTCTGCATTCTGAAGTAAGTCGTAATACATCCGAAGCAATGCTGACTGTGGAGTGATTATCCCTAAAACCACACTGGAACTTACTAGCAAGGTTTGAAGTTTCCATATATGAGTTTAGCTGGTCTGCCACGATACGTTCCAGTGTCTTTGATAGGAACGGTAGAAGGAAGACTGGGTGGTATGTGCTCAAGTTCTCTTGGTCTAGTGTTGCTTTCTTTAGTAGTGGCCTGACTACAGCCTTTTTCAAAGGTGCTGGGAGGCTGATGACCTGAGGCTGATGGCATATTTATGCTGTTAGTTATGCATGACAGCAGCAGATCAAAGCATGGTAAAAGCTAGGCAGTGGGAATAGGGTCCAAATGAGCAGTTGTCTTCTTCGATTGGGATCTGAACATCAGAACAAGGTCACTAGCGGCCTTATTGAATGTAGACATTAAGGTGCTGCTTGCAATTGTGGGACAGGATTTCAGGAGGGGGATACTGCAACCCTAGGGATAGACTCTCTGATCTTGCCTATCTGGTTGACAGAGTAGCTAGAGAAGCTACTAGCAAGATCATCACATGGATCACTAGGTAAGGAGCTAACCTGGGAGCGGTTAAGGATATAATCGATCATTTAGATTAGCATTTTTTGATTATCTAGATGAATCCAGAAAGATCAGCACTAGCCCTGGACATTTGTGTTGACCAGCAGGCCGAGCAAGAGCTTTTGCTTGTTGTTGACTTTTCATCTGGGACTCAGGGACTATCCCTCCATGAAGCCTGCACTAGTCGGCGAAAGGGGGGGGCTAACCTAAGCCAATGGTCACCCCTCAACTCATTATGACCAAGACGGTATGCTACAACGGCAATAAAGATTTTGAGACCAGCCGTATTATGTGATAATGGTCGACAGAATTTTGACCAGCAATGGCAATATAGCTGTGCCAGTGGGGGCAAAAAGAATGACACCAGATAATATATATATATATATATATATATATATGTGTGTGTGTGTGTGTGTGTATATATTACTTGGTGTCATTCTTTAGTCATATATTATCATGGCCATATATATATATATATATATATATATATATATATATATATATGCTGCAAAAATTCCGTCGATCACACATTCATAAAATTCTCTCTCTCACACACACACGAGTCTGCGTGTGTGTGTGTGTGTGTTTGTGTGTGTGTGTGTGTGTGTGTGTGTGTGTGTGTGTGTGTGTGTGTGTGTGTGTGTGTGTGTGTGTGTGTGTGTGTGTGTGTGCGTGCGTGTGTGTGTGTGTGTGTGTGTGTGTGTGTGTGTGTGTGTGTGTGTGTGTGTGTGTGTGTGAGCGTGTGCGTGTAATTCATTCGTATAGCACCGAGAAATATCAGTATGGCAAACAAAAGAAAACATAGAAGCATAGGAAGAGAACTTTCACTCAATGTAGGCGCTTCAAACATGCAGGCAGAGCACGAACTCAGGACCTCAGGAATCAAATGCAGTCATTTTGACATAGGTCTGTGAAGGCGAACACCTTTACCACTGGGCCCAACCTGGGCGCCAGAGGTTGTCGATGCTACGCTGCGGCTGCAGTGCTGGCACGTGGTCCTCAGCTAATTACACGGATGAACAGCCAAAGCGGCAATGAGCATGCTACCACTAACCATTCGATCATGCTTCCTTTGCAGCAAATGTACAGTGCTTAGAATGAGATCTCTGAGAGCACCATAAAAAGTGTATTCAATTATTAGTATTAAAACCCTTCGTAAAAATGAACGGAGAGGCCACGCTCGGGCTAGCGTCGTTGAGAAGGGAGGCATACTACTAAATAGCCGGCACAGTGGCTAGTCACCTACCCCAGCTGCTCCTTTTCGCAGTAACTCCAGTGCGAAGTGCTTTCCCAGCCCTCTGGCAGCGCCAGTGATCAAAGCGAATTTACCCCGTATCAGCATAGTGCGAATAGCCTCGGCTTCCCACAGCGCAGGGGTTAACAACAGCCAACGCCCCTGAAGCCGGCGGCCTAATAGCTCACTTCCGATTGATCTTGAGCCTCCTCCTCCCCCTTTCTCCACCCCCTCTATTTGTGGCTGGACCTTGAATTGAGCTCGGATACTAAAGGCGCACTGACGTTAAAAAGTGGCTCATATCTGCGGAAATGAGTTCTTCTTTACGTTTTAAAGTAATACACGCACACGTAAACAGATTTGGACGTACAATAACTATTTCTTTACCGCACTTCCGTTTTGATACAGCGATTCCAATCGCTCCTCACGCAACTAGTAACTCAGAAGCTCTTCGGTGGCATTTCAATAGCCTATCGTCGGACCGCACCTGTAGGATTGCATGGCCGCAAAACCGAAGTTTCAGGGAAGATGACGCTTAATACCTCTGATATAGCTTACTGCATTATTGGGAATATTCCGCTGAACTATCGGTCGTCGAGTCTGCGCAACTACTTTTCGCAGTTCGTCGAGTCTGGTGGGTTTGAATGTTTTCACTTCAAACATAGACCCGAATCCAGATTAGAAGAATCGCACACGGCTTGCAGTGCTCACGGTGTCTCAGCTGGTCGAAGTGAAACAATCGCTGGCACCTCTAAACACCGAGAACGAACTACATGCTGCATCGTTAAAGTCAGGCGAGCAACATTGAATCGACTCATCAAGCTCTACGGTCGCAAGCACTGGCTTGATGAAGCTGGGAATTCTCTGCCATCGCTCTGCGTTGTAGCAGAAGTAAATGTAAAAGACGGTAAGCGACGGCATAATGTGCCAATCATTTTTTTTTTGATAGCCGCTTGCTGATTGACTACAAACCCAACAGTAGGAAGCACTCCGCCAGATTCCTGTACAAAGAACTGGCCCCACGAAGGAGAACACTTTTAGTTAATTTAAGTGGGTTTTCCTTGCGCGGTGCATGTCGTATGATTCGATTTTATTAAGAAAGGAGGCGGTCGATAAGCTTCAGCTTTTGTTAGTGACGGCAGCTCGTATAGGGTGGCCAGCAGGACAATGTTGTCCGTCTCGAACTGCATCTATTAGTATGGTCCGATAAAAAAAGCACATTTAAAAGTTTACTTTGTACTTAGCTTGATCTAGAAGGGCTGCTGTTCATGGGTGTTGGGATAGGAGTAAGGGCTTCCCACGTCATCGACCTATGACTCGACTTCGACTCCTGCAGTAGGCAATTGTTTGTTGTCCACTACAAGCCGAAGCTGTTGCTGATTACGCTTTTCTGCCGCTATATAAATGAGGTTTAATCAGCCGACTCAGGCTTTTACTTTACTCCCCCCCCCCCCAGCAGCTAGCCCGACTGATTCGAGCCTCATTTACGGTAATTAGTGGCAGAAAAGCGACGATGGCTATCACCCAGCTTCACGCGATTGCCTGCTGCAGTAATCTAACCTACGACCTGGGTCGTCATGAGGCTCGTTCACCTTGTCCTTGGCTTAAGACCAGGCCGGTACCGTAGGAAGTATTTCGATCATCTAAATACAATTACCCTGCAGGTTCCGGGTTTTGCCTAATACTTGGCTGCTCATGTTATTGCTGTAAGTTGCCTTCCCACTTTGTCATGGCATGCACTGAGCTTGTTGAGTTGTGCATGGAGGCAACAGGTGCTTAATTCTTATCATGTTTTAATACTCCTTTTGAAATCAACAAAATGTTTGTCAGCACATGCATTCCTGCCAATAGGTTTACCATAGTTCGAAGGCAATATAATGACAGTTATATGTTACTGCGTTTACAGTTACTTATTGAGGCACGCAAATGCTTTATGGAGGCACTCCTACTAAACTTTGTGAGGTTGTCAAGCTACATTCAATTTGATATAAGTTAAAGCCGAAATATTGTGGATTTGAAATATTTCCGATCGATAGGAGCTTAGGGACATTGCAATTTTAAGGAGAATCCGATCTGCTAGGCCGATGTGAGTTAATTGGAATATATCGGGTTAAAGCCGAGTAATGATAATAGGGCCTGCATGGTGAATTCAGACATCGGTCGACCAAAGAACCGTAGCAGTATGTTGCTCTTGCTTACAAAGATCACAAAGCACCCGTGCAGCTATTTCTGTTACCATGTCGATTTCTTCGAATCATGTGCCTGTGTATGGATTGGGGGTTTCAAAGTGGGTACTGATTAGTATAATCCTCTCTAATTAGCCTTTGGGAGCAGTTAAGAACCTTAGCTCGTCATTGAGCTGTGTAGCTTCTGAGTTCTGCAGTAGAGTGAGTACAAGTAGCTGCTATGTGGATACGTTTTTTTGCTAAATTTTATCCAATACCAAATAAACTTCTGAAGACATCCAGATCAAAAGCAGTGCATAGCTACAATGTCCCCAATCTTCCAGACAAACGAGCACACCCAATGTTTAGGGCCCTTTCCAAGAAAAAGCTTAGTTTTTACACGCAGTTTTTTGTTTAAGCCGTGCTTTGCTGGCCTAGTTTCTAAGTGCCACTAATTGTTGAGCTGCCTGTTCACCAGCCACCGGGATTTCACTCTCCCGGTGCTGAATTGGGTCGTTTTTTCCTTGCCGTTTTGGGATGCCGTGGCCCAAATGGTTTAAGTAGAGCTGTTCTGAGCAAAATGGTCTTTGCTTCCTCCTAGGTGCTAGATTGTATGTAGGCGACCTGTCACACGTTCAAGCTGAATCGATGTTTCACCCTCATGGTTTTTGCACCAGATCACCCCTAACCATGTTATTCATGTTGCTTATCAAGCATGATATTACTCACCATTCAATCGCATTTCCCTTTGCTGCAAATGTAAAGTGCCTAGAAAGAGATTGAGTTCTCTGAGAGCGCTTTATCAAGTGCATTATTATTATTATTATTATTAGATTTGAATTGCTTTTGTCTACACCACCTTGAACAATATTTTTGCATCCATTCTATGATTAGCTTGTTTCCTTGTATGGCATTTTGAATATATCTACGATATGCATCACAACTGCCATCGCATACTTTATTACTTGTGAAGGATTGATAATTATTCTCTATCCTTGAAGCTTTTCAGTAGCTTGTCGAATTCTTTTCCAGATAACAACCCAGATGCATGTGCAGTTAACAGTAGCCAGCAGCGAGATTTTACAGCCGCAGATCTTAGATCTCTGCCTGAGCTGCAGCCACCACTGCTGATGCCACACGGGAACGTTGGCACACCTACAAAGCACTTTCTGGAACTCATACGTACCTGCCGATTGCCGTCTAAGGTCATCAAAAGTCTCGGTCTAACTTTCCCTAGTCAGCGACGGAATAAAAAATATGGCTGCGTTCCATTTGACTACGGTTGCAGCACCAGTGGGACTGGGCTTAGAGAAGCAGCAGCCAAGGAGGATCAGGCTGGCGATAATGAAGACAGTGGTATTAGTCACGAAGTGTTTACGGGTGCTGGACATAAGCTTTACAGTGACAGTGACCTTGATGCTGCCGATGTTACTGGTCGTGTAATGGTCGCTAATGATGCCACTGCTGAAAACATCGAGAGCAAGTACAGAGATGCTCAATCTGACTCCGGAGAGGTAAGAAACTAGCCCGAACGCGTTTTGGGCATGTTCCGGAATGATGGCTTTCCGAAGGTTACTTGAAAGTTTAATGCCGTGGGCACGAACAGCATTAACTTCAACTGCCTAGTTCAAAGTTTTGCAGCTCTTATTTATAATTATGTTGTCGTGACTCACTTCGCTTAAACGGTGGACCATGTGCTGAAGCCGGTCAGGCACTCCTTCGATATCTAGCCCACTTTGCAGTTGGTGTATGCATATGAGTATGTGTATGCTTGCACACGGCACGGGAGTGCTTATTGCTGTAGTTTCTTTTGCCCTCGTCATTGCAGGACTAGATTCACTTGTGTTAGGAGTGTAACATTGTGATAGATTTGTGGTTGTCCATGTGGAATTGCTTGTGCTATGCAAGTTATGTGCAAGCAGCATTTAGGTGCATCTGTTCTGTGAAATGGTTTGCTCGATATGTCGTCACTTGTTTGCTGCTTAATGGCTAGCCCTAACTTTCAGGATGATGATACTTGCGAAAACTGGGAGCGTCACGAGGCATTGCACGATGATGCAGGCAATTATGAACGTAATGAGGAGCGACTGTTTGAGGAGAAGATTGAGCTAAAGTGGGAAAAGGGTGGTAGTGGTCTGGTGTTTTATACAGATGCTCAGGTGTGGCAGAAAGCTGAAGGAGGTAAGCTTGTGTCCCTCACTTTAGATGTGGCCTGTGCAGATTCGTCTTGGTGCTGAGATCGTCCAGCCTACAGTAGGAGCTGCTCTGAAGTTTGAGTTTTTAATTTAAATGCTTCTATACGAAATTAACTCACTGTATATTGGTGTCTATATGTCGTTGTATGTTAACTGGCACAGTATGCTGCAAGATCAGTTTCGTACTACTTTGTTTTTACCTTTTCTCGTGTACCTATTTCCATTTATATCGGCCTTGGCAACTGCTTCAATGCTGTGCTTAGAGGTGCTAGCATTGGGTGTGGCATCGAGTCTAGTGAATTCACTAACTCTCCTTAAAAGCCCCTTGGGTACATTAACTCATTGTAATGGTGCTGTTGTAGTGGAAGTAGGCCGACCAGATATTTTTTTTGTTTTGAGCTTGTTAATTTTATGTTATCCCAAACTGGTTGCAGATCGATTAATTCCCTTCTTTATGCCTATGGGCCATGATATATTGCTTAAAGTTTAGTCGGTGAACCTGAAATGTAAAAACGCGAATGCATTTTGGCCAGTCGACTTCGATAATCATCATGAGGCGTTCGCTTCCCGTTGCTCACTTTTATGCTTTTAGATTTTGATGAGCAGACTGCTGACGACTGGGATGTCGACATGAGCGTTTACTATGAAGAAGATGGAGGAGATATGGATGCTCGTGACAGTGTGGCAATGCGAAGAGAAAAGCGCCTTCGATTAGGTCTTGACGATGATAGTTGTCCATCTCGAACTGGTGCTTTTGAGCGGCACACAAAGGTGAGGATATTGACTTCTTATTCAATAATAAGTCCACTAAAACTGTACATCATCGTCTTAGCAACTGGTATTTAAAAGTGATGCAAATGAGTGACATGGCTTGCCAATTGTTTAGGCTTGGTTTAGCTTGTAAGGGAATGTGCTGATGCCTGTCTAGCCATCCATCAGAAAGCAGTATTCGAAAGTACACAATCGGCCGTGTAGGCACATTGGGGCTAAATTAATAATGCTATGGCTAAACAAAGAAGAAATTGTGGCATTAAAATAGTGACCCCTCCTAGCTGTAAACATTTTGAATTGCTGCACTATTTATTTCTTTTTGGCTGTGCACATTTTGTTTATGTTATTTTGGTTATGCTTTTCTACTATCGTTTGTGCATGATTTTTCATGAAAAGGAAAAAAGATAGTCTTTGAAAGCCGGCAGGGTTAGCATCTCGGCATGCTATGTTATTCAAGTCCAGAGTACCTTGCCACTTTTGGCTAAAGGTCGATATCCCTTAGTGTCGAGACGGCTAAATTGGGTAGCCGGGTTCTCGGACTCTAAAGCACTGCCGTAAAATTCTCTTGAACCAGACCAAAAGTGAGAAAGTATCAACCTTGTATAACAATGTTCCAAGAACAAAAGAGAGCAAAGGGAATAGAATTTATGTCCGGCTAACTCGGACAGCGACTAAAAAAACTACTAAAATTCTATTGAACCACACGAAAGTGAGAAAGTATTAACTTTCTACAACAACGAGCCCAGAACAAAAGAGGGCAAAGCACATAGAATTTATGTCTGACTATTGAAGACAACGACTACAAAAAACAAACAGCCGAGAAACCTACTTTGCATCACAATGCCATAGCATAAAAAGCGTGCTTCTTTCAAACCCAACAACAGCTAGAGACTAAAGAAGAAGTAATGGATGGTTGTGCTTTCAAAGCTCAACCATTATGCTGTTTTTGCCAAGAGCATTTTGAAGACTGGGTCTTTGGAGATTCAGGCCCGCCTTCCAATGCAAAGGTAGAGTACTTTTACGCTCATGGACTAATAATTATAAAGTAAAAACCATGTGTTTGGTGCCCCAAGAGAACCAGATCTCTGTCCAGGCTCTTCATATTTGCTGATTTGACAGCCTCATTTGTGTAGCAACAGAAGAGATCACCACCGCTTGCAGTGGGCCGTGAAGGATCACCAACTGCAGGACTTCAACCTACGACTTCGGTCGTGAAGAGCAAGCACCGTACTTCTTAGGTTATCACGGCCCTAAAAATTGTCCTGAAGGATGGAAAGGAAGCAGATCAGCTGAATAGTTTATGAACATGTACATGGTAACATACAAAATTGCAGCATGCATAAGCATATAAAGGAGGATATACATGTGCCCTCATAAATTAAGCTGCCGATCAAACATACCGGATAGTTTGCAGTTTTATGCGGTAATTCTTATTGTACTGCTTTCAGAATGCATTACTTATCATTCGCCTATGTACGAGGTGACAGGTGGACATGTTATGCTTAAGTTGTAGTCTTAAATGTCTTAATGTGACTTTAAGGACTTTATATGCTTGTTCTTCACTACCCAGGTCATGCTTATGAGTCCTGCAGCAGGCGATCCATTATTGCCTACTGCAACCAGTTGTGATAGCCGGCGAGGCTCTTCTGCGGCTGTATAAATGAGGCTGTTGATATAGCCAATATTTTTAATACTGGGAATTTTGATATTAGTAGTCCACGATGAGTTCCAAACACTTTATATATGCCGGTTCGCATGGAATCTATGATTCTCCTTCATAATTCAGGGTCGATTTTTGCCAATATTGACGTAGAGCCTCAAATACCTCATCTCCTGAGTCGATATCTGTTTTTGACGGTCCCATACTTTGCTCCAAAGCATTCTTTAGGTTTTCAATGGAGTACAGATCAGGGCTTATACTTGGCTATGTCAGCACAGTCAATTGAAGATACCCCTAATGAGGACTACTGTGTAAAAATTCTCTCACAGACTTAGGATCGGTATTCTGTTGCCATTCGAATTCTATTCCTCAAAGGATCATTGCACTTGGAGCAATGACATTTTGTATGACGAGTCCTCAAAGGACCATTGCACTTGGAGCAATGACATTTTGTATGACGTCTTTATATTGATGCTGGTTCATTATGCCCTTCGTGTAATAGAGAGTTCCGGTACTAGCTGCTGTGCAAAAGCCCCAATGCAGCCACCCCTTACCCGCAAACTGTCGTTTAAAGGCAGTCATCGTAATGTGCTTCATTAATGTACTGCTTCACTTATGCTCTCCAACCAATATTGACAACGGTTAATGTTTACCTGTCACTCTAGGCTTTTTTTAGCCTGTCAAACAAGGTTTAGCATTCAGGTCCCTAACCTACTGCAGGTGGCTAAATTATTGCTGTTGAGAAATCAATGGTTTAAAATAGGCAATCATGGAGAGTCCACCTCACTGGTGTAACTCACGCAGAATCGTTGATTCGCTCAGCATAAGCCATGTCATAAGTTAAAGTGTTATAAGTTGAAGTGTCATAGCTACATTTCTCGCTGATGCAAATGCATTTGTTAATGCTTTCTTTCTTATGGCCTCGTAAACCCGATCGTTTTTCAGCTTAGGGCTTCGTACTGAGTTACAATTGCTTCTTGATATTGGTGCTTAAACACAGCTCGAAAGTAATTAGGGCTCATGCAATGCATACCTTGTTTCAGCCTGCTAAATACCATCCCCAAATTTGTTCTTTTATGAAAGTAAAAATCTCTCTTGGTTTGCCCATCTCTCAGCGTTTTTTTTTAGCTATTCACACAAAAGGCTTTAGCGGTCGATTCTTCCGCCATTTTGAGAGGTTTGCCGACATTTTAACTGATGCCATTTTAACGTATACTTGCATTTGAGGAAGGTAATAATAATGCACTTGATAAAGCGCCCTCAGAGAACTTAATCTCTCTCTAGGTGCTTGTCTTCTTGAATGATTTGTGCCTGCTCCTGAATGCAGTGGAAGCAAATTTGTTTAGTATGACATGAACTGGGAGTAGTATGGTGTGCTGGGCCTGTGCCAGTCCCATTGTGAGACAGTGTAATCGGCAGAATTTCTTATTTTCTGTTACTTGCTTAAACTTTTGATAGCATCCTGGCTTGGACCAAGTAGGTGTGGCAAGGTGTGCATGTGGTTTCTTAGCCTTGCTTAAAGTGGTCAAAAGAAATGAATGTCATAATGGTCACCAATCAATAATAGATTTGTGGAGACTCCTACGAAGGACCTGCGTGATAGGCTTGAGTGCTGCAAGGGGAGAGCCAAGGATTAGTAAATATTTCATCGGTGCATGTCAGCAGCAGCAAGAGAATCGAGGTACCTGAAAGTGGTCGACAGACCGTTGGTATCGATGCAGTGCTTTCTGGATAGCCGATGCTGGTCAGAGAGCAATGGTTGAATGAAGCAGTTCCGATGTAGACTAAAGAGAAGCCTAGCTGTCTACACTGAGATGCTAGAAATCTCGCACTACGGCCGCCACCCACCGCTGTGGTGGTGGCTTTATCAAGTGAATTATTATTATTATTATTAATGCCTGAGCGATAGCACGCTATTAGATAGTGCAAACATACACTCAGTCGCAAAAAATTCTTCCAGTAAGGCTGCTGCTGCTGTGGCTGTAAATTAGTTCGGCTAATAAAAAAAGTTATTTACGATTCCGGGCGTACTAGTTGTGCAGAGCAGGTGAAAATATTTAATGGCAGACCAAAAAACAAACACGTATGCTGATGGTGTGCACTCGTTTGTTGGGATGTCCCACTGCGATTCTTTATGACCTCTCATGTCTGGCCAGGCTTAGAGGCCACAGGCCTCAGCACTGTTTCTTCTGCAGTAGCACATTCCACTGAGCCCGAGTTTTACTTGCAAGGTCGGCTACTGGTGTAGGTCAAATACCACAAATCAGTCGCCTGTCTGTCGTTCCATTGTTCTATTTGGAGTTCAATTTAGGTGACTGGCTGGGCCACTGCACCTGCACCTAACAATGGTTCGTCAAAAAGTACTTCACTGACCTGGCAGTGTGCATAGGGGTCGCCATCTTGCTGCTCAATGTAGCAACCCCCAGGCATAGTATTTGAGCATTGAAATCAAAGTCGCTTAATCAACGCAATCAGCTTAAGAAAAGCATTTTTCGAGGATCGAGGATGTTTTTCGTACTGTTGCAGTTTGGCCCAGCCGCTCGCCTGATTTGAACCCCATAGAACGACTGTAGAGTGATATTGACAGGCAGCTGAGGTAGGGTTTTCGGCCTGCAACAGAAGCCGGCCTTATCAATAAAACTCGGGCTCAGTGTAACATGCTACTGAGGAATGTGAGTGAGAAGAAGCTGCCTTTAACCTGGTGACACAGGTCATAAGGAATCTATGTGGAACGATGGTGACACCTTATACACATGCATACAAGGATAATATTTGTTATCTTTAAGGCTGTCGGTAAATAGATAATTACAAATGTAATTTATTTGTATAGGGCCCCAAGAGAACTTAGTCTCTATTCAGGTGCTTTACATAAGCCTTGGGGCTCGAGCCCACGACCTGAGCCAGACATCGGTCGGGGCGAGCACCTTAACCGCTGGACCAAACCAGCTCCGTAAATATTTTCAGTGACTGCACAACTTTCGTATGCCTGGTATTGTAGAAAACTCTCTTATTACCCAAACAAATTTACTGCCACAGCAGCAGCAGCCTTACTGGAAGGATTTTTTGCGACTGAGTGTATGTTTGCACTATCTAATAGCGTGCTATCGCTCAGGCATTAATAATAATAATAATAATAATTCACTTGATAAAGCACCCTCAGAGAACTTAATCTCTCTCTAGGCGCTTTACATTTGCTGTAAAGTGAAATGCAATTGAATGGTAAGTAAAATCATGCTTGAAAAAACAAACGAAATGAATAATATGGTTAAGGGTGACATGCACAGGGTCAGCATGCAAATGTGGTTAGTGGCAGCATGCAGTGTCAGCATGCATAAGCACATGAAGGACGAATCACAGGGACCCACTAAATGCTGTCCTAAATAGGTGTGTGTTTTAGGTTCCTTTTAAATGTGGTCAGGTCAGGGGATGTTCTGACGCAGGTCGGGAGGGAGTTCCAGGCTTTGGGAGCATATGAACTAAATGCACGGTCTCCAAAGGATTTAAGGTTTGTATGAGGTATTTCTAGACTGTTTGATTCCGAAAAGCGGGTGGTACGATGCTTGGCCTGATGGGGTAGTATATCTGACAGATAGGCTGGAGCCATAGAATGAAGATTAATACGAATTAGAACGAATCACATTAGGACTAATAAGGAGGGCATTGCAGCAGTCGCGACAAGATGTCAAGAATAATAATAATAGTAATACATTTGCTATAGCCCCTTCGAGAGAACTCCATCTCTTTCTAGGAACTTTGCATTTGCTGCAAAGGAAGCATGATCGAATGGTTGGTAGGTAGTAAGCATGCTCAATGACAACGAGCACAGGATGGTTAGAGGTGGCATGCACAGGGTCATCATGCACATATGGTTAGTGGCAGCATCCACAGTGTCAGCACGCATAAGCAGAGAAAGCACGAATCACATTGACCCACCAAATGCTGTGATCAATAGATGTGTGTTTAGTTGTTTTTTGTTGTTCTAAGTTGTTTTTTAATCTGGTCAAGTCATGAGATGTCGTGCCGAAAGTCGGAAGTTACTTCCTGGCTTTTGGAGCATACGAACTAAAGGCACGGTCTCCAAAAGACATAGTTCATACCACGTATAGGTAAACGATTAGATTCCGAAAAGCAAGCAGTATGCTGCTTAGCTTGGTGGGTGAGCAGATCTGATAGGTAGGCTGGAGTCAAAGAATGAAGGAACCTAAAAGAGTGACGCAACCTTGAAGTTGATGGGGAGCCAGTGCTGGTCGGCAAGAAGTGGTGTGATGTGGCAACTGCACCGCTCACGACAGGCAAGCCTAGCTGCAGAGTTTTGTACCGGCTGTAAGCACCTGATTGCACAGGCGGTAGACCAGCATGCGGTGAGTTATTGAAGTCGAGACAGGATGTCACAAATGCGTGGACCAGTTTAGATGTGGTGTCCTGGTCTAAACAAGCCCGAATTTTAGCAACATAATGTAGCTTAAAGTAGGCAGACTTAACTTGAGGTTTGAGCTGATGTGGTGGTCTAATAAACGGTCACTTTGGAGTAGGACACCTAGATTTTGTGCAGATTCAACACGGTATGTGCTGGCAGAGCTTATTGTGAGCGTTAACCTTTCCAGTTTTTGAATCAAACTTGGTTTGCTCGTAATAGTCAGTCGGTTGTATCATCATTCAATTAAAGAAAGTTTGCTGCCGTCCTGCTGCGGATGTCATTAATACATGTAACAAAGGAGTTGAGAGAATTCAAGGTGATGGGGCTGGGAGAGATAAGTAAGGCAATCGCATCTGGAAGAGGGAGAGTATAAACCATGAAACAGTGGGACCAAGCGCAGAGCCCTGAGGTACCCGATACTTCAGTGGTTCCTCAGATGATCTTTGTCCAATCACATCTATGCTCTTGAGTCGCACGCTGTCTTAGGATCTGAACCGTTGCTGTGCAGTACCCGTGATGCCCAGGCAAGGTGAGAGACACTGAAGACAGGATTGGTGATCGATAGTATCAAAAGCTGCCACAAGATCAAGCAAAATAAGCAGAGATACTCTACCCAAGTCTGCATTCCTAAGTTGGTCGTTATGAACACGAAGTAGTAGTGACTTTGTGGAGTGATTAGCTCTAAAGCCAGACTGGTACTTACTAGCAAGGTTTGAAATTGTATTATATGTGTGCAGCTGGTCTGCCACAACTCGTTCCAGTGTCCTTGATATGAATAATAGAAGCGAGACTGGGCGGAAGTTGCTGTAGTTGTCTTGGTCTAGAGTCTTTCGACAGCCTTTTTGAAAGGTGCTGGGACATGACCTGAGGCTAATAACATATTCATGATGTTAGCACTGCTTGGCAGCAGCATATCTGTGCATCGTAGAAGCAGGACTGTGGGATTAGAGTCTAGAGGACCAGCTATCTTCTTTGATTGGGAACTAGAATTCACGACGAGGTCACTAGTGGCCTGTTTAAATGTAGACATTGAGGTGCTCCGTGAAATTTAGGAACAGGACTTCAGGGATATGCTGCCACCATCGGGCTGTACTCCCTGATCTTGCCTTTCCTGTTAACAAGGAAGCTAGCGATATGACCAGTTAGATATAGCTTGCTTCTTATGTCATCAAATTGGGTTACCTAAAAACAGTTGTTTAAAACATGTTACTTTCCCATTTTCATCCATAAGCTCCTTTGTTTGAGTCAAGATATCAGAAGCCCAGTATTGTAATAAATAAAGAAATAAATGTTTGCTGATTTAACAAAAAGCCTCATTTGAATAGCAGCATGAGAGCCTTAACGGCTGTAAAGACCGCTTGTAGTTGGCAATTTAGAATTGCCCACTATAAGATTCGAACCCATGACCTCGGTCGTGAAAAGTAAGCACCTTGCTTCCTTGGCTGTCATGGCTCGATTCGGTAAGACTACGATATCTGATCAGATTGTTGAGGTCTTTCTGGTTGG
Source organism: Cristatella mucedo (assembly GCA_009760855.2). Taxonomy (NCBI): domain Eukaryota; kingdom Metazoa; phylum Bryozoa; class Phylactolaemata; family Cristatellidae; genus Cristatella; species Cristatella mucedo. The sequence goes on along the minus strand of WPIO01000093.1, from coordinate 456,813 downwards.
GGAAGGATGGCTTTCTCTCCTTAACCCCATTTTAGATAATATAATTTGATATATTTAATATAATACAATAATAATAATGGACTTGATAAAGCGCCCTCAGAGAACTTAATCTCTCTCTAGGCGCTTTACATTTACTGCAAAGGGAAATGCAATTGAATGGTTAGTAAAATCATGCTTGGTAGACAAACAAAAATGAATAACATGGTTAGGGGTGAAGTGCGCAGGGTCAGCATGCAAATGTGGTTAGTGGCAGCATGCTCAGTGTCAGCACGCATAAGCACATGAAGGACGAATCACAGGGACCCACTAAATGCTGTCCTAATTAGGTGTGTTTTTAAGTTTTTTTTTAATGTGGTCAGGTCGGGGGATGTTCTGACGCAAGTGGAGAGAGAGTTCCAGGCTTTGGGAGAATACGAACTAAATGCACGGTCTCTTGGGGATTTGAGGTTTGTACGAGGTAGTGGTAAACTGTTGGATTCCGAAAAGCGATGCTTGGCCTGGTGGGGGAGTAGATCTGAGAGATAGGCTGAAGCCAAAGAATGAAGTGACGTAAAAGTCAGCGAAAAAACTGTTGATTCGATCCATTGCTTGACTAGTAGCCAGTGCAGGTCGGCAAGAAGTACAGTGATGTGGCAGCTGCGATGCTCACGACAGACAAGCCTAGCTGCGGAGTTTTGCACCAGCTGCAATCGCCTGATCACACATGCCGGTAGGCCAGCGAGCAGTGAGTTGCAGAAGTCGAGACATGATGTCACGAATGCATGGACCAACTTAGATGTGGTATCCTTATCTAAACAAGCCCGAATTTTAGCAATGTTATGAAGCTGAAAATAGGCAGATTTGACTGTGGAGCTGATATGGTCGTCTAACGAGAGGTCGCTTTGGAATATGACACCTAGATTTCGAGCTGATTCAATGGGAGATATGCTGGCAGAGCCAATTTTGAGTTTCAGCCTTTCCAGTTTGTAAATCACACTGGATTTGCCCATAACTAGTAAGTAAGTTTTATCGTCATTTAGTTTTAGAAAATTTGCTACCATCCATGTGCGGATGTCATCAATATATGCAGCAAGTGAGTTGAGAGAATTTGAGGTGCTCGAAGGCTGTGAGGGATCAAAGCAAAGGTACAACTGAGTGTCATCTGCATAGAAGTGAAAGCCTAGATTGTGCTTGGCAATCACTTCAGCAAGAGGGAGAGTATAAACCGTGAAAAGAACCGGACCTGGCACGGAGCCTCGAGGTGCCCCATATTTCAGAGGTACCTCAGATGATCTTTGTCTTTTCACGTCAATACTTTGGAGTCTCCCACTGAAATTAGACCTGAACCGTATGAACCCTGAACCATGAATATAAGTTATATGACATCGGAACAGACTCTTTTTACCCAAAGACACAATAAATCGAAATATTTCTTACCTTGTGATGTATTTATGTAGCACATATTGTTGCTGAGAGCATTTACTCTGAATTTGGTCTTGGTTCTGCATACACTTGGCTTATGGGTGGCCGAACAGGCTTCCTGACTTAGTGTGATGCGCATGATCTTTTGCAAATATATTGGTTATTATTTTCTTGGCTGGATTCTGTATGCAGTTGTGTTTAAAAAAATTTGTTGCAGAATCATTTCTTCATAATAATTTAATCAGACTGGAGCATTGTACTTTGCTTTATCGATTATTTCAAGGCAAATGTCTTGCAACTTCTGTAATTGTCTCTTCGGATTAGAGATTTAAGAAGTTATTTACGTTCAGTGCTAAATGCCTGTTTTCAACTCCTCAGATTATTTAGAAATACTGTTCCTTGGTAGAAGAGCATTGTTAAAGCCCCAATAGCTTGTTTCTTGCAACGGCTCAGTCTGTTTTAATACTTTTTAGGGCGTCGGACGACGATTACTTCTCCGGAGTGGGTGGAAAGATGGTGGGCGCCTAGGCAGGTCAACACAAGGCCTTGCAGAGGCATTAGAAGGTGAAGGACAGCATCCCAAAGACAAGAAAGGACTTGGGTATATAGTCTTGAGTGGCTTATCATTTTACGCTCTTGCTGTTGACTTATCCAAAGTGTGATTCAGAAATTGGATAACCTAATGCTCAAAATCTGCTTTGCCAGCATATCTCTTAAGTGAATCTGCATGCAATCTAGATGTCCTGTTTCAAAGTGACCTTTCATTAGACTGCCACGTTAGCTCCAGTCAAGTGTGCCTACCTTCAGTTACATAACATTGGTAAAATTTGGGCTTCTTTTAGACAGGGATACTTCATCTAAATTACATGTGTGACATCCCATCTCCATTTCTGCAACTCGATGCTTGCTTGTCTACCGGCCTGTGCAATCAGGCGTTTGCGGTTGTTGCAAAACTCTGCAGCTAGGCTTGTCTGTCGTGGGCATCACAGTTGTCACATCATACCACTTCTCGCCGACCTGCACTGGCTCCCACGTTGACTTCAACGTTCTTTCGCTCACTTTTAGGTACTTGCATTCTTTGGCTCTAACCAACTTATAAGATGTACTCTGCCACCAGTCTGGGCATCGCACCACCCAGTTTTCTGAATTGAATGGTTTACTTACACCTCTTATGAACCTCAAATCTTTTTGAGACAGCGCCTTTAGTTCGTATTCTCCCAAAGCCTATAACTCACTCCTGACTGACGTCGTGATACCCCCTGACTTGACCACATTTAAATAGACGCTAAAAACGCATCTATTTATTGCAATGTGTAGTGGGTCCCTGTGATCCGTCCATTTTGTGCTTATGCGACACAGTGAATGCTGCCACTAACCATATTTGTATGCTGACCTTGTGCATATTACCTCTGACCATATTATGCTTTTTCACATTGAGCATGATACCACTAACCATTCGATCATGCTTCTTTTGCAGCAATTGTAAAGTGCCTTGAAAGAAATTGCGTTCTCTGAGGGTGCTATATCGAATGTTTTATTATTATTATTATTAGTAGTAGTAGTAGTAGTAGTAGTAGTATCCACTGGCAGAGCTTCAGGCAATGACTCTATTGCTAGCTATTATTTTTATTATTCTAGGTGTTTCCTAGCCGTGGTTGCTAAATGAGTCAAACCGACTTTGCATCCCTTACAATCTGCCTTGCCCTTGCAACCACAGGTCAATTTTTTGCTGTCTTGCATTTTGCAATCTAAGTAGTCGTCAGCTCATTTAGTAGATCTGGTACTGCATAGGTTCATGCACTGAATGAATGATATTATATGCAGCATGGAGTCGTGACTCAACATTTTCCCATGAATGAGAAAGGGTTATCGTGGTAGCTTTCTTGTTAACACACTAAATATGCCCTTTGTTGATTATTTTTATTATGGTGAATGGATTTGGCTAAGCTAAAAGTTAGCTAATTTAACAGCCTCATTTATGTGGCAGCAGAAGAGCCTGAGAGGTTTTCACCACTGCTTGCAGTGGGCAATGTGTGTGTGTGTGTGTGTGTGTGTGCGTGCGTGCGTGTGCGCGCGATTGTAATTCATTTGTACTGAGCCCTAAGAGAACTTAATCTCTATTCAAGCGCTTTACATATGCTACGGGGCTCGAGCCCACGACCTCGGATAGACCTTGGTCGGGGTGGGCACCTTAACCACCGGGACAAATCAATAAATAATTGCCCACTGCACGACTTGAACCCACCACCTGGGTCGTGGAACGTGAGCAGGGTACCCCTGGACTAAGACCCGGGAGACGAGTCCTCTTGGCGTCAGTATTACCTTCTTGCTGCCAGGTTTTTTCATATCCCTAATGTCGTCTAATCTTTGGCAGTCTATCGCTATGAAGTCTGCTAATCTATGGTTTCCATTGAGTCTATTAACACTTCTATTGATCCTTGTGCACGAAACTGCACTATTTGATTTGGTAGCGAGTCTATACATTTCTGTGACACTCACCGTGCTGAACGAAAATAAGCCATATCATCATGTCCACTACTCTTGGGTATGCTCTCATTGTTAACTGCTGCCGAGTCGTCTATGTTTTGTGTCTCTAAAACTGGATTGGTTAGTTTTGACAAATCAAACCTCTTAATCCATCTCCGAATGTAACTCCACAAAGTTGCAAAGATTATGTGGGTGTTAAGCAGGAGGGTTTTGTATAGCGCACTCACAGCCTAAGTGGCTTTCGGTACGTATTCGGTAGCCGTCTGACTTCATCTCATACAACAAAGAGAAAGTGAGCGGCATAGCTGAGTCAGCAGGGCAGTTGAGAAAGTGAGTAACATAGAAGTAGCAGCTCAGGGGGCTGGAAACGATGAGCCATAGTAGGCAGCAGAAGAGTAGATGTCGATACGTAAGAATTGTGAAGGTGAGTTCTACAGTCTAGGACCTTCAGAGCAAAAGCTTCTGTCACCGGCAATCTTTTAAGCAGTGGAACGAAACAGCTAATTTATCGTCCACACAGGACCTGAGAGCACTAGGCGGCGCAGCAGTTCAGCTACCTATGAAGGAGCCAAGCCACTGTGGGCCTTATCGGTCAGGGTAAACATTTTGCTCTGTATCCACTGATCAACCAGAAGCCATCGTAGTTCATTATCAGTGGAGGCACGTGGTATATTTACTGCCTTTCATTTTGTTCACTCATAAGAACTATCACTATATCTAGCTGTGACGAATGCATTTCCCTCCGACTCATTGTTTTTTCTCCTATTCCCCATTTGTTTATAACCTCGATTGGACTAGCAGCATGTCTGACCTATACCTCAAAGTGGACTGAGCCAGTTTGTCTCCTGTAACATATGCACGAGATGTATGTGTACTGACCCAAAGTCACCTGCCACTAGATGACCGAATCAGCTCTAAAGTCAAGTCAGCCTACTTTCAGCTACAGAATAATTCAAATTATTTGGGCCTGTTCAGACAGGGATGCTGCGTCTAAGGTGGTCCATACATTTGTGATATCCCGACTTCAGTGGCGTACCACTGTTAGTCTTCCGGTCTCGGCAGTAAGGTGCAAAAGTTCGTGCAAAACTCGGCTGCAAGGCTAGTCTGTCGTAAACGTAGCAGTTGCTGCTTTACACCACTTCTCGCCTACCTAACTGGCTACCCCTCCAGCAGTACGTTTACTTCATGGCTTTGTCTATACATTTTAGGTCCCCTCATTCTCCTGCTCCAGCCTACTTATCCAGACCACTTTCCAATCAGGCTAGGCCTCATACCGCTGGCTCTTCTGACTCAAGTCGTTTAGCTGTGCCTCACTCAAACCACACTCAAATCCTTCGAAGGCCTTGCCTTATTGGATATGCTCCCAAGGCTTGTAACTCACTTCCTACCGACGCAATGACTTCGCCTAACTTCAAAACATTTGAAAAGAATTGAAAAATGCACCTGTTCCTCGAACCATTTGCTGGGTCCGTGAGAATTTTGGTTAGTGTGCTTGTGCTTCAGCTGAAAGATTTCATGCTTTTACTAATCAATTGACTTGCTATCTTTACAGCATATCTTAAGCACCTAGAAAGCGATTTTTTCCTTTGAAGAGGCTGCATGCAAACCTCTCTTTTTTATTATCATTATTATTTTCAAGCTCATGAGTCTTAGCGGGCAGCACTGTTCGAGAATGTCAGTAGTGTATTGTTAACCATAAGTAAGTCAGACCTTGCCACCATGCAAACCTCTTCTAGTTGTCACCTTTTTGGCTGCAGTGGCAACTCACCTAAGCTTGATAAATAATAATAATAATAATATTGCACTTGATAAAGCGCCCTCAGAGAACTTAATCTAAACTGGCAATGGGTGACAGGCAGTGCTTCATTGTATGCCAGTACGTGTGCAGATTGCATAGCATAAGTAGAGGCTAAAAAGTAGCTGTTCCTGATGCTTTCTTTTAAAGTGCTGTTGCTAACTATGTTATTGTTTTGCATTGCCAATTGAAGGCCCTGCATCACGATTGACATTTTTTTTAGTTACTTTGGAGAGAAGGTCAACCGGTATCATTGCAACATGACTCGTCTTCGACAGTCAAAAGATGGACTGCCCATTATTACTACAAAGTACGACAACCCCAGAGACACCGACCCTGGTGAAACCCTACTTAGGAGGCAGAACCCACACAATCTGAAGTATAGAACTGCCTACGGTGCTGCTTCATTTGTGCGGCCTTCGGCAACTGGCAGCAACCTCAGTTCTGATAGAAGCCATAAACAATAACTGTGTTCAAGATCTTGCTATTTGCTGCTGCGTTGTCAAGCCTGTGAATGGTGGTCCTGTGACAGTGAGCTAAACACGAAGTGACTCCTACGTGACACTGCATACCATGCCTACAGTTTCATCAACTGCTGGTGCTCCGAATGAGCCGTCGACCTTTTTCCTAATTTGGAATTAGTAGTCTCTGCTTGCATTTTCATTGTTCTCGCAAGCCTTCAATAGAAGGCAAATGGCGCTGGGCCTGCTGTGTCTGAGCATGATACTACAGTGTCATGGCAATGGCTGACTTATTCTCATTCATTTATTGCTGTTTGGCAAGAGTTGTTTCTGCAGAACATTGGCAATAAATGGATATCTGGCCGTTTCTTCAAGTAGGTCAGACTATTAGTTTCCTTCACAGCCAGCCGGTTTATTCCACCTTATACGAGTCTCTAACTAGAGCCTGGCACCATTGCGAACCCATTTCCTCCAGCGAAGCCATCTACTTTGCGACGAAAGAACGTATTGCATCACAATCCTCGGGTCCTACTTCAGTGGGAGACTCCAGAGTGTTGATGTGTATGGACAAAGATCATCCGAGAAACTTATGAAATATGTGGCACCTCAGGGCTCTGTGCTTGGGGCTGTTCTTTTTCACGTTTTACATCCCCCTTGCCGATGTGATTACTAGGCACAGCCTACCTAGGCTTTCACTTATATTCAGATGGCTCTCGGTATCTCTGCTTTGATCCCTCCCAGCCCTCCAGCACCTCGAATTCTCTCAACTCCTATGCTGCATGTATTGATGACATCTGCACATGTATGGCAGCAAACTTTTTTATATTGAATGATGAAATCAACTTACTAGTCATGGGTAAACCAAGTGGGATTCAGAAATTGGAAAGGTTAATGCTCATAATCAGCCCTGCCAGCACATTTCTGTTGAATCTGCACGAAGTCTATGTGTATTGTTCCAAAGTGACCTTTCATTAGCTAACCAGATCAGCACTACAGTCAAGTCTACTTACTTTCAGCTACATAAAATTGCTAAAACTCGAGCTTGCTTAGACCAGGATACCACAGCTAAATTGATCCATGCATTTATGACATCCCGTCTTGACTTTTGTAACTCACTGCTTGCTGATCTGCCGGCCTGTGCAGTTAGGAGCCTTACTGCTGGTGCAAAACTCTGCAGCTAGGCTCGTCTGTCATGAGCGTCGCTGTTGCCACATCACACCACTTCTCGCCGACCTGCACTGGCTACCAACCAGTCAGGCAACACATCGACTTCAAGTTTTTGTCACTCACTTTTAGGTCCCTTTATTCTTTGGCTCCAGCCTACCTATCAGATCTACTCCCCCACCAGGATGAGCATTGTAGCATCGGCTTTTCGGAATCTAATTGTTGTTACCTATACTGCATACAAACCTGAGATGCTTTGGAGACTGTGCCCTTCAGTTCGTATGCTCCCAAAGCTTGGAACTCACTCCCGACTTGTGTCACGACATCTCCTGACTTGACCACAATTAAAAAGAAACTAAAAATGCATCTGTTTATTGCAGCATCTGGGTGGTGCCTGTGATTCATCCTTATGTGCTTTATGCACGCTGACACCATACATGCTGCAACTAACCATACTTGCATGTTGACCCTGTGCATGTCACACTTAACCATGCTATTCTTGCTGTTTATTGAGCATGCTACCACTAACCACTCGATCGTGCTTCCTTTGCAGCAAGTTGCCAGAAAGCGATTGAGTTCTCAGAGGGCACTATTTCAATTGTATTATTATTAATATCATTATTGTAACGGTCTTGCTGTAAAGAATATCCAGAACTCGGTGGATTGAAGCTGGTATTATCCAAGTGGACTTAAGCACTTGTGGGCACAGCCGCAGAGATGTAGGACGAAACCCCCACAAGCTAGTTGTTGTACTGACGACGACGGCTGTATTGTATCATACGCAGGAAACGCAAAGCGGGCGAGCGTACACATATGGATGACGTGGTAGTAGCCGTCGTGGAAGTAGCTCCGAAGGAGTAGAGATGAGAAGAGAAAGTGAGCGAGTGGATAGAGTGGGCACAGGCCGATGCACAGACAGAAAGTTCCTCCACTGCAGGACTAGCAGGTCTCGCGACCACAGCTGACCCTTAGCAATTAAATTCAGCTTAGTCAGCCGATACTGTTCAACAGCAGTGCCTAATGAGGTGGCCTGCCACCCGTTGACCGAGCAGAGTGGTGTGAATCCGGCAGGGGCGAAACTGAATTGTGGGCGTGGCCATGCCCGAACACTCAACTAGCTTGTTAAATACCCTTTAGTAGGAGAAAGGATGTTGCTGCATGATTTAACTCGGTAGTCTCACCGTCTATTTCTACGAGGCCTGCATTTTGCAAGCCTATAAGCAAACTCGTTTGCCAGCAAGTTGAACTGCTGCACCAGTTTAAGCCTTCGTGTGCCCTTTGGTTCTCTGTGGACAATAAATTTGCTGCTCCATTTTCTATGCTTGACACCGCTGGCGGCAGAAGCTTTTGTTCAGTAGGTCCTAGACTGTGGAACTCACTTGAAAATATCTTACACAACGACATGTACACTCAGCCGAAACAAAATCCTTGCAGCATGTCTGCCACTGCTGTGGCTGTACATTCGTTCGGGTAGTAATATGGTTTCATACAATGTCACGCATATAGAGGTTATGAGCCCGAAACTGTTTGGCCAGCCGTTGATACTAGCGTGTGGCATTGGTCGGTCACCAGTTGTGTAACCACGATGCTGCCGCCAGGAGTTGCTTCTAGTTCCTATGGAATGAATGTCACGTTTAGCTAACTCGGCAGTCATACCTCTTACACAAAGTTGGCAAAGGCATACTGTTTGCTCCTGACTCCACATGGTCATTACCATTCATATAATAATAAATTTGAGACTAATCACATATACAAATTCAAGATTACTAGCAATTGTGTATAGCGCCCGAAGAGAGCAAAATCTCAATTCAAGTGCTTAACAGCTCAGTACAAGAGAAACAAATAACGATGAGCGAATGACAAGCAAGATATCTTGCTGAAACCAGCATACGAAAAGCACGCTAGAAGACACGCAGGGTCTCTGACTGTCAGGATTCCTGGTCCATTATATGCTTTCTTTTGAATCATGCACGGGTAAGTACACAAAAAATTGGGGAAAAAACGACAAATTTCACTTGGTACATGGAAAGCTGAGCTGAAAAAGTGCGTGTTAGGCCAAAAGTTGAAGGACGATCAATGCAGTCAATTAAGTCAATGCCGGTGCTGTCGGAAGCCAGTTCTAGACCTTTGGTGCATACGGACTGCAGGCCAAGTTGCCAAAATGAATTGCATTTTAGCGCAAGGAACGGTTAGACGACAGGAAGCCCAGAACCCGGCTGCATGAGAGTTTACTAGAGGAGCTCGGTGATTGGATGGGTCAGCTGGTGCTAAACAGCGAGCAGAGTTGATCTCGTCATCGATTCAATGCTTGATGGAGACTCGGGGATAATGTCACAAACGCTTGAAGCTTATTTGTCTCCGGTTCTACAGTCTAAGGAGAATAATTTCGCCAATTTTTTTCAGTTAAAGTTGCCCTTCTCGACCGTGGAAGCAATATGTTAATCTAAAATGATGAGTCATAGTGGAACAGCGTGCCCTGATCCGTGTCGGGCATTTTGAGAGTGATACCACATGAGCTAATCTCGAGGATGATGTCCTAAAATTTTAGGGTGACACCCTTGGCGCACCCAAAGTTAGCATGCTAGACAAATTATTACATGCCTCAAAGAAGTTGCTGGCTATTTAAGTGCGAACGTGATCGAACAGGATGTGCAGGTACGTAGGTGTGTCTGGCGACGATCGAGGTAGAAGTAGGCTTAGAGGATAGATAGATAGAGCTAAAAGACAAACATGGGAAAATCAAGATTGTGTTTCATGAATTTAATGTCTAGTTCTTGACTCATCGCATTTGCCGGAAAGGAAGTTTATAAACTAATCTGTGGCAACACAATTTTTTGGAAATTATATGCACACGAAGGACAATCCACCCGGCGGAGCTAATGCGAGGAGTAACAGTTTTGCAGGGTATGTCTTGACGGCAATCAATTCAAGGTCTTGGGAGCGTACTGAAGCCCATCACTAGCTTGGCCCAATTGTTAGGTCACTAAGTGTGACTGTTGGCAATCCAAAATGCGGTAGAGATTGCGAGCTTGAGGTGCGGGAACGTATACAAGCATGAATACTGCGGTATGTCGCTCGCTTCAATACCGAAAGTATAGCTTACGCTAGGCGATTACGTTGGCAATATGCAAAAAGACGGGACCTCGATCAGATATCCAGTTACCAACGCTTCAAAAGCTCACAGGATGACCGTTGGCCGTTAAAAATTAAATCTGCCATTCAAGTAGAACCTAAGCAATTGCAATATTTAATCAGCAACACCCATGCGAGATAATAGGTGCTCAGTGGAGATTCGGCGCTCAAGTATATTAAATCAGCCGAGAATCAATCAGAATTAGCTGAGAGACTAATACTAAGTCATTACGGTAGAGAAATCGTGACACAGTCGCATCATTGCTGACTTGTTTGGATTGATTTGCCTGACTAGACGCAGTCCTTGCAGGCGATCGTCAGAAACAGTGCGCGATTTTTACTTTGATCCAGTCGGCCCGTTTTTGCTCGGCTCCATCATGTTGGCTGAATCCGCTTCACATTACGCCGGACAATTTCACCTTGACCTGCAGTGCATCACTGACTGACTCAGGACACTAGCTATTTTTGGAGCTGTAGGCCACAGCTGATTAGCTGCACCTAGGCCAATAGATCCCTGCCAAGGCCACACCAGCTGCGGATGATCGGGGCTGATCGGAGCTTGATCAGGAAGGGAAGCCAGTAGTCTTAAGATTAGTATGCATGATGGCTTGCTCAGCCAATAGTAATCATTTAGGACTACAATACATTGGACTCGTTGGTTGCTTGTCCTTTGTCCGTCTTTGAGACGGTTCACGTTCTGCTTGTCGGCTGCATTAATAAACTAAACTACCTACGTAATTTTCTCGACCATTGACTGGCGAATGGCTTCACGGCAGCACTGCGTCTCACACATCGTACCTAGATGAGTTGCTGTACCAGCCTTTGCTCTGTCGTACCATCAGGTTCTCTTTTCGCAATAAATTAGCCGCTCTATTCTTATGCTAAAAGACCGTTGGCGATATGAGCTATTGCTCTGCGGGACCTAGACTGTGGAACTCGCTTCCTCAATTCTTGCCCAACGATGTCCATTCTCCTGCTGCTGACTGCAGCACGTTTTCCCCAGCGGTCCTGAGCAGCTACTTTCGTGTTACTCACTTCCTCGACATTTCCTGCCGACTTAGCATATATATGTCTCACTTTCTCGTCGCTGTGGGAGACGGATTCTTTTGGCTACCGTACGCGGACCGAAATCCGCTTAGGCTGCGAGTACGCTATAGAACACTTACCCACGTAGCATCCACTTAGTATCGGATATTTTTGTAATTACGGACGGAGATGCATTACATTACATTTAGGAAGAGGACGGTTTTTTCCGGTGATTTTCCAGTCATAGAGTTTCAACCCTACTTCCACGCTGGCCTCTTGTCCTCGGACTCGGAGCAGTTCACTAATGTCGTTTTAAAGGTGTGCGTTTATCACCTGTGAACAGTCAACTGCTCTGGGCTTAAAGGCTACCATTTAACTTGCTCGAGAAGCTTCGATCTCCTGGAAATGAGGTAGAAGTCTACGCGCTAACCTAAGAGGTAATGCTCTGCTAAAACCGTAAATTCGAGCGCGAATGTCGGGAATCAAGCAAAGCAGTCGGTCCACGGTTGTGCGGCAGTAAGCCCGCGATCAGTTTTCCACTTACCTCGCTCGAGATTCTTTGGTCAATAGCACGAATAGTAGCAGCAGGCAGTGTCGTGCAGTTTGCATCACGTGCTGCTTCTCGCACCTCGGACTTGCGTGCGCGCTGGTAACCCCCGAAGGTGGTGGCCTGTCTTGACTTACCGAGTCCTTCCTAGTTGTATCTAAGGTTTTCTGAGTTGGATTGCTTAGTTGCCCTGTGATTTTTTGTGTAGCATTGCTTAGTTTCCCTGTGGTTGTTGACGCACCCGTCTGTCTGCGTTCTAACGATTAGACAAACCAAGCTGTCGCTCCTCCAGCGCTCACCCCGAGATAACTACGTGGCCAGGTGCCGTTAATTTGGCATTGTCAGTATTGGGTGAAAGTGTTCTTGGTACGAACTCTTTTTAGTTTAAGGAGGAGGAAGCCCTGGTGCCATGCCATCAACCCATATATGAAGTTTTGCTGCTGTGTTATTACCGATTCAGGCTCTTATTTCAGAGACATTTCTTAAGTGAAATTGGGCTGAATCAACTGATCTAGCATTGAACAGGATTTCGGCGTATATACAGAGTAAGGTCACGAAATTCCTAAGAAAAAAGTATCTTCTAGCTTTTTCAAGTAAAAATAAGCATTACTATAAAGTTAGCCTTTAAAAATGTTATGTAAATGTCCAGGTTCGGTCCTCTATGAAATATCAGACATGCCATTATTAAAGCATAAGTTCAAGAAAGCAGAACGATTAGTATTCCGTAAGTGTGTGTCTATAAATGTGTGTGTTGAGGCACCTTCAAAACTGCTCAAAATAGGAGTGCATATGTCTATGCTGCTAGGCTGTTGTGAGAAACTAAGAAAGGTGAAATCTAGCCGGCTCTCCCAGATGCTTATCAAGGCCACTTGCGAAAAGAAGATCTCGTTTATTTGAGTCTGTCGTATTTTTTAGATTAGAATATTTGCGATGCTTGACAGACATTGGGTTCTTTTTATGCACTAAGCGAGAGACTTTTGCTTTTAATTCTACTACATGTGCACCGTAGATGTGCTCACGGAAATTTATGTCTAGAATTTAGTGAAGAACCATAAACTGAAGACCGCAAACAACGTGAATACAATACATGCATGATGCTTGTGATAAATGTTATTTGCATGTTGAACTCACATCGGTTCGTGAGGCTTTTACAAAACTCGTTACATAACTCTCATTAAAGCGCCACGATAAATTCTTTCACAGCTATAAGTATAACTCCAGTGTTTTGAACATCTACTGGAATATTATCATCTAAATATAACTGCTCGAAGTTCTTTTTTCCTGTAATCACTGATCAAATGACATTGGCTATTTTTCATCTGCAAATACTCCATAGAAGAATTTAAAATTACCACGTAACATGCGTGTAAACTTGTACAGTTTTAAACTAAAAATCAAGACTGTAGTGAAATATTGATTTAATACCAAAGAAACCAAGATGTTAAAATGAAAAATTATATTCACAGGAAGCTGTCAACATCTGTTCTGAGTGTTAAATAGGAAATCAGCGGGCGATGTTAAGAATATGCAAGTGGTTTCTGGTTCATTGGTAGAAGTCGTGAGTTTAATATTGAAATAAATCCTTTTGAAACTCAAAGTAGTGACAATCCTCAGGCCCAGTAATAGTGAGTGCTTTGCCATTTGCTTCTTTGTCGTTAACCAACTTCAAGAAGGCGTCTGCCACAGCCTCAGGCCTAAAGCAAACGACCAAACAAAGCAACTTGTCTCAACTCGCCGATGCTTTTAAAAACGCGATTGCATAAACTCCTTCTGCTGTGCGTTCCTTGCGAAGTGCTTTCTATGCAGCACCGATTAAGAATGCAATTCTTTAGATGCTAAGTCAAGTGAGTGGCTGCACTCTTCTGCCAAATTCTATACTTCTTTTGGAAGGAAGGATCATTTGTCAGTCAGTTTGAAAAACTGACTGAAATTTGTTTTAATTTTTTATTTATTTATTTATAATAATACATTGACCATAAATTATTTATTCACACCGGAAATATTTCTTTGAAAAATTAAAGCACCCGAACTGTGTGTTCGTGGCGAACTTTGTAAGTATAAGCAAATCGGCCCTAAACGAACCCGCTGAATATTACAAATCAAGGATCTTGATTGAGATTCACAAGAAACATCTTCCAAGGCTTTCCCCTGGATTTCCCATGGTCATTTCGCACGAGGCAGCCCAAACAAATGGAGGTCGCCATTGGCTCAACTGATGAAACTTCCGAAAATACCAAGCCCCGTGATTAGGGCCAGTCGATCTTGGCCACTAACTTTGAACTGGATACCAATTACAAAATGCTTCGCGATAAGAAGGCTTGAGAGAAGAGCCATATTTAATAATTATAAGGACTGATTCATGCACGACTTCCAATCTGGTTGGTATACAAGGATAACATGTGATCAGAGTATACGGTGGTCTTCCGGACAGTGAGTCTATACGTTTAGCGTTAATTTCTGTGACCTATTACGCAGTTTTCCTGAGCCGGGTGCGGTACCATCCGCAATATATTAGCTGTCCTTCGCAATTCAAATGCAGGCTAGAGCGACGTCGTTGATAGTGCAGCTGACGGCATTTTGGTGCTCAATCCTTACTGTCATGAAATGTAATGTAATTATATCTGTGCGTAAGCTCTGACAAAGCAGCAAGTACTAAGTGGACCGCTAGGCCCGTTACGTGCATAGGATGTGAACACGAGGCAGGCATTTCAGCAATGACTAGAGTGATTGCTAGACGGATATAGCAACAAGCACTAACCACATAGAGCAATTTTACACACTATGTCATATAAATCTTGCTATTCATGTGCTCTTAGTAGCTTCTTATCAGGTCAGTTACATCCAGATTCGTAACGTGCAATAGTGCCAGTGGGGTGGGGCATTGGTACATTTGAATTCCCCCCCCACCTTCGGCACGGAAGTGAATGGAGCCGCCCCATATTCCTAAGGTCCGTCAGCAACGATGAAATCATGGCTTAATTCCCCTTGAAGAGCAACCTCAGAGTTCGCGCCGAATAAACACCAATTTCGCACTATAATGTTTCATTAATTCTGATTCTAGTCTCGACAACCTGAAAATCTTGAAGATTCTTCACCCTATATTAAATTGTGCAGCTCTTGGCTACTGTATAAAAGTCTTGTCTTCGCCACCGGTAACATGTATAATCTAAAATACTGTTTGTTAATATGATGCGCTGTGTGTTAGCTTCCCGGAAAATTCAAGCTAGAGTTTTTTCATAAAAAGTCAACCTCATAAATTTAGTCATTGATGGCTCAGTAAGCTACATCGACACACTCACTCATTCACTCACATGGTAGCCTTAACGAACAGACATCAAAAGGAGACAGCCCAGTTTAATAAAACGAACGGAATTAATTACGTACATGCAACCCTGGGTATCACGGTTAGGCTAGAGTGGGAAAGAGGCCATGGAGACACGCATGGCCACCGGCTAGTTAGGTGCTACTGAATCATGCATAGGTATGTGTGCAAAGAACACCGCAACAAAAAGGCAGGTTCACTGGGAGGAAGAGAAAGGCGTCCCCCCCCCCCAGCAATAGATTCGTCGTGAGCTGAGGTTAAAAGGCTGCAAGGCCATCGCAGGTGGCGGCCGTACCCGCAAAAAAGCTCCAGACTACGGGTGCTATATGCATTATCGAGCTGAAGGCTCGATTTAAAAAGAATTTTGATTTCGGAAGTAGGACCGAAAGATGAATAGATAACGAGGAGCAGATCGTACGAGATCCCACAGGAGGAGAGGGGAGATCGGATAGGTAGCCTGGTGCTGGCGAGTCAAGTGACTTGTAAGCCAGACTCAGGATCTGAAAAACAACGCGTAGCTTGATAAGGAGCTAGTGAAGCTCCGACATAAGTTGGACGATGTGGAAGCAACACCATTGACAATGGACAAAACGAGTCACTGAGTTTTGCACCAGGTGCATATGAAATCTATTAAGTGCGCGACGAATTTGCAATAATCTACACGAGATGCCACAAACGTGTGAACTAATTTGTGTGTGAGTAATGTAATATATAATTTAGAATGTAATATATATATATGTAATATAGTATGTAATACTATATAATATATAATGTATTTCCAATAAATTAAGTAGTCCCTGATCGATAATTTTCCTTAACCGATTTTAGATCCAATTGGCAGTTAAGAAAATCTGCTCATCTGATGAATTTTTGTTTTGGAATGGTAAGCTTATTTTACGGTAAATTTCGCTGTAATGATGCTCGCCCAACTAATTTGGAGTGCAACGTCTTTCTAATATCCGGCAACACTACGAATCCTACGCTAAGACTTTGAAATGGGCTGTGTTAATTCTATTAAATGCCAAATATTTTGCCTTTGTTGCCGTTGAAGAAAATTTCTGGCAATGCGTTTTCTGTGGACATTACATGGTAATATAGCAAGCATACCGTCTGCACAAGATTGAGATCGCGGTAGACGCAAAAAACGGATAAATGTCATTTTAAAACGAGGCAAGGCCCAGCGATTGACGCCCAAACAGTTTAACCACCACATTTGAATAGGGTACCAATTAATAAAAAAATTGGCTCGCGAAGGACAGGCTGAGAGAGCCGAGCTATATTTAATAGTGTAGGCTAGCTAATTCATGCACGACTTGTGACAGGTATAAGGAATAATTTTGACAAGAGCATGATTGCGTCTGCCAGTCAGTGAGTCTTTGAGCTCAGCTTTAGTTAATATAAGCTTGTAGCAAGTTTGCCCGGGTTGCCTGCAATACAAGCTTTAACGTGTTGGTGATTATTAATACTTTCTTAATTGACCAGAGTGGTGTGTTTGACATTTTTCCTTGTGCCATTTTGGTTATTCAGTCATAACCATCAGGCCTATTGTGTGCATTAGATCTGAGCTCATTGCTCGTATTTTACCGCTTACCGAGTGATGCCCTGGCGGACATGACAGCAAGTACCGACCGCGCGGAACAAGCGGAATAGCGTATGCACTGTTAGTTTGCTCTTCAGCCGCAGTCTGTAGCTTCTCGTCGTCGAGCACAATAAATTTGGCCTCGTAGCACGCACAATCAAACGCACCGGTTAGGTATACTATTCGCTGCAGTACCTATGCGGTCGAGCTAATTTTCTGAGTTTTTCAAGCAAACTTTGAACTACATAAAGTGAGTTTCGTAGCATGCAAAATCAAGTCCGCCACCTTGGAAAACCATTCACTACGGCAGCTTTCCGGCCAAGTCAAGCTACTAATTTTTCGTTCAATTTTCGAACTTCTAATTTCAATTAGTGACAGTTTTGTAATCTAATTTGACACACAATCACTCTTTCACATGCGTGATAGCCGAGAGAAAGAGACTTTATAAGGCAAAAGAAAGAGGCTTTTACTTACGGAATAATTTGGCTTCTGAGTTTCATGACTTCTATATTCTCTTGAATTCCCTGCACGAAGGCTTTAAGCATGTCTGTGTCTACCGGACCGGGGCACAGACAGTTGACGCGAACGCCTGTCCTCAACAAATATTCCTCGGTCTGAAAAATATATCTGAGTAACAAGAAAAATGGAGCAGCTAAATTTACGCAGCATAGTACAAAGCTTTCTCTTATAGTCTTACAAATCATGTGGGCCTCGTAGGCATCGTATGTACAAAATCATCGTACGGCATGGGTATTTTCTCGCCTGCCGACACCGAACGCAAGTAACGTTTCTTTTCCGTTACATAAGTCTCATCCAAAATCGAAGTTCTTGCGAACATCTTATACGGAAACCGATACAGCTAAGACCTGTTTAAAGTATATCTATTGGTTCTTAGACCATTGTGCGTGACAAGTTACTGCCTGTTGATGCCTAAACGCTTAGTGCGTGGGGTTAGTAAGCCACGGCGGCGGCGGCGGCGGCGTTAGATATGCCGGCGGCTAGTAACCTGATTATTAGTTCTGATCGTGAGTACCTGTTATCGCTTCGTTATCTTCGTTCAAATGCATTCCTAAATGTTGTTTCTGTTGCAAAGATGAGTGAGTAACGCATTCATAAAAGAAAAGCGGCCCGGTGCCGGCGCGGGGGGCGGGGTGGGAGCTGAGAGCCCGCTTGTTTAGTATTCCTGATGTTGTCTCGAACGACTCAGCACGATCTCCCTCATGCGTGGCTGCAAATCTCTCTTAATTTGTTGTCATCAGGCCTGCTATTTCTCCGGTGGCCCAACTTACGCTTGTCTTTGGAATCCTCGTTTGATGGGCAATGAACCCTATTAAAGAGCGCCCTTATATCTGAAAAACTCATCGACCTTCTCGCCTTAACAGGAATTTCGCTAAAATTGATCAACTGCCCAATTTTAAACGACGAAAACCCGACTTGTTTCTCCTTCTTTCACAACCCCAGATTAGTCAAACATAGCGGCGGAGTCGTTATTAGCGTGTACAAAAATCTGCAGCTAGGCTTGCTTGTCGTGAGTTTCGCAATTGCCACATCACACCCCTTCTTGCCGACCTGCACTGGCTCCCAGTCAGGAAACGCATCGACTTCAAAGTTTTTTCACTCACGTTTAGGTTCCATCTTAATTGAGCTCAAGCCTAACTATCAGATCCTCTCTCCCACTAGTCTAGGCGTCGTACTAATCGCTTTACGGAATCTAATCGTTTACATATACCTCGTACGAACCTCAAATACTTTGGAGACCGTGCCTCTGGTTCGTATGATCCCGAAGCGTAGCAAAGAACTCACTTTCGACTTGCGTCACGACGTCCCCTGACTTGACCATATTTAATAAAAAAAAACTAAAAACGCATCACTTTATCACAACATTTAGTGTGTCCCTGTCATTTGCCCTTTACGAGCTTATGCGTGCTGATACTGTGCATACTGCCTCTCCTCATATTTGCATGCTGCCAACCATGTCATGCTTGTTGTCATTGACCGTGCTACCACTAACCATTCGATCATTCTTTCTTTGCAGTAAATGTAAAGTACCTAGAAAAAGGTCTAGTTCTCTAAGGGTGCTATATCAAACGAATAATTATTATTATTTAAAGTTCATCCACCTGCCGAGGACATGGACAGAAAATAGTGCCGGTTCCGATGTCTATTAGCAGCTTGATGGCATAATTCATGGCTTGCCCATCCCCAGGAGTGAGTTAAGTTGCAAGATGGCAAGTGGTAAAAATATCAGCTGTTTTCTAAATATGCCGTCATTAGTTCATTGATAGCTATCGAGTCAAGTTAAATCGAAAAAGTTGTGGCGAGCTCATTTATACAAAATCCACTGATTTTTCTACTGATGGGAAGAATTACACGCAAATGAAAATAAGTTCCTTCTTGTTGAGATGACACACAAGTGATTTCGAGCAGAGTAACTCGGAAAATGTTAAGCGTAAATTATTAAATCAGCACCTCTGTAAGCTAGGCGCAGTGCACAGGTTGAATTAAAAGAAAGTGCCAGCATCATGTCTAAATCAACTGTTTACGAAAGATTTTATTTTAATACGTCAAGCATAGAATCACTAAAACAATACTCGTGGTAGTGGTGTCAGTTACATACTAGACGTTATCTCACTCCATTGAAAATACGCAAAAGAGTGAGACATAACCTGATAACTTTACAGAGAAACAAAGCTTTTCAAATCCCTCATAAGAATTTGCCCCGCGGATATTCTTTTTTTAAGATATTCGCGCATAACTGCTTGCGTGCCCTGATGAAACTTAGCTAGAGGGGAGAGCATGATAAAAACAACTTTCCTTGGCTCATCCATAAACGATGCCAAATTTTGACATTGCAGAGATGTACTCGAATGAAATTTCCGCCCATCAATCGATAGAAAGTGGTGGCTTCGGTTGCTTCGGCTGTGCTAAGGAGCACGCTAGTCAAACAAATAATTGTGACCTTGGCCTTAGGTCTTATTCCCCTGCCTTCCTCAATGAAGCGTGGAGTTAGGACCTGACAATAAGTTGACAGTAGTTTCAGTGAAAATTTAGCAATTTCCGTCCAATTTTCCTATCGACGCTCTCATAATAAACAGTGTAACAATTTGAGAAAGACCACTTGCACACTTATATCAAAACCTAGAAAGTAGGTACCAGTCAGTCGTCAAACCGAATTACACCAATAGAAAGGCAATTATAAAAATGTATAGCTACATAATTATAAATACCGTGGAGAATATACCACCCAGTTTTTCTTGAGTGCCCACCTTCTCGTCTGAGTGGGGTTAATCACTAGAGCTACACTGCTGCAGTTTCGATCGGATGTCACCTTGAAACTTCAGAGCATAAAGCCGCCAACGGCAAGCTGGAGAGCCATTAAAAGTTCTGGGTAATAATCCATCTCAATGAATTGAAAATCTTTTGAGCGCAGTATCAAAATGAGCTTATAAATATCTGAAATATAGGAAAACTTTCTAAACGGGAGCCACAAAATAAAGCCACAACAATCACCATGCACGGCACATCATTCACCAATCAACGGTCTTCATTACCCCCGCAGATCTCGTCAGTGCGACTACTCCATGCTTTGTAGCTGTGTAAAATGGAGAATTTCTCCAAATTATTAAACCTAAAACGAGAAAGCAACCACAGCTACTGATTGTGGCCTACTTTGTACTTTAGTGGCGGATGGCACACAGAGCAAAGTGCTTACGCTGACCCACAAGGCTAGCCACGGTTTGGCTCCTTCGTACCAAGCTGAACTGCTGTACCAGTTTAAGCCTCTTTGCGCCCTCAGGTCCTGTGTGGACCTGATGTGGACCTGAATTAGCTGCTCCATTCCTCCGCTTAAAGACCTTTGGCGACAGAAGCTTTAGCTCTGCAGGTCCTTGACTATGGAACTCGCTTCCACAATTCTTACGCAACGAGCCGAGCTGGTTTGGTCTAGCGGTTAAGGTACTCGCCCCGATCAAGGTCTGACTGAGGTCGTGGGCTCGAGCCCCGAGGCATATGTGAAGCGCCTGAATAGAGATTAAGTTCTCTTGGGGCGCTATATAAATGAATTATATTATTATTATTATTATTACTAAAACTGCCCTTCTGCTGCCGACTATGGCTCATCCTTTTTAGTGGTCCTGAGCTGCTTCTTCTATGCTACTCACTACCTCAACTGCTCTTCTGACTCTGCTATGCTTCCCACTTTCTCTTTGTTGCGTGAGACGAAGTCTGTTGGCCACCGAATGCGTACCGAAAGCCGCTTAGGCTGTGAGTGCGTTATACAAAACTCTCCTGCGCAACACCCACATGGTCTTTATGACTTTGTGGAGTTATAGACGGAGATACATTACATTACTCAATAAATTGAGCTATCAAGATTACATTATTAGAGAACGCAATACATAGTTTCAGCTTCGGCTCTAAATTGCTACTTTTCATATTGAGTTTACTCCCGGTGTACTTCGTGGAATACTATTGCAAATTGGGTACCAAGCAACAACAAATGCGCCCGCTGTGAATAGTGATTAGAGAACGTATCCTCAGCACAAGTTATCAGTGTTCAGGCTAGTGTAGGAGCAGTCCACGAGAGGCCCACCTCAGACTCTGTGGCAATCCACGACTGGCTGAACACACACACACACACACACACACACACACACACACACACACACACACACACACACACACACACACACACACACACACACACACACACACACACATATATATATATATATAATATAATGTAATGTAATGTAAATGTAATGTAATGTAATGTAATGTAATGTAATGTAATGTAATGTAATGTAATGTAATGTAATGTAATGTAATGTAATGTAATGTAATGTAATGTAATGTAATGTAATGTATCTCCGTCAGTAACTCCACAAAGTCATAAAGACCATGTGGGTGTTACGCAGGAGAGTTTTGTATAGCGCACTCACAGCCCAAGCGGCTTTCGGTACGCATTCGGTAGCCAACAGACTTCGTCTCACGCAACAAAGAGAAAGTGGGAAGCATAGCAGAGTTAGGAGAGCAGCTGAGGTAGTGAGTAGCATAGAAGTAGCAGTTCAGGACCGCTGAAAAAGATGTGCCATAGTCGGCAGTTGGAGAGTAGATGTCGTTTCGTAAGAATTATAGAAGCGAGTTCCACAGTCTAGGACCTGCAGAGCTAAAGCTTCTGTCGCCAAAGGTCTTTAAGCGGAGGAATGGAGCAGCTAATTCAGGTCCACATCAGGTCCACACAGGACCTGAGGGCGCGAACAGGCTGAAACTGATGCAGCAGTTCAGCTAGGTATGAAGGAGCCAAGCCGTGGCGGGCCTTGTGGGTCAGCGTAAGAACTTTGCTCTGTATCCTTTGCTCAACCGGCAACCATTCTAGCTCTTTCAGCAAAGGAGACACGTGCTCAAACCGCTGGGACTTGAAGACCAGCCTTGCAGCCATATTCATGGTCCGCTGTAGTGGCATAATAGCTTTCTTTGGCAGCCCAGCCAAAAGGGAATTACAATAATCAAGCCGAGACAGAACTAAAGAGCTAGTTGAATTTTTTACAAGCCACTGTGGGAGACAGCTTCTAATCTTGGATAGGGATCGGATGTGATAGCTAGCTGTAGAGGCAGTCTTCTGAATGAAGCTTTTGAAATTGATGCAGCTGTCGAAAACGACACCTAGATTACGAGCACGTGGTGAAGGTCGCACAATAGCATCACCTATTAGAACAGCAAAGCCTTTTAATCCAGCCACACGCTTAGGGTGTCCTATGAGAAGCAGTTCGGTTTTATCATCATTTAATTTCAGGAAGTTTTCCGACATCCAGGATCGAATATTGGCAAGGCAAGCATTCAGTTTCTCAGTTGCTGCAGCAGATTCCGACGGTTGAAATGACAAATACAACTGAGTATCGTCAGCATAGAAGTGATATCCTATTCCATGGGCCTTAATCACTTTTCCCAGAGGTTGCGTATAAATAGAGAACAGCAAGGGACCAAGTACAGACCCTTGAGGGACTCCACAGGTGACCCTTCTCATGTCTGAGACCTGACCCCCACACGATACGGATTGAACACGATCAGACAAGTAGGATTTAAACCACGCCAGTGCTTTGTCTGCCAGACCGATCGTTGTTCTCAATCGTTCAAGCAGAACTTCGTGATCAATGGTGTCGAAGGCAGCAGACAGATCTAGCAGAGCTAAGGCAGTGACATTCCCGTCGTCGTTGCCACGTAGAATATATATATATATATATATATATATATATATATATATATATATATATATATATTTATTTATTTATTTATTTATTTATTTATTTATTTATTTATTTATTTATTTATTTATTTATGTATTTATGTGCACGAATATTTTAGTGTGAAATTTAGTGGTGATTGCAAATAATGTATCTAATAAGATAAAAAAGTAAGAAAGAAAGTTAAGCAGCATTACGAAAGCCATCATAACTCAATACAATATTTTAGTATCTTCACCAACCACTGTTGAGCTTCAGCAAGGAATAGATGAGCAAGCTGCATAGAAACCATGTACAATTAAAGTGCTGAAGGTGTGGCGCGATGTGCACTGCATGCTCGTAGATCACCTGCTATGGAAGCTGTATTGATAATAACTCCGCCTTCGCCTCCACAGTCCCGTCCCATGTGCTGCAAGGCCAGCAAAGTACCTCGGTGAACTGCCACCTATGAGCATAACGAACGCAGTCAAACATGCATGTCCAACGAGTATAGGCATTAAGAAAATTCAATTTGTATCGACCTAATGCAGGGCTGCTGGAAATCTCGGAAAAACATTAACCTGCTTAAAGCCAGGTGGGCACGCAGCGTCGTGTTTTTATTTAGTCTATCCATCCCGAATAGTCAATTCTTCTGTTTCCAACGTCTTGGAAACGGCCATGCGCATTCTTAAAAGAAACTTCAAGGAAAGTCGTTCTTAAATGCAGACTAATGACGTGCTCTGGACTGTGCCGCTGTCACAGTCATAAGCAGGCCTTCACATGCAAGCGACCCGAAGCAGCTCGGAAATATTTCCACCTCAATCCTGGTGCTGCCAAGTGGCGTCTGTACAGTGGCAGAAAATAAAACGATCGATTTCAGGGATATTAAAGCAAAATTGATTAGAGATGAGGTTATATGTTCAACTGTTGGAGGAAGAACAATCAATATACCATACACGTTTTTGATAATAGGCAATAATATTTTCCAATTAGCACAAAACAGTAGTCAAGAAACTGAAGAGTAATTGGGTTGCCCGCCGGTGCCCGACGGAAGTTGGAAAAACCAATGTGACTTTGGGAGCTGACGCCCCTTTTTATGGGGAGCCAGGGCGTGTTCTAATGAATCGATTGCGACTTTCCCGACAGAAAAGCTTGGCTGCTGAGTTTTGCACCATCTTTAAGTGCCTTACTGCTCAGGCCAGGAACAGAGTTGCAGGACTTCTTACAGAATTCAAGAAAGTGTATCTCAAATGCAAGGGCAACTTAGATATGGTATCTGTATCCAAGGGGCCACAATGTATGCAATATGACATGGCTGAAAATAGACTGACTAGACAGTGGTGCTGATTTCGTCGTTTAGTGAAAGGTCACTTAGGAACAGCATACTAAGATTTTATGATGTCAATAATAATAATAATAATAATGTTAACAATAAAAATGACAATTCGTTTATATAGCGCCCCAGAGAACTTAGTCTCTTTCTAGGCACTGTACGCATGCTGCCCAGGAAAAATGGTCACATTGTTAGTAGTAGTATGCTCAACGACTACAAGCGTAACATCGTTAGAGGTGATATGCACAGCGTCAGCCTGAAAATATGGCTAGTGGCAGCATGCACAGTGTCAGCGCCCATAACCAAGCAAAGAACGATTCACACGGACCTCATAAATGCCGTGAAAATGTGTGTATTTTAGGGCCTTTTTCAATGTCGCCGAGTCCGGAGACGTCGTGACATTCAGTCGGAAGTAAGTTCCATGCTTTGGGAGCATACAAACTGAAGGCACGGTCATCAACGAATTCAGGGTTCGTTAAGCTGTAGCTAAACTATTACATTCCGATTCTGATAGGTTGACTGGAGCCAAAGAATGAAGGAACCTAAAAGTGAGTGACAGAAACTTTCGGCAGTCGATGTGTTGCTTGACTATGAGCGAGTTCAGGTCGGCGAGAAGTTGTGTGATGTGGCCATTACTGCACTCACGACAGACAAGCCTAGCTGCTGAGTGTTGCACCAGCTGTAAGTGCCTGATGGCGAAGGCTGGTAGACCAGAAAGCTACGCTTCACAGTTGTCGAGATGGGACGTCAAAAATACATGGACCAATTCAGATATAGTATCCTGTCTAAGTAAGCCCGAGTTTTAGCGATACTATATAGCTAGAGGCAGACTTGACTGTGGAGCTGATGTGGTCGTCTAATGAAAAGTCACATAGGAACGGGACACGTAGATTTCGTGCAGATTCAGCAGGAGGTATGCTGGCAGAGCCGACTTTGAGCGTTGTGTATTTCAATTTCTAGATCACAAATGGTTTGCACATAACTAGTCGCTTGGTTTTATCACTATTCAATTTAAGACAGTTTTCTGCCATCCAGGTGTGGATGTCATCAATGCATGCAGCAAGGGAGCTGAGCTGACAGAATTCGACGTGCTGGAGGGCTGGGAGTGATCAGAGCAAAGGTACAACGGCGTGTCATCTGCATCGAAGTGAAAGCCTAGGTTGTGCGTGGAAGTTAGACCGGCAAAAGGGAGAGTATAAACCGTGATAAGAACCGTACCAAACACGGGGGAGCCCTGGGGGGAGCCTCATATGTCAGCGGTTCCTCGAATGATCTTTTTCCATTCACATCATCAATACCCTTGAGTTTCCCACTGCGATAGGACCTGGACCATTTCAATGCAGTGCCAGTGATGCCCAGGTGAGATGAGAGGATCTTAAGATGGAATCGATTGGTAGTATCAAAAGCTGCCGAAAGGTCAAGCAAAACAAGCAGATATATTCTACCTTAGCTTCATTCCTAAGTGGTTCGCTATGCACATGAAGCAATGCAGACTCTTTGTAGTGATTAGCTTTAATACCAGACTGGACCTTACTAGTTATGTTTGAAGTTTGTATATATGAGTTCAGCTGGTCTGCCGCACCTCGTTCCAGTATGCTTCTTAGGAAAACGGGAAAACGGAGACCTGCGGGTGGACGTTCCTCAGCTTCACTCATTTTAGTGTTGCTTTCTTGAGCTGTACCCTGGCTGCAGCCAAAGTTTCAAAGGTTTTGGGACATGACCAGAGGTTAATGACATATTTGTGATGTTATTCCTGCATGGCAGCAGTGGATGAATGCAACGATGAAACGGGACTGTTCGATAGGTATACAAACTTCAAAATGAGGTCTCTCATGACCTCCTTGATTATAGACGTTGACATTTTGCACGGCATTAAGGGACAGAATTCCAAAGAGGATTCTGCTACCCAGGGTTCGGACTCATTCATATTGTCTGTCTTGGGGATAAGGAAGCTAGAGAAATAAATTATCTGCTAG
This sequence comes from Cristatella mucedo, assembly GCA_009760855.2. NCBI lineage: Eukaryota > Metazoa > Bryozoa > Phylactolaemata > Cristatellidae > Cristatella > Cristatella mucedo. The sequence goes on along the minus strand of WPIO01000093.1, from coordinate 430,369 downwards.
ATCATCACAACAATCTAAGGAAGCTAATTTTGGAGCAGTTAAGGCGATAGTTGATCGGAAACATTAGCATTTTTGGACTGTGCATCTGCGATTCAACATTTTTTGTGTAGATGTTAGACTTGCCATTTCCTAGGATCAATTGGTACGATCTACAGTAGTCTTTGTATGACTGTCGATGGACAGTCAGTCATTCCTGATCGTGCGTGTGCTTTTTCAAGCTCGTGCTTAGTAGTAGGCCTAGCTAGTTTAATGTCTGCGTAAAACCACAGGTTGTCTGTGCGAGTGCCAGCAGTGCACGTATTCAGAGATATAAACTCGCCGAGTGTCTCAACTAATGTCGTGTTGCAGCATTCTACTATTGATGAAAGGTCGGAATTTGGATTGAGCAGCTGGTGCCATGACGATAATCTCTCGCTGAGGGAGTCGACGTCAAGGCACTTGCGGTTTTGCAATTTGCAGGTGACTTTAAATGAGGAGTGCACAGATTGCACTCTGAATGAGATCTGCATGTGGTCAGATACGTAGAATTAGGTAATAATAGGTGACGATAGTAGGCAGTCAGTTGCAGGAGAAAATCCGGTCGATGGTGTGACCGTCAATGTGAGTAGGGCTAAGCACGTGAGCCACAAGAGAAATATAGTCAGCCTGTTCAAGAAATTTGGCGCTAAAGGCATTAGATAAGTTATCAAAATAAATTTTAAAATCCCTGCAATATGGTGAGATCAATTTCTTGCACACGGAATCTAAATAAGACCAGAGAAATCTGAGATAAAGGAGGACTTAGTACTTGGAGGTGATAGACTACAACCACCGTGTTTAGCACAGTGCCGGATGAACTCAAAGTAACAAATTCGAAAAAATGATTCAATGGGACTGCAAATGGCTGGAAATTTAATAAAGAGCGTGATAACTATGACTCCGCCACCAGTTTTGATTGATCTAGAGGTGGTTTGAATGAGGAGAAGCTTGATGGGATTGCATCGCTAACGGACAGGCTCTAAACCAATTTCAGCCAGGTATAGGTTATGACTAGCAGGTCAAGGCTTTTTGAACAGACGGCATGCCCATTTAAAAGGTTTTCCAATATCGGATAAAAACTAGGTTTTCCAAGAAATAGTATGCGATTTTTATCTTCACTCAATTTGAGAATTGTTGCATCCTTATTAAAATGAATTTCAGCTACATGTATGGTAAGGTAGTTAAGAGAGCTCTACACGCTGGAAGCAAGGGATAAATCAAATTACAGGGACAGCCTTGAGTCATCTGCACAGAAAGGAAGAATACGCAAAGTATGCCTCATTTAGATACCACTGTGCACCTTTAGGGCTGCGTACTAAGTAGAACGATAAGATCTGCAGTCTGACTAGAACTTTCTTGTTATAATTCAAGGTTTAATATAAGACTTTAGCTGATCCTCCACTACTTGTTCCAGTATATTCGATGTGAATAGCCACGTGGAGACTGGGCAAAAGTGGTTTAACTTCTTCTGGGCTAATGTTATCTGACTCATAAGCATTTAAGCATAAGTATAAGCATTCAAAAGCATTTTTTAAAGGTTCCAAATCAAAAACTTGTATTCAGGACATCTTAATTTAAGTTTTGAAGGTCATCTATATGTTAATAGCTACGAGTGGCAGCAGGTATAGGTCTATACGTTGCAGAAGAAAGATCAATGGTTAAAAAGTGTAAAATGCTGTCTCCCGAGACCAGGACATGAACATATAAATTGTATGACTGGCTGACAACTTGAATGCGGGCGTTCCAAAGATGGGCTGCACACCAGCCCATCTTTGGAACTCCTCAAGTCCTTTCTCGTTACTTTCCTATTCTCCTTCTATACCAAGACTTTGGAAAAAGTCTTTCGGGATAATTTAATCGAATGTCACTACTATGCTGAGAATATCCATCTTTATCTAGAATTGTAACCAAATATGCTGCAGCGAGAGATAAACTGAATGCTCGCCATGCAAACAATCGACCCTGGCTATCGGCATATTTCTGTGAACTAAATGGCAATAAAACAGAAATTCGACTCATACGACAGCCGAAGCGTGAGGCCTAACTAAGAGATTTTCATGATCATAATTTTAAAAGTTTCATGGAAAATACTGCCTCCACAGCCTGCCATCACGTTCGATCCCCGTCTTAGATTAGGGGCTGTCTTCCTCAGTGGCAAGGCAAACGTATACCAAGCTGTCTGGCTCTGACTAGTTTGAACTACTGCAACTCCAGTTTGGTTCTTCCACCAATAAAATTATATAGAGTATCTTTAGCTGGTGATGAACATAGATTTAACGCCATACAATAAATCTCAGAGTTCCAACCAAGCCATCTCCTATGCTAGAGGTGCAGGGATTGGTTATGGTTGATCGACTGATACAGTGTAAGAATGTTGAGTGACCCATATGGCCTTGACCAATGACTCCAACGTGGCTTGTTTTCTTCATTCCTGGATAAACAAATTCATGAGCTTTAGTCTGCTCAAGCCCTCAGGTCCTTTATGTACAATAAATTGACTATTTCATTTCTTCGCGTAAATACAGTCGGTGACAGAAAGCTTTTTCGCACTGCAGGCCCTAGACTATGGAGCTCAATTTCCCTATTCTTAGGCAACGAAATCTATTTCAGCCGCTCTGAGCTTCTACTTTCACGCTAATTACTTTCTTGACTTTCTTTCTGTCAATGATATGATCTTGTCACTTTTTCTTTTTCCTATTTTGGGTGCGACGAAGTCTGTTGACTACCATGTGGTCTCCGAAAGGGCTTAGGTTTTGAGTGTGCTACAGAAAACTCTTCAGCGTAACGTCCAATTAGTCTTCATGGAGTTGTGGAGTTGCAGACACAGATACATTGTATTAAATTGGATTGCTTAATTAGAATTTTCACAAATAGCGATACCGTCGGCTTTTGGACTGTCCTCACTACTAAGCCTGTAATTTTCCACTTACACCTCCTAATGTGTTGCACAGTATCAGTTACCTTACATAGTTGCAAGGCACTGCTCTCCGAAAACTCAGCAGTGCGATTGTAAATATAAACTGAGAAGTTGTCTGAAAATTAGAATACCTTTCAGTGTAATTAATAGTGCACATTTACTGTGTCGGTGTTACTCTTCCCCCATTTTTACAGAGGAAGAGAATATTATCAAAGGCCGTGCAAGCATTCTTAGAGACGAATGCATCGCGATTACGGAGGTTGAGAGCATCCCACACGTTGTGCCGCTAGATCCTAAGTGTCTTCGGTAGAAAGCACTAGCTCCCGAAGGCCACATGACGAACGCCGAATACAGGAGCTCGTACAATTCCACGTCAGCCAGTTTCAGCACAGACTTAGATTCTCATACGTCCTGTTGGCAGCTCAATCAAACCTCGAGCCAGGCTATACAGGAATTGACGCAAGAAGTACTACCTGGCTCCATTGAAGTTTGTTGCCTTGACCTTGAAACGTAACCAAAGACACCGCAATTGGTTTTCATTATCGACTACAGGCCGTAGTCAAAATAGTAATAATAATAATAATAATAAGGTGTCTTTCGTACGGTGCCCTAACAGGATTAGTCTATGTCCAGCTGGTTACGATTCATTGCAATGGATTCTGCACCCAAGATTTACGAGCAAACAAATGCCGTGCATAGATAAATCCGCAATCCCTCTCAGAAAAGCACGAAGACGCTAATGACCACCGGCTAGTGAAAGTTATTGCACATAACATGCGCTGAATCAAGCACAGGTAAAAGCGCATCGACGCCGGAACAAAAATAAAACGTCACATGGGAGTAGGGAATTTATTCGTTTGGGTATGAATTTTAACTATTGAACGAGGTCACCAATTTTATGCATGATTAGAGTGGTGAATATTGTGAATAGGGTCGTTGAATTGTTGGACCCAGCATCCTTGGGGGTAAAATAATCGCAAACTTTCCCTAGCAATCAACGTTATTCTGAGCAGGCACGATGCTTGCCAGGCTAACATCTCAGGAGCTGTATGCACCTAACAGTCAGGGTTTAGGGAAGCATCTTTTTATTTATTTATTTTTATTTATTTATTTTTATTTATTTATTTAGGGAAGCATCAACGGCGCCCTCTAATTACTATTTTCAGTTAAGCAGACATTTGGCGGTAAAACTACCGTGCAGAATTTCAAGCTCACTGCGAACATGAGAGCAAAATATTTTGCATCGCTGATATAGAATTAAGAGTAAAATGTTTATTTGGCATTGCGGGAGTATCAGATAGCTTGCAGAGACTTGGCAGAATGGAAGGAGGAAATTATAGGAAGAAGGAAATGAAACGGGTCAATTGAATAGCGACAGCCTGCACAATTGCAACGTGTAAAGGTACAAAGGCAAGTAAAGTTGCCTCTATGAAAGTGGATTTCGTGAGGATACATGCCATTAAGTAATGAGATATCAAAATTTCATTCGGTAATGAATTGTATGCAGGGGAGCGTGCAAACCGATGGTATCGTTTCAAAAGTATTTGAAGTAGACTAGAGGCTAATTACCAGGATCTGAGGAGCTTGTACGGTAAGAAGATTTTCCGGGGTATTATTTCAAGTATACTTCTCGTTGAACAGGGTTGGAGGAAACTATAACGAGTGAAATAATCTTCAAGTTGATTCTGTTAATAAGGGAGTCCTTTACATGAAAGGGAGAAGTGAAATAATTTGGCGGCTACAATTTTCACGACCAGCGAAGATTGGCAGCTGATTTCTGCATCAACTGCCAATTTCTCATTGCACAGTGAGGAAGACCTGGTGAGTACAATGCGCATTTATGCGGGCCCGTTAACAGCAGTATCTCTTTTTATTCGCTTGACGTGAATATACACTAAGATGAAACTCTTTCAACTGAATTATGGTAGCACGCACAGTGAGTACACAAAGGTCGACTCCAGAGGACCCAGAAAGTGCAGTGAGGAAAAAAGCGTCCTGCTTCTTTGTAAAATCTCGTCGAGTCGGAGGATTTCGTGGCGTTATTCGGGAGTAAGATCCGCGTTCGGGCGCATGCGCGTAAAAAGCGCGGCCTCCAAAGAATTTGGGATTAGTTACAGCGCAGCGAAGCGAGTTAAGTCAGAAGAGAGTATGCGTCGAATTCTAGCGTGATTGGAAAATAGTTTGAATGTATAGGTCGGAGCGAGAGACTTAAGGAATCTGGAAGTGACTGACGAAAACTTAAATTCGATGCGCTGCTTAATGGGGAGGCAATCATGACCGGCTATAATTGGTAGGACGTGGCTAGCCTGACGCGAAGAGAAAATGTAACCACCAAGTTTGGCATCCCACGCTCGTGCCCGTGGTATCTCTGTCTAGATCACGTAAACTAACTCGCGACCCCTTGTGACCGCAAATAGGTTAGCGTTAGAAACACTGTAGATGAGGCTGCTCTCTGCTCATTCGCTGGACACCAAACAGACGGTCGGCTGCGCCACACTGCAAGCGAAGGCATACGCCTCCTCCTCCTCCGCCATGCGTTCGGCGTTACTACCTAATTTAAGAAGCCAGAAGACCTGCGAGGAGTGACTCGCAGAAGTCGAAAGAGAAGGTAAAAAATAGATGGACCGACTTGTTATTGTAGCCGCCCCATTCAACGAGATCCTAATTTCTGCCAAGCCAAATAACTGAAAGTCAACCGATTTGACTGTACAGCAGATGAGGTCGTCAAGTGAAAGAGTCACTTAAGAATAGGACGCCCATATTTTATGCAGATGTAAATGCTGGCGGAGCGCATTTTGACGAGTATTCTGACAAGCGTGAGTGTGAGCGTCATGCTGAACAGAAAAAGACTTCGAGCACTCGTACGCAACCATACACGTCGCGTAATTATAAACTCACGTGCAGACGTTAACTCTAACTGGAATTCTGTCGCCGGCGGCTCAGGAACGCTGCGCTCCGATTGGCTATCCAAGTTCGGGGCGAGGGAACTCCTGTCTCGCGCCAGCAGACAACCGCATTTAGGTGCGGCCCTGTCGCAGGCTGGGGGTATATACTCTCACGTACGATCGTTGCAAAAACCTTATTAAACTTTTGAGTAACACGAGGCTCTCGGCTAATTTGTGATTTCAAGGTGCTGGAGGTCTGGGAGGAATCAAAACACAAGTACATCGTTGTATCATTTCACATAAGTGACAGAGTAGATTGCACGAGTAAAATGAAGGTGTAAATTTTAAAATTGCAGGACCTAGAAAAAATTCTGGCGTACTCGAGACTTAAAAAATGTTATAATTGAATGATATTCCGTAGCATAAAGGTAAGAATTTTGGAATCTCTCGTCGAGATTAGATATAAAATAGCGTAATTAGAAGGGAAATCGAGTGGAGTTATTCCCTGTGTTATTACCTGAAGCTCATTATCGGGCATATTCAATTGCCTATTGGGAAAAAAGCTGTGTACGGAAGTTGCAAGATAAGACGAGACTGCCGCAACCGAAAAATGGTCTTGTGTCCACCGGCTGCATCATTTCGACCTGACAGCACTGTGGGCTTCTAGTGATAGCGGCTGTGCAAATCACCCATTTAAGCGTGCAGTTTATTTTTAGGCAGCTTCCCTATGCGTGCACGTACACATGAGGATACAGCTTTCTGCATTGGAGGCATGCACGTACCTTCACGAACTCTGTTTATGCGTGAGTAAATCCCTAAATATTCTCAAAAATAGTAAGGAGTTTTGGTGGTTTTTAACGTGTACAAATTTTTTGTAGAATACTAGTAGCCAATCGGGAATTCAGCATGCTTTGCATGTGTATAGTATCAATCGTATCATAAACTTTCAAGACAGTTCTCGGTATCAAAGCGACAGGATTTTTAGAGATTTCCTGTAGAGACATCACCTTATCATTCGGATCCACTTGACCCGCAGAATTGGTCTGATAATCTAGGAAAAAGCTCATGATGAGCCGTGGAGAAATCCTGGCCCGTCACAGGACAGTCGTCATGCCTTTTTGGAAAGCCGCCGAATATTTGTGTACTGAGTTTAATGTACTAAAAGAGTGCGTCAATTGTATTGCTGTAAGTGCCTGGTCTTTAGATATAGGTGATTTGCACAAGCCATCGTTTAGCCTCGGAATTACTATGCTGATTGCTTGCGATAGTTAGTTACTTATAAACTCTAAGTAACAGCAGCATCCGTGTATCTTTACAGCAGATGCGTGCAATAAGCTTGGAAACTTAGCAGCCTTGCTAGGATTACCAGATTAACGGCTGCCATTAACTCAGGGCTGTCGTCGTTGTATACGCCAGCGTTGTTTGCCACAATGTGAAGCTTTCCAAGGGACTCTTTGGCAAAGGCGAACGCTCTCTCCAGTTGATCTTTGTCGCTGACATCGGCAATGAAATAACATATCGACAACTCTGGGAACGCAGCCTTTAATTGGTCTGTAGTCGCAGGGAGCAGTGTCCTATCGATGTCAACCAAGCAAACCTGTAAGACACATATTAGCCGACGTAGAATACGTTCGGCTACTGAATTCTGACAGCTCTTGCGTTGCGAACTACTGGCACCGTAAATCTTAGCCGCGATGGTAAATCCTTGATATTGCCGGATCAAGCACTTAAAAATTGGAATGACTGGATCGCCGACGTGCTCAAAGGTCTGCGTACAAGGGGTGTGTTCGTAACTTAAAACAACTAAGATGGCAGTATACGGGATATGCAGCTAATCTATAATGAATTATACCATGACGATAGTGTGCACTATCTTCCTGTTGATTTTTTCGGCTAGAGTGAGCTCGTTAAACTCTTTTACTAAAGCATTTGGTAAGTATGATAGAATTACAGACTTGCTGTTTTAGCGATTGAGTGATTTCGTGCCTTGTCTCTTTCGTGACTGACATGTCATGGCAATCTCGTCAAAACAGTGCCAGCAGAATCAAGCCAATGCTTTGAATATTCCTCAACATGTATTCATGCTCGGCTCAAAATCTCGCACTTCACTTTCTGAATTATATCGGCAGCTACGTCGCCTTATTCTTTATAATTCAAACGCTGCTAATCATAAATTACTCGGCAACGATCATCCTGCTGATCTGAGATAAAGGAGTTCCAGCACTAATTATTTGACTGTCTCTTATTTACGCAGCTCCCTCAAATAACTGAATCTCTTTCTACGTACTTTATAGATGCTGCATAGAAAGAACTACTGAATGTTTAGTGGTAATATTGTAGTATGCCAGTGTCTCCGGCGGCGGCTGTTTTTGTGGAAGTCTCACGGAGAAACAGCGGGCGAACGCGCGCGGTAAACGAGACTCTGCTTTATTACTCTTTGCGGGCACATGTATGAGAGCTCGATCAATCGCAGCAGACGACACTAAATATAACATGTATTAGTGGCCCGACGCTGAGCTTCGCTTTGTCAATGGCTTAACTATTAGCCACAGGTGGGACATGTACATTAGTGTTAAGGCGCTTCGCTAATTACAAAACCAGAAGCCGCAGGAACACACTACAATATCCGCAAGCAGCAGGTATAGTGTAAGAAGGTACATGCATACAAAGAACGAATAAAAACACCCACCACATGCCGTAATGAACAGGTGCGTTGTAAGCTTCTTTTTAATGTCGTCAAATCAGGGGACGTTGTGAAGTGCGTCAGTAGCGAGTTCGAGGCTTTTGGAAAGCAGGAACTGAAGGCACGGTCTCCAACGGTTTTGAGGTTTGTACGAACTATAGCTAAACAGTTCGAGTCAGAACATAATGAGCTGTGATGGCACACTAGGTAAGGCGGTTGCTTTCACGACCTCGGTCCCGTGGTTGTGGGTTCGTCTCCTGCGGTGGCAAGCGGTGGTGATAGCCGTAAAGGCTCTTCTGCCGATATACAAAAAGAGGCTGTTTAATCAGCTAGGATTTATTTATTTATTTTAGTGTTACGATTCTTCACCTGGTCATTCCTCCCCGCGCTAGAGAGCGGCCTCGGGCGATTCCTAGCGTGGTGTTGACCTTGACTTGATTTCTCCGTAATACCTTCAGGTATTCCGCTGCTATCTTCGCTGTGACTATATATGAGCTGTCCTCGGATATGCTACACAAAACAGGACCTCCTTAGCATAAGGTGCGATGTCGCCATTAGTCGATACCTACCGGCGGGCCTTCTCCAGCGGGTCAGTGAGAACCTTCCTGCATCCTGCGTTCACCCTATCAACAGCTCGGCTATTAAACCTACGACTCATAAGTTTAAAGCGCTGAATAGTACTTGTTGCGGTAGTAGCCCACCCGCCGTAGCCCATCACGTTGCGAAACGTCGTCCGACGGCCGTTACCAAGGTCCAATTCCAATTCGAAGAGCCCGCGTCCGCCGGGCCGGACGCAAACGGAGGAGAATACAAGCCACTTCATCGCAGTCACCCAGTTGTTGGACAGCCTCTTAAATTCCGCCTACTAAATGTCCGCTCGCTAAAAACCAAGGGGTTACTTATCCGCGATCAGGTGGTCCAGGAGAAGCAAATGCATTTCTGCTTACCGAAACTTGGATGACGCCTTGTTCCAGTAGCTGTATTTTTGAGACCACTCCACCCGGGTTCTCATTCTATCAGTTCATGCGTTCTGACAAGATTGGTGGCGGGCTGCAATTGTTGTTCGCGAATCGTTTGGCTATCAAATGTGCAGTTTCTCGCATGGGCCATCGTTTGAATCCGTTGCAATGAGATCTTCATCAAAGACAATGCCTCTCACCGTTGTGATATACCGGCCTCCTTCTGGCTGTCTAAACTTGTTTATAGAGGAGTTTTCAGAGTTCCTCGCTAACTGATTGTAGGAGACTTTAACATTTACTTTGACAACCCTAGCAAGGTCTGCTCATTTTATGACAGTCTGGAGAATTTTGGTTTGGCCCAACACGTTAATCATAGCACCCACGTCGGTGGCCACATTCTAGATCTCGTGATGACAAAGGATATTTTCCCCAAGGACCTTGTGGTATGCCCACTGACCCTCTCAGATCACTGTTCGGTCTCGTTTACTGTTTCTGCTCCCTCGCACGTACAACGCAATGCCGAATTTATTAAACGACGTAACTTACATAGCATTGACATGGACAAGTTTTTGAAATCTGTTTGTGATGCAGGTCTTCTTGATCTGCATTCAGACCCGACCGGCAGCCTCGATACCCTCACTGATGCTATGAACATAACACTCAGGAGTGCTCTTGACAAGCATGCTCCCGTTCGCTCTATCCGTGTTCAAAGTCATCGAGATTCCTTTCAATTTACAAAAGACTCCTGAAGATGCGCCGGGTTAAGCACAGGCTTGAACGTCGTTTCAAGAAATCGGGGTCTGATGCAGATCTAGTCAATTACAAAGACTTCCTTCGAGTTTACACCCGTAAGTTTAAAAAAACCAGGGCTTCTTTTTTCATTAGAAAGCTGAATTCCTGCCAGTCGGCCATTAAACATATTTATATGACAGTAAACCATTTACTGGCCAATGCTGTGAGGTCTGACTCCCCAGATATTAAGGGCTCAGCCGAAAAGTTTTCAGCCTTCTTTACTGAAAAAATTGTGCACATTCGTGCCTCCATTAAGCCCCCTCCGACTAAAGCAACCGCCATTCCTCAACATGTAACCTTTCTTAAAAGGTTCTCCGATGTTTCTGCATGCGATGTGGCTGCCTTAATAAGGTCTACCAAAAAGAGCTTGTCTCCTGAAGACCCTATACCTTCATCTCTGTGGTCTTCATTAGCAGACCAACTTGACCCTACCATAGCCAAGATTTGTAATGCTTCTTTGGGAAGAGGTGTCGTCCTCAAGTCCTTCAAATCGGCAATCTTTAGACCTATTCTTATAAAGTCTGGATTAGACACAGAGGTCCTAGCAAACTATCGTCCAGTTTCCCTTCCATTCTTATCAATAATTCTTGAAAAAATTGTTGCTAAGCAGCTAGTTGAACATATTGAAAATAATGGAATGTCAGAAAAATTTCAATCAGGGTTGAAGAGGCAGCACTCCACTCAAACTGCTCTCCTCCGAGGTAACAATGATATTCTTTCTACGTGGCAACGACGACGGGAATGTCACTGCCCTAGCTCTGCTAGATCTGTCTGCTGCCTTCGACACCATTGATCACGATGTTCTGCTCGAACGATTGAGAACAACGATCGGTCTGTCAGACGAAGCACTGGCATGGTTTAAATCGTACTTGTCTGGTCGTGTTCAATCCGTGTCGTGTGGGGGTCAGGTCTCACACACGAGAAAAGTCACCTGTGGAGTCCCTCAAGGGTCTGTACTTGGTCCCTTGCTGTTCTCCATTTATACACAACCTCTGGGGGAAATGATTAAGGCCCATAGAATAGGATATCACCTTTATGCTGACGATGCTCAGTTGTATTTGTCATTTAAATCGTCGGAATCTGCTGCAGCAACTGAAAAATTGAATGCTTGCCTTGCCGATATTCGATCCTGGATGTCGGAAAACTTCCTGAAATTAAATGACGATAAAACCGAACGGCTGCTCATAGGACACCCTGAAGCTAGCCATCACGTTCGATCCCCATCCAAGATTGCGACCTGTCTTTCACAGTGGCTTGCAAAAATTGAGCTTGCTCCTTAGTTCTGTCTTGGCTTGATAGTTGCAACTCCCTGTTGGCTGGGCTACCAAAATAGCGATTAGGCCACTCCAGCTGACTATGAATATGGCTGCAAGGCTAGTCTTTAAGTCCCAGAAGTTTGAGCATGTGTCTCTTTTGCTAAAAGAGCTAAGATGGATGCCGGTTGACCAACGGATTCAGAGCAAGGTTCTTACGCTGACCCACAAGGCCCGCCACGGCTTGTCTCTTTCGTATCTAGCTGAACTGCTGCATCAGTTTCAGCCTGTTCGAGCCCTCAGGTCCTGTGTAGACAATAAATTAGCTGTCCCATTCCTTCGCTTAAAGAACGGTGGCGACAGAAGCTTTAGCTCTGCAGGTCCTAGACTGTGGAACTCGCTTCCACAATTTTTAAGCAACGACAACTACTCTGCTACTACCGACTGTGGGTCATCCTTTTCAGTGGTTCTGCCGCCAGCCAAAAAGGCTCTGATGGAGCTTCGCCTGCGGTCTGCCGAACTCTGTATTGGTGCATTTTTCGTCTGCTCCTCGCTCTGCGGGCAGGTTTGGCTTGGTACGTTTCGGGACGAACTCCTCCGCCCTACATACTGCGAAAGCCTGTCGCATGCTGTGCTCGTCCGATGCGTGCATCAGTCAAGTCACCCATCACAGACTCGACCGAGCAGTCGCCAGCTTGGATGGCACGCCATTGTCTGATGAGGAGCGTTCGTGACACCTGAGCCAGGCAGCCTTCGACCTTGGCAACAGGGTTGGCCCGATTTCGCTGTGGTCGGACGCACGTAACTCGCTTCCACAATTCTTACGCTACGACAACTACTCTCCTGCTGCTGACTAAGGCTCATCCTTTTAGCGGTCCTAAGCTGCTACTTCCATGCTACTTACTACTTCAACTGCTCTCCTGACTCTGCTCTGCTTCCCACTTTCTCTTTGTTTCGTGAGACGAAGTCTGCTGGCTACCGAATGAGTATCGAAAGCCGTTTAGGCTGTCAGTGCGCTATACAAAACTCTCTGAGTAACACCTACATACTCTGTATGGCTTTGTGAAGTTACAGACGGAGATACATTACATTAATTATGAAGTACCTCCGGTCATTGTGTTTGGTCCGGTTCACTTCGGAGTTTATACTATCTCTCTCTCTCTCTCTCTCTCTCTCTCTCTCTCTCTCTCTCTCTCTCTCTCTCTCTCTCTCTCTCTCTCTCTCTCTCTCTCACTCGCTCTTTCTCTCTCTCTCCCCTCTCTCCATCTGTCTCTCCTCTTTCTCTCTCTCATGCCGATGTGAGCCCGTCAGATGCTGTGCTCGCCCGATTCGTGCGTCCATCAAGTCGCCCATCACAGAATCGACCGAGCCGTCGCCAGCTTGGATGGCACGCTATCGTCCGATGAAGAGCGTTATCGATACCTGTGCTCAGAAGCCTTCGACCCTGGCTACCGGGTTGGCCCGACTTTGCGGTGGTTGGGCAAGCAGCTCTCCTGTCGCCACTTGCTGGCTGGCCCTGAAGTGCTGGCTGTGTCCACCGACCCTGACGGCATCGAGCACTGGGTCGTGACGCGAGTGGTTATCACGAAGCTGCGAGAGCTCACCCTGGTTCGTGGAAGGCCGCGCTTGGGTGGCCTGCACAGGGCAGAGTCATCAGCTGCCCGGTCAGAGACAGATTCATCACCCACAGCCACTTCCTGACCACGGGTCTTAGACTATCGTTCCGGGCTTGGCAGTTCGTGCAGCGAGCGAACGTGGACGTGCTGCTAGCGGCTGCTGGTTTGAGTGAGGCATACCCTGGGATTTTTACCCTCTGCCGCCTATGCCGCACGGAGGCAGAGACCATTTGCCACATGCTAAGCCCCTGCCGGCCGATGCTGCATGCAATTACGGCCCGACACAATCTAATTCTGGGCCGCCTAATCGGATATCTTTGGGCGACCAAGCTCAACTGCACGTCAGCAGGCCTCGCCCTCCCGCTTGCATGCTGTCTGTTTCTCAAGCCGGACCTCGTCATCGACAACGGCACAAATATGATAATTGTGTATGCGACGGCGCCGTTCGATGGCAGCAAGGGTGATTGTGGTGGCCGGAAACAAGTCTGATAAATGTGCAGCCGCTGCCGGTCTTTTCTGACCTCGGGCTACCGGTTGGTAGTGGTGAGGTCCTTCGTGGTCGGGGCTCCCAACATCTGGAGGCAAAACAATGGAGCTTGCCTAGCCGACCTCAGCATCCCACGCACTGAGAGAAACATCTTGAGGCGACACTTCGTCTCCGACGCCATTACCGGCTCAGACGCCATGTGGTCCCTGTTAATGAATAGTGAGGCCCGGGTAGCACCCGCGACCCCGGCAGCAGCACAGGGCTGAGCCGGCTAATGTGTATATGCTAGTTTAAAAATTCAGTAAATCGTATATGTATTCATAACTTGCCGAGCGCTACAGCTCGCATATGCCTTGTTGGTTAGGTCGGCGAATGACGTACACGGTCAGTTGGCAGCTGACGTGTGCCTCCGCATGGCTGTCACTTAGCTTAAAGATTTCTTACAAATCGATGACTACGGTCGGATGTTTTAAAAGGACAGGGCGTACTGTCTGTTACGGATTCTGCTGCTGTCTATATTTTGTATCTGCAGGTTGGACCGAGGATAGTTTCGACTCTAAACTATCCTTGATTAGCTATAGCACATAGCCTAGGTACATACCGGCAGGCAGCTGTGGTCCATCAATACGCCGTTGATGGTGCAGCTGTCAGTTAGAGGATGACATTGGCACCATCAACGGCGTATTAATGGACCACAGCTGCCTGCCAGTATGTACCTAAGCTACGTGCAATAGCTAATCAAGGATAGCTTAGAGTACAGGTAGTCGGCGTACTTTTCGGACTAGGCCATTTCATGATATCAAGAAGGCACACTAGGCCAGAAGAACCACTAGGCCAGAAGAACCACGCCCATTCCGCTTAGCCGGGAGTGGGCATAGCAGCTGGGCCCATTTTATACTGCGAAACAAGCGAAGCGAAATCAAGCACAATAACAGCTAGCTCTCAACTCAAAGTAAAAAGAGGTCGAGAGACGGCTCATGCCTAGAAAACTCGTTAGTTGGGATACTCGTAAGTCCAAGTCTCTCTGTAGTGAAGTAGCTGACAACCTCGGCAACTCGATTAGGCCGCGGATCCATCAATAAATACCTAAGGGGCCGCTAGGCCAGACTGGAGCACTAGCTAGGCCGGATCTGGCCTAAAGACCGCAGTTTGCCGACCTCTGGTTTAGAGCATGACAGCTGCGTATCAGCCTTCGTCCAAGCCACGCGGACTACACGAAGTGTGAGGCGTAACGTCGGGGGGGGGGTGGACGGAGAACGTGCTTCAGAAGGAATTGATTTGCTTGACAATCTGTAAAAAACTGCCTCAAAGGCTCAGAGCAGTCAGACCGCATTGGCGACCTAGTTGAAACTAGATAGAGGTACGAAGGGCTACCGAATAGAGAAGTCGGCTACAGTTCGCTGCAGCCGTCGTTTTTCGTAGAAAATTAACAAGCTGAACGGCTGGGCGGCCGAAAGTCCGAAGAGAAAGCATGCCATCGGCTCGCTGAAACTGTTTTGGGATGGTCTCAAGAAACATGCTGACAAGAGCTCAGTAAGTCTCGCCACTCTGTCCTGCTTCTTCGTAACCCGAAAGCGCTCAAGCTTCTACCCAGAGGGAGCAATGCCACGGGGTGATGGACGCCTGCTTGTGCTGTTAGCCACGAGGGCTCCTTTGAATTTCTGCCTAAAAACGCGCGACATTTGCCGCTTCTATACGTAAAAGCTGAAGTACTACACAGGAAATGCTTGCAGTAATCTTTAAGAGTCCAGCTATTTCAGCCTCACATTACGTACAGGAGAGTCGGTACAAAACTCTTAAGCAAGCTGACAAAACAGTGGATCCACTTATACGCGTGTGACTCCGACCAAATCGAGGAATAACGGTCGCAAGGGCTGAGCCATTTGAAATGCAATCTCTGGAGCTCAGACTGTGGACGAACGACCAGCAAACAAATGGGACTGCGGTGCATAGACTTATAGCTGCCGGCGGCTCGGCACGAGCTACCGACTGCTGCTTACTTACCCCGGCCGCTCCATTCTCCAGCAGTTTAACAACGATGGCTCTCCCGATGCCTCTAGCGGCACCCGTCACCAACGCAAACTTTCCGGCGGTGTGCATCCGTTCGCATCAGCAGCTCGATTCAAGACTCCTCTGCCCGGCTAGCCGTACGGTTTATAATGCTATAATGGCCGAGCCAATTTCAGTAGTCACGCCCATTAGAGTCTAAGCCTGGGCGAGTGGGTGGTGGCACTGCTAGCATCTAGCTCCTCCCCAGCATGCGAGAACGCTAGCTGCTGAGTTCTGCAAAATTTTTTTCGTTTCTACACCGGTTTAGTTTTCTAGAGCCGAAACTCCGTCTAGTGCCCGCCAATCTGCCAGCAGCGAATCAGTGAACAGAAAAAAAATAGTAGCTGATTTAACAGCCTCTTTTGATAAGCGGCAGAAGAGCCTTTACGGCTATCAGCCGCCGCTTGCAGCTGCAAAAAAGGATTGCCCACCGCAGGATTCGAACCCACGACCTCAAACCCGAGGTCGTGAAAAGTAACTGACCTACCTTGTGTGCCATTAAGGCTCACCCTAAGGAACGATCGGTCCGATGAAGATTCTTTTGCTGGCTTTAACTTGCTCTGCACTTAACCTGCATGCCTATCAATCAGGTCATTTAAGAGCCTCACTTGCACAGTGGCAGAAGATTTTTAACGGCTACCGCCACCGCTTGCAGTTGGCAATAAAGGAATGCCCACTGTAGGATTCGAACCCACAACCTCGGTCGTGCGAATCAAGCAGCTTGCCAGGGAATACTTTCACAAACAGGCTGTATCTGCTCCTTATTTAATAGTTCTTGGCCACCAATACTGCAGCAAACTTTACACGAGCCAGTCCTCGCCGACTTCTAGCAATTATTGGCAAAGCTGGCGGCGTCTCAAAGCCCGGCTAACGAGTGAGAGATGCTGCCTCGATAAACGTAGATATGGCGACGGTAGCAGAGAGGGCCATTAAAAACGACCGTTCATACCGTTAAAAATGTCACCAACTTTGATTAAGTAGGCAGGCATTTTCAAAAGTCGGCAGAAATGCAGCGTATCGCCAGGCCGGCTTAATTTCACGTTGCAGAAGAATTGCGAGGCTGAAAAACAGCTCTGCGCCGCTGAGCACGAGGACACAGCAATCGTAATGTGATCAATCGCAAAGCTCGCCACGGGCAGGAGAGCTTCTTGAGCCAAACGCGAAATTTCCGCACGTCACGTTGGCCGGCCACTCGATGTCAACTGGCCTGTCAACCTCCCGGCCGGCAAACGGTAGGGTAGGATTGTCTCCTCCTTCGATGCGGTGCTCGAGCGGGAGGACCTGGGTCTGTGCCGACTGACGATCAATGGCGGTAGTTTTTTACCGTCCGAGAGAGACGTAGAGAGAGAGAGAGAGAGAGAGAGAGAGAGAGAGAGAGAGAGAGAGAGAGAGAGAGAGAGAGAGAGAGAAAGAGAGAGAGAGAGAGAGAGAGAGAGAGAGAGAGAGAGAGAGATAGAGAGAGAGAGAGAGAGAGACGTAGAGAGAGAGAGAAAGAGAGAGAGAGAGAGAGAGAGAGAGAGAGAGAGAGAGACGTAGAGAGAGAGAAAGGGAGAGACGTAGAGAGAGAGAGAGAGAGAGAGAGAGAGAGAGAGATGTAGAGAGAGAGAGAGAGAGAGAGAGAGAGAGAGAGAGAGAGAGAGAGAGAGAGAGAGAGAGAGAGACGTAGAGAGAGAGAGAGAGAGAGAGAGACATAGAGGGAGAGAAAGAGACGTAGAGAGAGAGACGTAGAGAGACAGCGACAGAGACAGAGGGAGGGAGGCAGAGAGACGACGTAGAGAGAGACATAAAGAGAGAGAGAGAGAGATTTGAGAGTTAGGTGAGAGTGAGCATATGTGGGATTTCATCGCGGCGCGATGCTATCTCGTGTCTGACTGCTTCGCAGCGCCACCCACGCGGCAGCGCTGAGAGAAAGTCGAGAACCCCCGTTCGGTGGCGTTCGCCGACGGACCGGCACGCGATCGCTAGCGAATATATATAATATGCGTATATAATAGATCAAATATATCTTACCTGTCACAGCCCACTTTGTTGAAAGGGCAATCAAATCCTTTCAACCAATCGCGCTTCGTACAATCGCGAGCAATGAACGGCAATCGACAGCAATGTCCTGAGCCAATACCTCAATTTCCGATAAATTGAAGAGAAATTGGCAGCGCGGAAGCCTCAATTGTCATTACATATAACATTCCGCTGCCTCTAAATTAAAACCGTAGAACTTTCAAGATGCTTTATTTGTTAACTGCCAGCAATGCACCGCAATCAATAGCAATGGTAGGGGCCGATAGCGAAATCCGTGGAAAATTGACAAGATTGGCTGCAATAAACTGCAGCTCTCTCATTCCACATAACATGTACCTGCGTACGCGCATCATTTTCACCCGGGGTGCGCTTCCAATTGACGGCAACCCACGGCAACCCACGGCAATAGCCTGTGGAAATACGCCAGTCCATAATGGATAGTTACAAATGCACCGGCAGCTACTGAGAGACGCTCCAACTTTTCTTGTGCATTACACTACACTGCATTAAAAGTGCAGCCACATCCGTTTATACAATCGACAAAGGCATATACGAGGTTAATGCACAGCAATCGACGGTAATGGCCCGGTCTCTGTAGCAATCTGGTTCAAATTCGCTGGAAATTGGCAGTTTGAATTTGAAATTGTCCTACTACATAAAGCTCACTGTGGGCGCGCATGCTGTCCTTTTTCGTGTTAAATCTCGGGCAATCAATGACAACCTATGGCAATTGCCCGAGACACTACAGCAATCTATGATTGCCTGCTACAATGACAAACGAAGCTGGTGGGAGAAGATCGCATTTGTCTTGCATAACATTGTGCTGTATTAAACGTGCAACCACGTCCTACAAAACAATCTTGAACGTACATGCGAGGGCAATGCGCGGCAATCGACGGCAACGGCCTGGGAAAATACTAGCTGATTTGTGTTGGATTTGACGGGAACTAGAATGGATTGCGGTATATTGCGGCGGATTGCGGTACAGGCGTCCGACGTCAAAGCTCAGTTGCATAAGTTCGCGCGCGCGAAGCGACATAAAATTTTGTGGGCAGATAAATTCGAACGCGTACTACAATATCAGCGAAAAATTTGAGCTCAGCACTGCCTACGTCTGTTCTTTGCTAGCCTAATTAGGGCGGATTGCGTTGGATTGCGGTAATTCGTTGAACCCGGAGATCAAGAAGGCACACTAGGCCAGAAGAACCACGCCCACTCCGCTTAGCCGGGAGTGGGCATAGCAGCTGGGCCCATTTTGTACTGCGAAACAAGCGAAGCGAACTCAAGCACAATAACAGCTAGCTCTCAACTCAAAGCAAAAAGAGGTCGAGAGACGGCTCATGCCTAGAAAACTCGTTAGTTGGGATACTCGTAAGTCAAAGTCTCTCTATGGTGAAGTAGCAGACAACCTCGGCAACTCGATTAGGCTACGGATCCATCAATAAATAACTAGGGGGCCGCTAGGCCAGACTGAAGCACTAGCTAGGCCGGATCTGGCCTAAAGGCCGGAGTTTGCCGGCCTCTGCTTTAAAGGATGACAGCTGCGTTGTCAGCCTTCGTCCAAGCCACGCGGACTGCACAAGGCGTAACGTCGGAGGATGGACGGAGGACGTGCTTCAGAGGGAATTAATTTGCTTGACAATCTGTTAAAAACTGCCTCAAAGGCTCAGAGCAGTCAGACTGCATTGGCGACCTAGTTAAAACTTGATAAAGGTAGGACGGGGTAACGAATAAAGTCGGCTATAGAAATCTTTAAAAAGTCCAGGCTCCGTGCGGCGAAAACGCACCGCCGAGAACGCCTTCGTCACCTTCAGCCCCTTTGCTGAGGCCTGGTATACCAGGCCAGAGTACTACCTCCCAGGAATATATCAGAGGTCAAAACGGACAAGGCCGCGTAATACTCCTGTGTTAAAATGGCCCCAACTACATTACACCTGGGGTGTAAAATATGCCAGGTCGAACTAAACCTTGTACGAAAAGACGCATAAACTTTGTTTTAACATTAGCTGACTCTTTTAAATATTGTTGACCATTCAGTGGCAACTATTCAAACTAAGAAAATCCAGCACAAATTTCTTCTGACATCTGAGAAAACCTTGAACCGATCTCTTGAAAGCTTATAAATGAAACGGCCCCATTTGTGGGCAGCGGTAGCGCTCCGTCTCCTATGGACTACTCCGTGCTACAAAGGGCAGCTCGTCCTGGCTTCTGCGAGAACAGAAAACTGCAAATTTAATCCGTCAGCTGTCGCCAAAATGCATTTGCAGAGTAATGTATTTAAGATTTAGCTTATACCTATGAAAAACCACGATAAATTCTATCGTTGCATTTCGATGCGGGTGTGAGTGTCACCGACCTAGTAGTAAGCCCAGCCTGCTGGTGAGCTCGCTTTATTGTCGCTCAACAACTCTTATGATCTGGGTCGTAAAGGGTTCTAACCTTAGCTTTAGTACGTCTCTATTTTGGCGTTGTCACAAGAGAAGCTTTGACAGTACGAATCTCGTTCCCTTAGTTGTCACGCAAGTCGGAAGTGATTTCCACGCTTTGGGAGCATACGAACTAAAATCACGGTCTCCTAAGCATAAGAAAAATCTTAAATAAAGGAGGACTTGGTACCCGGGGGACGATAGCCTATTATTGCTATGAGTATTCTATTGTCGGATAAACTCAAAAAACTAGATCTGAAGGACTGCTACCAGGGGACAGCAAACGGCTTGAAATTAAAAGATTAGCGCCCGATAACGACGACTCCACCTCCAGTTTTGATTGATTTATGGGTATGAAAAAAAGAAAACCACATTAGGATTTATTCATTATTAGTCGGCAGTTATCCTATTTTAGAAAGGTTTCGGTCAATCCGAGCATGTTGTGACCTTTTTTAGCAACATATTTTTAGCCTCTCAGTAAACAAAAATCGCTTATAGTTCCTTGTAACTAGGTCGGCAATAGTGGAAAGACGTCGAGAGACAAACGGCTAAGGATGCTGTTACTGCAATCCAGACCACGATACTGCAGTCCAGACAATGACATCTAACGCAGCAAAGTCTGGAGTAATTTTGAGCAATCAAAGCGAGATCGTCGCCAGGTGACTGAGTTGAAAGAGTCTTTCGAAGTATCTTTCCAGATCGCTTGGCTAAATCTAGGCACTTAGCTCAGCCTGAGTTCGGCAGCAGCCTTTCGGCAGCAGCCACTGCCTAGGGGACTTTCTAGTGCTCTTAAGCGTATCTATCCCTATAGTAAGCTATCTTTTTATTAGACAGTCACTCACAGTCACTGATGGTAGACTCAAATTAAAACCTTGTGTTCTATTTATTGCTGGATTACAGCGGTACAGCATCAAAGAGTGTCGTGTCAAAGAGAGCGAGGAAAAGATCAATGTGTTCTTAATGTGCGCATGAGGCTTCAGCATGTAATCTGATAGTTGAAATTGATCATATCTTGATGTAACTGCCTTGGTACGCGATTGACGTGCAACAAAAGAATCTGCCCTTAATTCTTTACAAGGGCCTTCTCCAAAGATAGACAGCCCGGCTGTAGCTGGCAGACAGGCAACTCACTACTGTGTCGCTACCAGTCGCTGACAAATACATTTCTTATCTTTAGATGTAATCATTTTCTAAGAGAATAAAAACGTAATTTTAAAATCTTTTTCGCGATTCCCCTCGTACAAAATATTTTATTTAATATTAATTAATATTGAAATATTGATATTAAATAAATTTAAAATTTAACGGAGCAAAATATTTATGTAGCAAAATATTGTTCCTCTTGTACAGATTTTGCTCCAATACCTAAGAATTATAATCTTGGAAGTCACTAGGGCTGACTGACCAGCTAGACTGTTAGCCCATATTTATGTTATCTCTCAGTAATGAACTTTGACTTTTTAAGGATTCTTCACGAATGCACATCACTTTCTATGCAAAACATATTGCTTCTGCCCGCCATTGCCAGATTTATCGCAACGTTAAGAGATTGGGGGTCAGATTCGAGCACTAATGACCCAAGTCGTGGTATTTAGTCCACGGTGGGCTGTAGGCAGGGCTCACCAGCTAGGCTGGCGTTGGGTGAACGGACTGTTAGGCCTACTTCCTTCTGCAACGCGAATAATTTCCCACGATTATTCGCAGGCAAAGGCTTGGACCGATAGAGAATATTTTGATTAATATAATTAAATTTACTTCAACAACCACTACTTTATAGTCTTCCTATCACCTTTGGTAATTAAGAGGTAATCCATTTTGAGCATTGAAGTTTCTGTCAGCAGTAAATCAAAAATGACGCAATTACTGGTGCTTTTTTGGAAACCACGGCGGTTCTTATGTTTCCGACATTAGGAAAACGACCGTAAACTGACTACAGGTTGATGTCAGAGGACAAACAGTAACCGAGAGTTTGTTAGTCTCACCGTCACTATTGAGCAGACGCGCCCGATCGTAGGCCCTGTCGGTGCGCGGAAACTTAATGGAAGCGAATGCCGGATGGTGGTTGATGCCGGCTCACGTTTATCATTTGCTAGCCCTAATTTCATGTGCACTGACAGGATGATAGAAGCATAAGAACGTTCGTTTACGAGACACTGTACAAAGATATGGGGCCCTAAGTAGGTAAACTTGAGCAGCGGTCCCAAGACCGAATACCGCCAGGTTTTTGTAATTAACATGTATGACGCGTGCATCCTGGGTTTATATTCCCTAGTGCTTAGGGAAACTAGAATTAATCTCTGGGAGATGCGTTTGCAAGTCGATGGATGTCTTGTCGATCCAGAGTTTTGCAGCCGTAACGACATACTTTCAATCTGTGAGCTGCCACTGCTCGCTCACAAAATAAATTATATGTATTTTTCACAGTGTCGGCGGGGCTTGGGTCCTATCGAAATATCCTGGCTCAGCCACAGATTGCGAGGGCTCTCTACCACTCCTAATCGCATCTACCCGTTAAGTAATCATTATTAATAATTAATTAATGATTAATTAATTAATAATTAAACCATAATTGGGTTTTAAGAATTCTTTCGATCACTTCTATGCTGACGATAGTAAGCTGTACTTGTCATTCAAACCGTCGGAATCTGCTGCAGCAACTGAGAAACTGAATGCTTGCCTTGCCGACATTCGATCCTGGATGTCGGAAAACTTCCTGAAACTAAATGATGATAAAACCGAACTGTTGCTCATAGGACATCCTAAGCGTGTGGCTGGATCAAAAGGCTTTGCTCTTCTAATAGGTGATGCTGTTGTACGACCATCACCACGTGCTCGAAATTTAGGTGTCGTTTTCGACAACTGCCTCAATTTCAAAATCTTCATTCAAAAGACTGCTTCTACAGCTAACCATCACGTCCGATCCCTATCCAAGATTAGGAGCTGTCTCCCACATTGGCTTGTAAAAATTTAACTACCTCGTTAGTTCTGTCTCGGTTTGACTATTGCAATTCCTTATTGGCTGGGCTGCCAAAGAAAGCTATTAGGCCACTGCAGCGGACTTTGAATATGGCTGCAAGGCTAGTCTTTAAGTCCCAGTGGTTTGAGCACGTGTCTCCTTTGGTAAAAGAGCTAGAGTGGATGCCGGTTGAGCAACGGATCCTGAGCAAAGTTCTTACGCTGACTCACAAAACCCGCCGCGGCATGCTTCCTTCGTACCTAGCTGACCTGCTGCATCAGTTTCAGCCTGTTCGCGCCCTCAGGTCCTCTGTTGACAATAAATTAGCTGTCCCATTCCTCCACTTAAAGACCGTTGGTGACAAAAGCGTTAGCTCTGCAGGTCCTAGACTGTGGAACTCGCTTCGACAATTCTTACGCAACGACAGCTACTCTCCTACTGCCGACTATGGCTCATCTTTTTCAGCGGTCTTGAGCTGCTACTTCCATGCCACTCACTACCTCAAC
Source organism: Cristatella mucedo (assembly GCA_009760855.2). NCBI lineage: Eukaryota > Metazoa > Bryozoa > Phylactolaemata > Cristatellidae > Cristatella > Cristatella mucedo. Next base: position 406,803 of record WPIO01000093.1, on the reverse strand, counting down.
TGCTCTCCTGACTCTGCTATGCTTCCAACTTTCTCTTTGTTGCGTGAGACGAAGTCTGTTGGCTACCGAATGCGTACCGAAAGCCGCTTAGGCTGTGAGTTTGCTAAACAAAACTCGCCTGCGTAACATCCACATGGTCTTTATGACTTTGTGGAGGGACAGATGGAGATACATTACATTGGACATTAACAATGATTGATTAGTGGATTGGTTCGTGATTCATTGGCCGCTGTCGCTCTTACCTTATGCGATTCTAGGGTTTGCCTCGCATGCAATAACGGGCCCTTCCGCGATTTCTGCTGGGTCCATCTAAGCCTGTAATTAAATGCATTCCAGCCTCTCAGTAAAAAAATACTGATCGATTATAGTTCCTTGTAACTAGGTCGGCAATAGTGGAACGACGACAAGAGACAAATGGCTAATAATGCTGTTACTGCAATCCAGATCATGATACTGCAGTCCAGACATAGACATCGAACGCTGCAGTCTTGAGTTATTATCAGCCATCGAAGCGAGATCTTCGGCAGGTGACCATGATGGAACCGTCTTTCCAAGTGTCTTTCCAAATCGCTTGCATAACTCTGGGCTCTAAGCTCAGCCGAGTTCGGCAGCAGCCTTCCAAGCTTACCTTTACTTTCGCTCCCAACAGCTCGCCAAGCACCGCGAGTGTGTTTGTGGTGGTATTCATGGGTCATTAAGCATCTGCCCTCAGCACTGTGATCACGAATAAAGCTCTTTCGGCCTGTTTTATCTTGGCTGTCTCATCCGCATGCGCACCTGACGCCGCTTGGGCTGCTCTGTGCTCTATGGAAAGCTTCCTGAGCGTATCACTCGGTATTTGTGCGACTTCGCCAGGAAACAAATAGAGGCGCGTTGCATAGCAATGGAGTTTTTCACAATAAGTTTTGTTAGATTAGTAAGTGTCTCGAGCACGTTTTGTGGTTAAAGGCGGCTGTTTTAAGCCACTGCTTGCTGCTCAAAAAAGCTAAGAGAATGCACCTGCTGAATCAAGCAAATGTTTCATTTATGGGAGGCTATAAAAACCCGACGCCATTTCGGATTAGATTCACTCCATGCACCAGGACAACCACACATCCATGCATGAATTGATCGTCCATGATTGGATCGTGTATCGATGATTATACTGGTGCAGTGGTGCGGTCCAGACCATCGCACCGTTCCAGCAAGCAGTGACCACATTCCTTTTGTAGCACTAGATTACAGATTTCAAATTTTCTATTCTTTGACACAAAGTTTGTTTTCCTAATCCTCTACGTAGAAAATGCGCATAACATGGGTATTTTTCCAAAACTTCTGTTGCGGTAATGGTGCTAATATTTTAAAGCTCTTAGATTTTGCTATTAGCCAAGGTGAGGACGGTTGGTTCGCAGTGAAATGGCGGCTTGCAATGTCAATCAGGTAATTAATGATGTTCGTTATTCGTGGTTCACGAGCTATGAGAGCAACGAACCAATCGTGCGATGATGTATTTCCAAGGCTACATAACAGCCGAAATCATATGACAGGCAAATAGTTGTGCTCATGAAGTCGGCCTTAGCGTTTTGAGCTTATATGAGTAGATTTGAGCTCTATGCTGCGGAGCGGATTGTGAATATCATGGCAATTGCTAAACGCTAGTAACCCTCCGTGCAGTCAAATTGACTAATCAACGTCCTAGCTATAGACTCATTTTTATGGTGACACGTGACCGACCTTCATCACTGCCGTGTTTCGCTACTGTCACCATACCTGTGTGCCTTGGTGCTGCCCTGAAAGTCGCTAGCGACGTTAGATAATAATAATTATTATTGTTATTAGTGATTATACACTCGCTCTTAGAGAACTCACTCCTGGGAGATGCGCTTGCAAACCGATGGGTATCTTGTCAATCTAGAGGTGCAAGGTCATAAAAACCTCCTTAAATCTATATTTAGCCATCGCTTTCCTGAGGAATAAAGTACATGTGTTATCCTTAGCCTCAGCCCTCTAGATATTTGAAATGAAACAGCCAAACTTAAATGGTACTATCTAAAGATCAGTACTTTGGTGAAAACTTGCTCATAATAAATTGATAACAAATATAATAATATGAAATATGTGCATAGCTGCCTAATAAAACCAAGTCTCTTTTTAGGCATTTTAAGTAAGTTAGCAAAGAAGAGTGACAATTAGTTATAGTAGACTCGAAGCAGTTTCAGCACTCTTGCACTTGAAGTAAAATTTACAGTAATAGAATAAATGCTGCGATATAAAACTGGGTCTTCAGATTCTTTGTTGCGACAAATTAGAAGATATCGTGATGCCCGTCGAGAGTAAGTTGGATGCTTTGAATGTATACGAAGTAAAAGCACGATCACCGAAGAACTGACGTTTGTCACAAGCACAGCTTAGCGACTTCATTCGGAAGAGCGTTTTTTTTAAATCGAAACCTTATTAGCAAGTTTTCCCAATCGGAAGCTGGAGCAAGAGAATCAAGGGACCTAAAAATGAGTGACAGAACTTTGAATTCTTATTCTGCTTGATGGGAAGCCAGTGCAGGTCAGTGAGAATTGTAGGAATGTCATGGTTTAATTGGTATTGACAGAAAAGCTTGGGTGTAGAGTTTTGCACCACCTGAGAGTGTCATACGGACTAGTCAGTGAGACGGTCAAGTGTGCATTTTCAGAATTCGAAATGTGATCAATTGAATTTCGGCACCAGCTAGGCCGGTGTATACTTATCTAATCAGGCCTAAATTCGTGAAATCCTAATGCAGTTGAAAGTATGCATAATAATACGACCATCTAATGAAAAGTCGTTTAGGAAGAGCACACTTACCTTCCGCGCCGAGGTTATGTGAAACTATTTTGATCGAGCCGATTTTCAATTTTCTGCTAAGTTCTGACGAAAACTTGTTTGTTCCGTAAATACAACTTTTTAAGTCTTTATTAAATATCAGTCAATTTGCCTACCATGTAAGTGCGAGCGTCAGCAATACATGCAAGCTAGTTGAGAAACTTTGAAGAGCTTTGAGAGCTGGGAGAGATCACAGCACGGGACAGCTGTGTGCCGTCTGCATAGCAATTTTAAGCCTAGACTGCAATGGCTGTTAATTAAGCAAGAGGGATGTGAATTTGGCAAAGAGTTGGAACAATAACTTACCTAGAGGGTACCTCATACTTTTGTGGCTCGTTTTGTTTGCTCAGAAATTTTTCGTTCAGATAAAATCTAGCCTAAATCATTGCAGTGCAGCCTTCGTGGTATCCAAGCGAGACGATAGCCGCTAAGGGATAACTTGCATTTACAATTGTATCAAACATTGCGAGTGATTAAGTATAACTGGCTGATAGATTCAACCTTAGTCAGCGTTCCTGAGAAGATACTTATACATTCGTAGCAGTGCTAACTATGCTATGTAATGACTACCTCTAAAATCTTACTGGAACTCTCTTCCTGTGGATGAAGTTTTTATATAAAGTTTAGTTCAGTTTGCTGCTACGCGATCCCGTGCCATCGATAGGAAAGACCCTATGGACACAGGGCAGAAGACGTTTAAAAATAAACATAAATATAAATACAGCAGCATCATTTATACAATGGAAGAAGAATCCAAGTGTGAATCGACCCGTTTGCAGCAGACAACATTTTGCTGTCCTCTGACGTCTCGCACCCACGACCTGCGTGGTGAAGAGTTAGCACCTTACCCTTTAGCTAAGACTCCGGATTACGCTTACCGCTTCTCGCCGATCTCCACTTTTTCCCAGTCAAGCAAATCATTGACTTCAAGGTTTTTTCACACACTTTTAGCCCCTTCTTTCTTTGGCTTTAGCCTACCTATCAGATCTGCTCCCCCCAGTTGGCTTAACATCATACCAGCAGCTTTTCCGACTCGAACAGTTTAGTCATACCTAGTACGAGTCTCAAATCCTTTGGAGATCGTGCCTTTAGTTTGTAAGCTCCCAGTGCCTGGAACTCACTCCCGACCTGCGTCAAGACATCTCCAGACTTTTCTACATTTAAAAGAAACTAAAATCGCATCTATTCAATATTTATGACAACATTTAGTCTGTCCCTGTGAATCGCCCTTTAGGTGTTAAGGCTAGCTGACACTGTGCGTCCTGCCACTAACCATACTTGCATGCTGACCCTGTGCATATCACCCCTAACCATGTTATTCTTGTTGTGTATTCAGCATGCTCCCCCTAATAATTCGATCGTGCTTCATTTGCAACTGCAAACTGTCTAGGAATAGATTGAGTTCTCTGATGTTGCTATACCAAGTGTATTATTATTATTATTATTATCCTTGCCTAATGTTGAGGTCTTAAGTGGCCTACCAAGAGCTTCTTTAAAGGATACAAGGACAACACCTGAGGCTAAGTTAAGTTAAGTAGCATAGAAGCAAATCTATGCATCTCAGAAGGTGAGTGGTATGTATGGGTTCTAGTGAGCCAGTAGTCGTCTTGGAATGAGTGATTATGTGCGAGATTTTTCCCTGGTAGCTAGCTTGAAGTGGAACATTGAACTTCTGAAAGTAGCAGAGAATGAGGAGCCTAGTGGAGATTTTACTTTAGGGTAGACTCTATTGTCATAGCTAAGTTTCAAGTACGGTGCTGAACTGGGAGTGGCTAAGATATTTTAATTTCGGCTCAAGCCTTGTTGGATTGTGTACCTTTGATTCCACCATGCTCTTCCTCGTGCACGTGACCTGGCGGCAGCGGCCATGATGGATCAGTAGGAAGCTCACTAATCCTCATATGCAAGCTGAACAAGTATTCAGTCTTTCTGTCAACGTCCACAATGTCATAAAGACTATGTGGGTGTTACGCAGGAGATTTTTGTATCGCGCAGTCACAGCCTAAGCGGCTTTCGGTCCGCATTCGGTAGCCAACAGACTTCGTCTCACGCAACAAAGAGAAAGTGGGAAGCATAGCAGAGTCAGGAGAGCAGTTGAGGTAGTGAGTAGCGTGGCAATAGCAGCTCAGGATCGCTGAAAAGGATGAGCCATAGTCGGCAGCAGGAGAGTAGTTGTCGTTGCGTAAGAATTGTGGAAGCGAGTTCCACAGTCTAGGACCTGCAGAGCTAAAGCGTCTGTCGCCAACGGTCTATAAGCGGAGGAATGGAACAGCTAATGTATTGTCTACACAGGACCTGAGGGCACGAAGCGGCTGAAAGTGGTGCAGCAGTTCAGCTAGGGGCGAAGGAGCCAAGAATATTGGCTATTGTGTCTTTGCAGCATTTCACAATTGGAGGCAGAAGGGATCATCATCACGGGAGCACCATCTCTTTAAAGCACAATTCCAGCTGCCTGCTAAGGACGTGGATCGCGGAGCGGTGGACTCGGCAGTCAGCAGGCAGCCAAGCAGGTATTGTAGCTAGACTGAGCCGTAATAGCCCAGGAAATATGTGGGTTCGAACTCTGCACTGGGCAATCCTTTATTACCCAATACATCCGCGGTGCTGATAGCCGTTAAGGCTCTTCTGCCCCTACATAGATGAGGCCTTTAGATCAGCTAATATTGTTAATAATATTTTTTAGCGTCATCTGAGTAAGGTGAGCAGGATGTTGCTCGACGCCGGGAACATCCCCTTTAGCGCCTCTCGAAGCCCGGTAGTCCCTCACTCACTTTGTCCACGCTTTCAGAGAAGGCTATCGCAATTAGAGAGCGACTCGACGTAACGACAATGCGAGCCCGAAGACGTACGAAACAACGAAACGCACCCGACGGAATGCTAATGCAAAATCTGCGGATGTCCACAAAGGCCTCAAAGGTGTATCTCCAAAGTCCCTTCACTCGAGGCGGCACGCTATAGCAGACTGCCTTAGCACACCTGCCTCGGCCCTTTATACACCCGATCATCATCAGAGGATTAAAAGTCAGCTTGCAGCTCCTGCAGTTGATCGTTGAGCCTTGTATTGCAGAAGAACCCGGCGATAAGGCGATGATACTTTACCAACCAAGTCGTCGGTCCGAGTCAGCTAGTAGACTGTACTTTATTGTCCGACGCGTAAACGTGGTAGCCGCTAAGGCTCTGTGCATGCTTCCATTAACCATATTTTACATGTTGGCATCGTACATGTCACCTCTAACCGTGTTGTGCTTCCTGACATTTCGCATATTATTACTAACCATTTAATTTTGCTTCCTATCCAGCATGTGTAGAGTGCCTAGAAACAGATAAAGTTCACTGAGGGTGCAATGCAAATGCATGATTATTATCATTACTATTTTGCTGCTATAGAAAATTAGTTTTTCAAATCATCTCATTTTCGCTAGTTTGCTTATGCTTTTGGACTACTTCTCGAGTACCTCAACCCATTATCATCTCAGAATCACATTTACTTGCGCTCTGGCCTTCGCAATGCCTGTAAATGAAGATTTAAGCTCATTTAACCTGATCAATGAGTATTTTGGACCCTGGCCGTACCTAGATCTGGTGCCTTCGATGTCAAAAAATCAGACTCAAACCCAACACTACTAGCTTGGATCGAATGGGCCTATCAAGCAGGATAGCTTGTAGACGCTGGGATATCAGGAGCTCAGTGACTCCTTATTATTACTCTTTAAATGTGTCTTTAAATGTACCAAAATGCTCCTATTGGAGAAGCGTGATGATGGCGTACAGTCCGCGTATAAGAACATCGGGCATAGGATACTCACTTACAAGAATAGCGGTTCCACATCCCAGATAGATTTGCTCTAGCTGAAGTCTCACTTCGCATATAGGAATACACCACCTTTAAGAATGGCCATTTGCCGGCCCGAGCGTATTCTTATAAGCGGAGTCGACTGTATTAGCTTGAATATGGTACAACTTTGAGCCCCGACATGCTACGCACGACTTCAAAAGAGAAAAAGTGACACACTTAAGTAGCGGCAATGCTCTCTTACGCAATAGCAAGTACGAAAATGAGCATGTTGCTTGACACTGTTAAGGAAATTCTTAATCACAGTAATTTTTCGCACTTGTCTTGATGAATTGGTTGCAAACTTAGCGTAATCTTTCTGCCTCGTGCAAGCATCCTCTTGCTGCTATCAAAAAGAAATTGCATATACGCACCCATTTAGACAGCTCAAACTAAACTTAACTGGCTTAAGGTTCCACTATTTATAATAATAATAATGATGCTTTTGAGAAAGCGCCCTCAGAGAACTCAATCTCTCTCTAGGCACTTTACATTTGCTGCAAAGAAACATGTAATTGAATGGTGAGTAATATCATAATAACAAAAAAAATGAATAATATGGTTAAGGGTGACATGCACAGGGTCAGCATACAAATGTGGTCAGTGGCAGCATGCATAGTGTCAGCACGCATAAGCACATCAGGGACGAATCACATGGACCCATTAAATGCGGTCCTAAATAGGTGTGTTTTTAAGTTCTTTTTAAATGTGGTCAGGTCAGCGGATTTTCTGACGCAGGTCGGGGGGGGGGGGAGTTCCAGGCTTTGGGAGCGTACGAACTAAATGCACGGTCTCCAAAGGATTTAAGGTTTGTACGAGGTATATGCAGGCGGTTGGATTCCAAAAAGCGGGTGGTATGATGCTTGGCCTGGTGGGGTAGTATATCTGAGAGCTAGGCTGGAGCCATAGAATGAAGGGACTTAAAAGGGAGTGACAAAACCTTGAAGTCAATCCGTTGCTTGACTGGTCGCCAGTGCAGGTCGGCGAGAAGTGGAATAATGTGGCAACTGACGCTCACGACAGACAAGCCTAGCTTCGAAGTTTTGCACCAGCTGCAATCGCCTGATCGCACATGCTGGTTGGCCAGTAAGCAGTGAGTTGCAGAAGTCGAGACGGGATGTCACGAATGCATGGACCAACTTGGATGTGGTATCCTTATCTAAACAAGCCCGAATTTTAGCAATGTTATGAAGCTGAAAATAGGCAGATTTGACTGTGGAGCTGATATGGTCGTCTAACGAGAGGTCGCTTTGGAATATGAACATTTATAATACATGGATTACATACATACATGGAATGCGTACAACCTTAGATGAAAATGTATAATACTGGATAGCATTAGTACGTAAGTTCATAACGAACGTATTATAGTGCAGAACAACTTACTAATATTATGTCTCGCCAACTTCGTCCAGTGTTTGACGATGAAGATAAACACATCAAATGCTGAATAAATGACAATTGTATTATGACTAATTAAATAATTACCATAACGTAGTGAATCTTTTGGTTTTTCTGGAAACTAATCAGATTTCAATATACTCCTTTTGGTTGGTGTGGAAAATAAACAGATTTCATTTAATCATTGTTTTGATCACAGTGGCAGTAGGTTTGTGATTTATAATCGCTCTTTCGATGCCTTTGAATCATAAGCAATTGAGAAATAACTCCTGTTACTAAGAAAAGAAAAATTAAAATAAAATTTGTTATTAACGTTTTAAGAACGCTATGTTATTATTGTCAATTTCCTTCATTGGCTGAGGTTCGCTACTGCGATAATGTCTAACGAGCGTTCACTAAGCTCAAGCATCAACGGCGTTCCCCGCGAAGTATTCATTAAGACATCCAGCTAAATTAAATATAGCTGTAAATAAATAAATAAACAAAAGTAAGTAAAGTAAATAAAGTGGTTAGCAGGCACCACATGGCATATCAAATGGACGACGATACGGGGCCAGCTGCACGTCCAAATTATAATCAAAGCGCTTTAAAGTATTTGCAGCCACCCTTGCTTTGGCAGATGGTCTCCATTAGTTCACCCGGTTAGACGGTCACCTCTAGCTACCCCGGTCGTGGGCTTCATCAGTCCTGACGCGCATTTAAAACACTTGTATGAAAGCAATTAAATTATCTTAAGTTACTATGCAAATGAGTTTTATATCACAGCAGCAATTGCTTCGGCAGAAGTCTTAAAACAAGTTTCAACAGACACAATTCAACGATCCATGTGCAATCATGTAATGTAATGTAATGTATCTCCGTCAGTAACTCCACAAAGTCATAAAGACCATGTGGGTGTTACGCAGGAGAGTTTTGTATAGCGCACTCACAGCCTAAGCGGCTTTCGGTACGCATTCGGTAGCCAACAAACTTCGTCTCACGCAACAAAGAGAAAGTGGGAAGCATAGCAGAGTCAGGAGAGCAGTTGAGGTAGTGAGTAGCATAGAAGTAGCAGTTCAGGACCGCTGGAAAAGATGTGCCATAGTCGGCAGTTGGAGAGTAGTTGTCATTGCGTAAGAATTGTGGAAGCGAGTTCCACAGTCTAGGACCTGCAGAGCTAAAGCTTCTGTCGCCAACTGTCTTTAAGCGGAGGAATGAGACAGCTAATTTATTGTCCACACACGACCTGAGGGCGCGAACAGGCTGAAACTGATGCAGCAGTTCAGCTAGATACTAAGGAGACAAGCCGTGGCGGGCCTTGTGGGTCAGCGTAAGAACCTTGCTCTGAATCCGTTGGTCAACCGGCATCCATCTTAGTTCTTTTAGCAAAAGAGACTCATGCTCAAACTTCTGGGACTTAAAGACTAGCCTTGCAGCCATATTCATAGCTGGAGTGGCCTAATCGCGATTTTGGTAGCCCAGCCAACAGGGAGTTGCAACTATCAAGCCAAGACAGAACCAAGGAGCTAGTTCAATTTTTGCAAGCCACTATGAAAGACAGGTCGCAATCTTGGATGGGGATCGAACGTGATGGCTAGCTGCAGGGTGTTCTATGAGCAGCCGTTCGGTTTTATCGTCATTTAATTTCAGGAAGTTTTCCGACATCCAGGATCGAATATCGGCAAGGCAAGCATTCAATTTTTCAGTTGCCGCAGTATATTCCGACGATTTAAATGATAAATACAACTGAGCATCGTCAGCATAAAGGTGATATCCTATTCTATGGGCCTTAATCATTTCCCCCAGAGGTTGTGTATAAATGGAGAACAGCAAGGGACCAAGTACAGACCCTTGAGGGACTCCACAGGTGACTTTTCTCGTGTGTGAGATCTGACCCCCACACGACACGGATTGAACACGACCAGACAAGTACGATTTAAACCATGCCAGTGCTTCGTCTGACAGACCGATCGTTGTCCTCGATCGTTCAAGCAGAACTTCGTGATCAATGGTGTCGAAGGCAGCAGACAGATCTAGCAGAGCTAGGGCAGTGACATTCCCGTCGTCGTTGCCACGTAGAATGCCATGGTTAACACGGAGGAGAGCAGTTTCAGTAGAGTGCTGCCTCTTCAACCCTAATTGAAATGTTTCTGACGTTCCATTATTTTCAAGATGTTCAACTAGCTGCTTAGCAACAATTTTTTCAAAAATCTTTGATAAGAACGAAAGAAGGGAAACTGGATGATAGTTTGCTAGGACCTCTGTGTCTAATCCAGGCTTTTTAAGAATAGGTTTAACGATTGCCGATTTGAAGGACTTGGGGACGACTCCTGTTCCCAAAGAAGCATTAAAATTCTTGGTTATGGCAGGGCTAAGATGGTCTGCAAGTGAAGACCACAGAGATGAAGGTATAGGGTCTTCAGGAGACGAGCTCTTTTTGCTAGACCTTATTAAGGCAGCCACATCACAGGCAGAAACATCGGAGAACCTTTTAAGAAAGGTCACAGGTTGAGGAACGGCGATTGCTTTGATCTGAGGGGGCTTAATGGAGGCACGAATGTGCACAATTTTTTCAGTAAATCATCAGCACAAGAGAACTTTATTCACCCTATCATTATTCTAGGCGGCGGTAGCAGGCGATTGCACGATCGCTGCCGGCACGTCTATGTACGCGCGTGAAGTAGTACACTCTGCCCCTCCGCCGAAAATTTTGACTTTTCCAATTTCACTAGAGTGAGCTGCCAAAGTGGCGTACATCAGTAGCGGTAAGGTGCTAGCTCTTCACGTTTCGGGTCGTGGGTTCGAATCCTTCAACGGGCAATCCTAGTCGCCACCTGTAAGAGCGTTGATGGTCACTAAGAGTCTTCTGCCGAAAGATAAATGAGGCTGTTCGATCGGTTGACCTTTACTGTACTTCACTTTAGTATTAGTCCTCGGTATGCTCGAAGTTCTAGTTTAAGGTGTAAGCGCATTTAAAAATGCTTAAAATTATTTATATTATTAAATATTTAATGGGGTTATCCCTATTTAATAGTCAGAATGGCTCATATTTCCCGTCAGCTCTATGCAGGCCTGCTGGCCTCTTTGCCAGCGGCACGTCGCTTCAGCCTCTAAAAGTGAGCTGCCGTTTTCTTCTTACGAAAGGCCTGCAGGCTCTTCCGAGAGGCTCGCCGAACGTGCAGAGCTTCCAGCTCATTGAAAGCAACTAATTTCACCTTCTTCTAGAGGGCTAGAGAGTACTTTCCAGGGGTAATTTCGGGGTTTTCTCCAGAACGAGGCTAGCAGTTTTCTCGGATGAAACTAAGCAGGCCTAGAGGTTTTCGCTCCTTCCGAGCGCAGCCTCCGGCTCCGGAGGAGGAGATCAATGTCTTCTTTAGACGTGCCTCACAGAGGCTTGAGGAATAATTGTCGCAGCGGAGCTTTAAGTGGTTCTAAAATGAGGCTCGCGAAATTTAAATCCTACAGGTCTTTTCCTTTCACCTGAATTTCGCAGATGTAAGAACATTCCAGTTGAAGATGCGTGTGCTAAGAGATTGCCGTGATTTCTGAAACGTCGAAGAGCCAAGACTGACTGCCAGCCGGTGCACCTTCAGCGCCGAGCTTCGTGGTGCACCTACATAAGCCTGTAGGCGCTCCATGTTCCTCAGCGCTCCGCGTCAGGGTCGGTCTCGCTGGTTCTTTGGACGCGATTGTCTGCGAATCCGTGGATATCTATGAATATCGTAGATGTCCATTATTTACGGATGCTAACTGCTACGAGTCTCCTACAGCACCGTTTCACTCTGAGCTAGCCTGACGCCACAGCGATTAGAAATAAGCCTCTTGAAATAAGCAACCAAATGCACACTTAAAGGACTTACAAGCACAAATTCTTGTGTGAAACCAATTGATTCTATGCGTGTGTATTGAGGTTGTCGTTAACACTATCCGTCTGTAGCATGGTAGATTAACTAAACTCTATGTAAAAGTCCTGTGCCAATTAAACACTCTATTATTTGTAATAAATTGGTGCACTCGAAAAAAAATGTGCTTGGAAGTTCTTGCTCTCTTAATCAGCGTTTAAACAAAATAGGCTAACGCTGTCACACTACTCTGGAAACTTCAGGTTATACCAACTCAAACCCAACGCCTGGCCTCAAAGATTTCTGGCGATGGTCTGATTACCAGCGTCTATTCATCAGGTACCAGTGACACATACCTGGGCAGAAATACCAAGATAACTCTACTTGAGTCCTCACTACTCTTTGATTTCTTTCATTCTAATATTACCAACAGGCTCTTAGATTAAAAAAACGTAAACTTGTAAGCCATATTCTCAGGCAAAACGCGTTGCCCTGACTGTAGGGCACAGTGAAAGTATTCATTTCGCTTCGTTCAGGTCTACGTGTCGCCCCTGGTTGTTGTGGCCTACCATCAGATTAGTAATATAATAATAATAAGAATAAATTTGATATAACAACCTCAGAGAACTCAACATATTTCTAGGCACTTTACATTTGCTACAAAGGAAGCACGATTGAATGACTAGTGGTAGCATAGTCAATGACAACAAGCATAACATGGTTAGTGGTGACATGCACAGGGTAAGCATGCAAATATGGTTATCGGCAGCATGCACAGCGTCAGCACCCATAAGCATGTAAATAAAGAATTACATGGACCCACGAAAAGATGCAACAAATATGTGCGTTTTAATTTTCTTCTGTAATGTGGTCAAGTAAGTGGATTTCGTGACGCAAGTCGCAAGTGAGTTCCTGGCTTTGGAAGCATACAACTAAAAGCACCGTCTCCAAAAGATTTCAGGTTCGTACGACGTATACGTAAACAAATAGATTCCAAAAAGCTAGCATTATGTTGCTTAGCCTGGCGGCCCCCCCCCGAGTGGTTCTGATAGGTTGGCTTGAGCAAAAGAATGAAGGGACCTCAAAGTGAGTGGCAGAACCTTGAAGTCGATGCGTTTTTTGACTGGGAGCCAGTGCAGGTCGGCGAGAAGTGGTGTGATGTGGTAACTGCAACGCCCACGACATACAAGCCTAGCTGCAGAGTTTTTTACAAGCTGCAAGCGCTTGATTTCGCAGGCCGGTAGACCAGTAAGCAGCGAGTTACATAATTCCAGACCGGATGTCACAATTGCATGAAATAGCTTAGATGTGGTATTCCTGCCTATGCAAGCTCAAATTTTAGCAGTCTGGATAGTGTCATGCAGCTGAAAGTAGGCAAACTTGAATGTGGAGCTGATGTGGTCATCCAATGAAAGGTCACTTTGGAACAGGACGCCTAGATTTTGTGCAGGTTCAACGGAAGATTTGCTCGCAGAGCCAATTGTGAGCATTAACCTTTCCCATTTTTTAATCACACTTGGTTCGCTCATAATTAGTAAGTAGGTTTTACCATCATTCAATTTTAAAGAGTTAGCTGCCATCCATGTGCAGACGTCATCAATACATGCAGCACGGGAGTTGAGAGAATTCGAGGTGCTGAGGGCTGGGAGGGATCAAAGCAAAAGTACAACTGAGTGTCATGGACAAAGAAGTGAAAGCCTAGATGGCGCCTGGCAATCACATCGGCAATAGTGAGAGTATAAAAAACGAAACCAAGCACAGAGCCCTGATGTACCCCATATTTAGATGTTTCTCGGATGATCTGCTTCCATGCACATCAATACTCAGGAGTCCCCCACTGAGATAGGACCTGAATCATTGCTGTGCAGTACCCGTGGTGCCCAGGCAATATGAATGGCGCTCAAAAAGAACTTGGCGATCGATAGTATCAAAAGCTGACGAAAGATCGAGCAAACCAAGAAACAAGAAGAGAGACTCTAATTAACTTTGCATTCATAAATAGGTCGTTATTAACACGGAGCAATTCTGATCCTGTGGAGAGGTTAGCTCTTAAACCAGACTGGAACTTCCTAGCAAGGTTTGAAGTTTCAATACATGAGTGATCGCTTGCATTGTATAGCCATCGTTATGGTCCAATCTGAGCCTCTTCTCTGTTTTAGCCCAGGAGCTAAGGTGCTCGCTCTTTACGATCCAGCACGTGGGTGCGAGTCTTTTGGTGGGCGATTTCTTTAATGCCTACTGCAAGCGGTTGCGATAGCCGTTAAAGCTTTTCTGCAGCTATACAAATAAGGCTGCTTAATCAGCTAAACCTATCTTACCTTCTTACACGGCTGCTTGTCAGTCGGTTAGCTTAGGAAGTCTAGATTTCTACACGATCTTTCCTAGGCCCCCTTTATCTTACTTTGTACTCTCCCTCTCTTTCTCTCTCTCTCTCTCTCTCTCTCTCTCTCTCTCTCTCTCTCTCTCTCTCTCTCTCTCTCTCTCTTTCTCTGGCCATTTAATTGCTAAGCATACTCTAAAATTTCGATTCCTACGAACATGACATCCATTTATCTGTGCTGCGATCTACTGCACTTCCTTACCTGCCAGTACCCCAGACGCTCTCTGACTACCCTTGTACTGTGAATTTCTGACGGTCTTTTCGCGAGCGAGAATGACAAGGAAACAAGCCAAATAGTTACGCACATGCTTACTGTCGCTTAAAGGAAAGTGGATAGCCTGACACTCATAACTTTTTTGGCTAGCATATTCTCAGTAACGTGCACCCGTTGTAACCAGGGCGTCTTGCCTAAAATAACCTTTTACTGTTCGACCATATTAGCCAATCAGCCGACGCAACCTACTTTTAGCTAATTAACATGGCAAAACTGATTGACACGATAGGGAACGGTACTGCAGCCAAATTTCCCCATTCAGTTATGACGTGCTATTAATACTTACAGAACTTTACTTTTTAACCCATGAGTCTTAACCCGGGGCAAAGTGCTAGCTCTTCAGGACCCATATTGTGGGTTCGAGTCCTTCAGCAGACAATCATTTATTACCAGCTGCAAGCGAGGTGACAGCCACCAAGGCTCTTCTGCCGCTATATAAACGAGACTGTTTTATCATTTTAGAGATTCCCTTTTTTCTCTTGATCAAGTAGAATGCCGACTCCAAAATCTGGATGGGAGAGTAGTTGTCGTCGCGTAAGAATAGAAACTTTCTCAAACTCGTTGAGTCTAGCCTCCTTTTATCCTCTAATGACGGAGCACCTGCGGAGATATACTGTAAAAGAAAATTACGTACGCTATTTCGGCAAAGACAAAATGCCTTGCACTGGCCCTGGTATTATTGTTAGCGTTCTCCCGGCCCAAAAAATCGCAGATGTTTAGATACCACGCCCACTGACTAGAGAATGCACACCACGGCCAATGCAGCCTCATAACGAGTGAAGAATCATAGAATTGTAATAATTTCTATCCTTTAATTATCTATATTGCTCTGCATTCGGCTATGAGGTGACTAGGCCTGTCACTACACCCTCGCAAATTCTGCTGATAAACCGCAGGTGCGGTGGGCAACATGGCCACCAAGTGAGCATCCATTGGCTGAACCGAAGGCGTCACAGCGGCACCGTTTTGAGCAGCTTCAATGGAGGATAGTAACCTTGTCCTCGCGTCCGGGTCTTGGCTTCTGGATACCGTCTTACATTACGGGCTGCTGGCAGGAGCTGCATTTCAGTTGCTATGCATCCTGTCTCTACTATTTCCATTGGTAAGCTTATTTTTGTGCATACTATCCTGTTCTAAATGTCCGGGGTCAGACAAAAGGCGATCTCCTAAACTAGCGCGTTGTCTTCTCCGAGTCGCCTGCTTTTCGTTTCTCAGCATCCGCAGTGGCTTCACGTTCCTATTATGAATTTGCATACGCGGCACCTCATTTCAAGCGTGTGCTATCCGATCGAGTGTTCTAGCCATTGAACCGTCAATGTGCTACGTTCGTGTCACCCCTAACCGTGTTATGCTTGTTGTCATAATAATAATACACTTGATAAAGTGCCCTCAGTGAATTCAATCTCTTTCTAGGCTCTTTACGGGGAGCATGTAACCACTAACCATTTGATCGTGCGTCCTTTGCAGCAAATTTAAATTGCCTAGAAATAGATTGTGTTCTCTGAGACCGCTGCGTCAAGTGTATTATTATTATTATTATTATTACTCCAGCATTATTTATTCTAGAGTGCGTACCTACCCGAGACATATACTAATAATAATAGGAATAAAGCATATTTATAACGCTCAGGGAGAACCAAATATATCTTTAGGCACTTTTCTATAAGGGAAGCGCACCAATAAGGTTAGTGGTAACACGCACTGCGTCAGCAAGCACAAGCTCACAACGGACGATTCACACGGATCCAGCAAAGAATAATAATTAGTAGTGGTATTACATTTGCATGCATTTATGTGGCGCCCTAGGAGAACTTAATCTTTTTTGTAGGCACTGTACATATAGGTGCTTCAAAGAAGGAATGATCGAATGATTTATTGGTAGCATAGTCAATGACAACAAGCATAACATGGTTAGAGGTGGCATGCACAGGGTCAGCACGCAAATATGTACGGTTATTGGCAGCATACACGGTGTCAGCACACATAAGTGCATAAAGGACAAATCATGTGGACTCACTCAATTCTGTGATAAATGAATAGATGCGTTTTGAGCTTCTTTGCTGTGATGAGCAGGCTCGTTTTTAGCCGTCATGTCAAAGGACGTAGTGACCTGCGTGGGTAGTGAGTTCCAGGCTCTGGGAGCATACGAACTAAAGGCACGGTCTGCAAAAGATTTGAGGCCCTGCTAAGCAATCAGGTTATACGATGCCTTGGCTAGTTTGAGAGTAGTTATGATAAGACACGAGCTGGTTTGACCCAGTGATTAAGATGATCGCCCCGACCAAGGTCTGGCCTAGGTCATGGGCTCGAGCCTTGTGGCATATGTGAAGTGCCTGAATAGAGATTTAAGCTCTCTTAGGGTGCTATATAAATGAATATATTATAGGTACACTGGAGCCAGAGAATGGAGGGACCTAAAAGTGAATGACAGAGCCTTGAAGTTGATACACTGCTTGATCGGGAGCCAGTGCAAGTCACCCGAAATGGTGTGATGTGGCAACGTCAATGCTCACGGCAGACAAGTCTAGCTGCCGAGTTTTGCACCAGCTGTAAGTGCTTAACTGTACTGGCAGAAAGACCTGCAAGTAGAGATTTACAAAAGTTGAATCGGGACGTCACGTATGCATGGACCAACTGGGATGTGGTATCCCTGTCTAAGCAGACCCAAATTTCTACAGTGTTACTTAGCTGGAAGTAGGCAGACTTGGCAGTGGAGCTGATGTGGTCGTCTAGTGAAAGGTCACTACGGGACATAACACCCAGATTTCGTGCAGATGCTTCAGGAGATCGCTGGCAGAGCCCATTTTGAGGATAGGTTTCCAATTTCTGAACACACTTGGTTTGCCCATAACTAGTAAGTTGGTGTAATCGTCATTCAATGTGAAAAAATGATTTACCATCCAAGTGCAAATGTTAGCAATACACGTAGCATGGGATTTAAAGGAGTTTGCCACGTTGGAAGGGAGGGAGGGGTCAAAGCACGGGTACATCTGTGGGCCATCTGCATGGAAATACAAGCCTTGGTTGTGCTTGGCGATTACATCAGCAAGAGTGAGGGTATACATTTTGAACAGAAATTGATCAGTCACTTAGCCGTGTTATATCCAGTACTTTAGAGGCTCCTCTGATTATAGTCGCCCTTGACATCACTGCTCTGTAATATCTCACTGAGGTGCATGCTGACCCTGTGCATGTCACCCCTAACCATATTATTCATTTCGTTTGTTTTTCAAGCATGATTTTACTTACCATTCAATTGCATTTCACTTTACAGCAAATGTAAAGCGCCTAGAGAGAGATTAAGTTATCTGAGGGCGCTGTATCAAGTGAATTATTATTAGTAGTAGTACCTAAACTACCCCTGTACCTCGCCTATGAAATTGCCATCCCGGAAAATGCATGAAAGTGGATGATCAAGTGCTGCTTTTTCGTGATTGCTAAACCTTTATCGTGAGCTATGTGCGATATATGCCGCTTAAACTCGGAGGCCAATTTCTGCTTGTAGCTGGGAGGGTTTTCTTTAGCAGTTTAGGCTCTCAGTAGTTGCATTCACCGTTACTAACCTAATAAAATTTGCTGTTTATATCCTGCAGAAGGCAACCCACTGGCAGCTACAGTTTATTTGAGGCACGCTTAGTATTTTGTAATGTATGCCGCAGCACTGGCGAATAACGATTGGGTTGCAGTCCGGAAACGCTGAGACCACCACCTCCGAAAATGCAGCCGACGGGGATAGTCAACCTTCCGACGAGACGGTGGAAGCACGTACGCACGTCGCACAGGCTAGTGCTGCTAGCAGGCTGCGACCAGCCCCCACTGATACAGGAGGCCGTGGTACTGCCAAAGCCTCTTCAAAGAAGAAGCGGCACTAGATGCGTAGGTGCCTGGCTCATTCGAGAAGGCGCATTATAGACCTTGTATAAAACAATGACTAAGCACCACACAGAACCAGACGCCAAGCTTCCCCTTTCTGAAGCCAAGCACCTATCTCTCTGGCTCCTGGCACGTCATCGTTGGCTCATGAATATGAGGCTGAAGCTGCTATGGGCATCACGTATGCTTCGTGCAGTCCTTGTGGTCGAGAGCA
Organism: Cristatella mucedo; assembly: GCA_009760855.2. Taxonomy (NCBI): domain Eukaryota; kingdom Metazoa; phylum Bryozoa; class Phylactolaemata; family Cristatellidae; genus Cristatella; species Cristatella mucedo. The sequence continues at coordinate 388,173 of WPIO01000093.1, read as the reverse complement.
CGGTGAGTTTCGATGGACTGCTCTTGAGGGTGTCGAGATGCAAGCACTACAGTGCTGCTTGGTAAATCTTTTTGATTTTATTTTTGTATAGCAGTAGCTTTTGAGCAAGATTCTAGTGGTTGCTGCAATCTATCGTTGTTACTTTCTGAGATGAAAATAAAACTATATGAGACAAGTACTTGATTCTTACTTGGAATGCCAAATGAGACGGCGACTTTTGACTTGCAGGAGCTCCTGAAATCCAGAAGAGATCATTATAGTAACTGTAGATCATGCCATACACAACCCCATCGCTTTGGCTACTCCTTACCACTTCCATAGCCGTATGCGTGTAGGGAGTTTCTGACAAATGTGTTTGCATCTCCGATGGTACTTCGCGTGGTAGTGCATCAGACCGCACTAGTGGCTGGGTGGTAATGCTTGCTAAAGTCAGTGGACTCGTGCTGAACACTTTTAGATGGTCTACACAGGTGGTAGCACCTTAACTCGTGTGGTCATTCTAGAGCTAGTCAAGACTGTTAGCCGTTGCTGATAAGCAATTCAAGTTAAGCACCTTGAAGACGCCATAATCGTGGCCTTCTTTAGCTATTACCGATTGCTTGCAGATGGCTGCTGTAGGTAATCAGCAGAGACCCTTCGTTGTAATCGATTCTCTTCGTGTTATATTGGTATATTATATTTATTCTTTTATTATTTATTATTATATATTATTTATTTATTTTTTTATATTGACCTGGACATTTTTCTTCAAAGAAGTGCTTTCATGCACTATTATTGTTGGTGCTAGTGCTTTACTGTAGTTAAAATCTGTTTGCAAAGCCGCCATGTTTGTTTCTCTACAAGCACTGAAGTTTATTCATTGCCTACCTAGCATTGGCTCTGATTGGGCCATTCTTTCCAGCTGATCTGCCTGATCAGGCTGTACTGGCTCTAGAGATTTGGCTTCGGTTACCTCCAGTGCTTTATGATACCTCAATCCGATTGGTTACTCACACTCGTGACCCACCTATGAAACTATGGGTAGAGAATACTTGGCCCAGCCGTCACCAGCTAAGCGACAGGCTGCTGACTTGTTAATATTATGTTTACTTCTGTAACTAACTGCTTACTTGTCTACCGGCCTGTGCAATCAGGCACTTACAGCTGGTGCAAAACTCGGCAGCTAGGCTTGTCTGTCGTGAGCGTTGCAGTTGCCACATCACACCACTTCTCACCGACCTGCACTGGCTACCAATCAAGCACCGCATCGACTTCAAGCTTTTGTCACTCACTTTTAGGTCCTTTCATTCTTTGGCTCCAGCCTACTTACAAAGCATTGACTTGGACAAGTTTTTGAAATCTGTTTGTGATGCAGGCCTTCTTGATCTGCATTCAGACTCGACCGGCAGCCTCGATACCCTCACTGATGCGATGAACATGACATTCAGGAGTGCTCTTGACAAGCATGCTCCCGTTCGCTCTATCCGTGTTCAAAGTCGTCGAGATTGCTTTCAATTTACAAAAAAACTCCTTAAGATGCGCCGTGTTAAGCACAGGCTGGAACGTCGTTTCAAGAAATCGGGGTCTGAGGCAGACCTAGTCAATTTTAAAGACTTCCTTCGAGTTTACACCCGAAAGCTTAAAAAAGCCAGGGCTTCTTTTTTCATTAGAAGACTGAATTCCTGCCAGTCAGACACTAAACAGATTTATAAGACAGTAAACCATTTACTGGCCAATGCTGTGAGGTCTGACTCCCCAGATATTAAAGGCTCAGCCGAAAAGTTTTCAGCCTTCTTTACTGAAAAAATTGTGCACATTCGTGCCTCCATTAAGCCCCCTCCGACCAAAGCAATCACCGTTCCTCAACCTGTGACCTTTCTTAAAAGGTTCTCTGATGTTTCTGCCTGCGATGTGGCTGCCTTAATAAGGTCCAGCAAAAAGAGCTCGTCTCCTGAAGACCCTATACCTTCATCTCTGTGGTCTTCACTTGCAGACCATCTTAGCCCTGCCATAACCAAGATTTGTAATGCTTCTTTGGGAAAAGGAGTCGTCCCTAAGTCCTTCAAATCGGCAATCGTTAGACCTATTCTTAAAAAGCCTGGATTAGACACAGAGGTCCTACCAAACTATCATCCAGTTTCCCTTCTTCCGTTCTTATCAAAGATTCTTGAAAAAATTGTTGCTAAGCAGCTAGTTGAACATCTTGAAAATAATGGAATGTCAGACACATTTCAATCGGGTTTCAAGAGGCAGCACTCTACTGAAACTGCTCTCCTCCGTGTTAACAATGATATTCTACGTGGCAACGACGACGGGAATGTCACTGCCCTAGCTCTGCTAGATCTGTCTGCTGCCTTCGACACCATTGATCACGAAGTTCTGCTTGAACGATTGAGAACAACGATCGGTCTGGCAGACGAAGCACTGGCGTGGTTTAAATCCTACTTGTCTGATCGTGTTCAATCCGTGTCGTGTGGGGGTCAGGTCTCAGACATGAGAAGGGTCACCTGTGGAGTCCCTCAAGGGTCTGTACTTGGTCCCTTGCTGTTCTCCATTTATACGCAACCTCTGGGAAAAGTGATTAAGGCCCATAGAATAGGATATCACTTCTATGCTGACGATACTCAGTTGTATTTGTCATTTCAACCGTCGGAATCTGCTGCGGCAACTGAGAAACTCAATGCTTGCCTTGCCGATATTCGATCCTGGATGTCGGAAAACTTCCTGAAATTAAATGACGATAAAACCGAACTGCTTCTCATAGGACACCCTAAGCATGTGGCTGGATCAAAAGGCTTTGCTGTTCTAATAGGTGATGCTATTGTGCGACCTTCACCACGTGCTCGTAATCTAGGTGTCGTGTTCGACAGCTGCCTCAATTTCAAAAGCTTCATTCAGAAGACTGCCTCTACAGCTAGCCATCACATCCGATCCCTATCCAAGATTAGAAGCTGTCTCCCACAGTGGCTTGTAAAAAAATTGACTAGCTCTTTAGTTCTGTCTCGGCTTGATTATTGTAATTCCCTTTTGGCTGGGCTACCAAAGAAAGCTATTATGCCACTACAGCTGACCATGAATATGGCTGCAAGGCTGGTCTTCAAGTCCCAGCGGTTTGAGCACGTGTCTCCTTTGCCAAAAGAGCTAGGACGGTTGCCGGTTGAGCAAAGGATACAGAGCAAAGTTCTTACGCTGACCCACAAGGCCCGCCACGGCTTGGCTCCTTCGTACCTAGCTGAACTGCTGCATCAGTTTCAGCCTGTTCCAGCCCTCAGGTCCTGTGTGGACAATAAATTAGCCGTCCCATTCCTCCGCTTGAAGACAGTTGGCGACAGAAGCTTTAGCTCTGCAGGTCCTAGACTGTGGAACTCGCTTCCACAATTCTTACGCAACGACAACTACTCTCCAACTGCCGACTATGACACATCTTTTTCAGCGGTCCTGAACTGCTACTTCTATGCTACTCACTACCTCAACTGCTCTCCTGACTCTGCTATGCTTCCCACTTTCTCTTTGTTGCGTGAGACGAAGTCTGTTGGCTACCGAATGCGTACCGAAAGCCGCTTAGGCTGTGAGTGCGCTATACAAAACTCTCCTGCGTAACACCCACATGGTCTTTTTGACTTTGTGGAGTTACTGACGGAGATGCATTACATTACATTACATTACATTACCTATCAGATCTACTCCCCACTAGGCTAAGCATAGTAGCACTCGCTTTTCGGAAACTATTTACGTATACCTCGTACAAACCTCAAATTCTTTGGAGACCGTGACTTTAGTCGTACGCTCCCAAAGCCTGGAACTCACTCCCGACCTGCGTCACGACATCTCCTGACTTAACCACATTTGAAAAGGAAGTAAAAAAGCACCTATTTATGACTGCATTTAGTGGGTCCCTGCGATTCGTTCTTTATGTGGTTATTCGTGCTGACACTTTGCATGCTACCACTAACCGTACTTGCATGCTGACACTGTGCATATCACCCCTTACCATGCAATGCTTGTTGTCATTGAGCCTGCTACCAATAACCATTCGATCATGCTTCCTTTGCGGCAAATGTAAAGCGCCTAGAAAGAGATTGAGTTCTCTGAGGGCGCTTTATCAAGTTTGTTATTATTATTACTATTATTAATGCTATTACCAACCGAGGTCGTGGGCTCGAGCCCCGTGGCATATGTGAAGTCCTCAAATAAGATTAAGTTGTCTCGGGGCACTGTACAAATGAATCATATATATATATATATATATATATATAAGCAAATGTCACCTTGACCTTGGTCGTTGCGAGCACCTTGACAACTGGGTAAAACCAGCTGGCTGTTCTTCCCTGGCTCGGGATTGACTTGAATGTAATTACTTTCTAGTCTTGACTCGGATGAAATGCGAAAAAAGCAACGCCAAATTGTCAAATAGTTCACATTCCACCTGGGCAGCGCCAATAATGTGCATGCACTACTTAGGTATGCGTTATGTCATGAAAATGGCACCGTTGATTTGCTTGTTTCAGAATAGAAATGGTAGAATGTGAATTTTGTTTGTATTGGCAGAAGATAACCAGCCTCAGCCACTGGTGTCTGATATAGAAGAAGCGTCTTTTCGAATTTAGGCAATAGAGGCGGCAATGCAGTAATTTTGTAAGACGGCACATTGTGACAAGACCCGGAAACTTATGTTTTTAATCACTTGGTAAAACAACTATATGCAGCAAAATGATTTGCACTTAACATGCTACATTTTCTTCTTGATGGCTATTCTGAATAGCTTCATAGTGTTGGGAGGTGGTGCCAACCAGCTATTAGAGTCTTTTTTAACTGCCATGCCTGAGTCTCCAGAACACAACAAAAGCGATTTCTGTTAGCAATATTCAGAGCATAAACTCATACATAAAATATCTGAGAATGAAGAATATATCAAATGTTAAGCTCATTACTAAGTACGTACTTTAAAGATGATTAAATCGACTGTGTGCAATCTTTACAAAGCCGGTAAGTGAAAGTTAAAACCAATTCTCCCAGGGATCAATTAGTATTAATGGGCTATGTGCTGAGAATGGTGAAAATGCTTGCCTCGTGCCGTTAACTGTTTTAGTTTGTCGGATATGAAGAGGCCACTATGTTAGGCGCGATTACAAGTTTTGTTAAGCATCTGTGGAAGCTTTCAGATGGTAATGCTTGGTTAACTCGAAGATAATAAGCTGCTTTTTACCTAAGACTAATCTCCGAGTGGAATGAAATTAAAAATTTGCACCTGCAAAAGTGCAAGGGAAATCTTCAAGTCCGTTTCAAAGAGTTAGCTCGATTGAAGCGAAATCTAGATCATTTCACCTTTTCTGACCTATTTTATGCCTAGTCATAGTTAGTTTTATGCCTAGATCTGGAAATAAAACTGGGGTACAACGCGATGTTTACAAGTTTTTGGTGACACGCTAGCTTATGTCCTGGGCACCGAGGCTGACTTCCCGGTGCTACTCTGGATGAAGCTATAATGCCTCTGTCTGAGGTCATGGACAAATCTGCGAACCGAAAGCAGAGCGCCCGGCCGGCGAGCTGACCGAAGTTGCCTTTCTGACGCTGTCTAAACCCTGGGGTTGACTGCCGATCCGATACCCGTGGCTAGAGGCCATAAACTTCTGTTTTGTTGTCATCTCTAGTGCTGCAGCACATTGCGCAGCGCCAGTATTTTGCTGATAAAGAACGGCTACTGGTGGCGGCCAGCACTCCGTCTCAGCCGCCTGTCATTATCATGCCATAGTCGTTCCGTGGGGTTCAGTTGAGGCAACCGGCTAGGTCACTGCATCAACACCGCATACGGATTTGTCAGAAAAGTACTTCACTGAACTGGCAGTGTGCTTAGGGTGGCTGTCTTGATGCAAAATACAACGACCACACAAGGAGATTACTGTAGGTGGGAAATCCATTATGCTTGATCAGCAGCAACTTGATTAAAATACTGTGCTGACGAATCCGATGCGGTGCTGAGACAGCGGCCCAGTCGGTCGCCTTACATGGACCCCATAGAATGACTGTCGTCGATATCGACAGGCGACTGAGGTGGAGCGTTCGTGAAAGTCGGTAAGATTTGCGTGCCAGCATGAGCCGGTCCCGAAAGCAAGCTCTTGGGTTTTACTGCATGTATGCTATTATTTTCCTTGAATATCTAGTGCCTCAAAACAACTGCTACATGATTTAAAGATCAGGCAGTTTGACTTTGATTACTTCACTAATTTTAATCTATGAAGTTTCAAGATAAAATAATTAATTTGTATTACAAGATAAAAAAACTAGCGCGAACTCGCGGAAGGTTGCTGAGATTCAATTTGAAAATGAACGACCTTGCGTGTGAGTGTATTGCTGCTCAAAGGCTCAGCTGTACTAACTCAGTGCGAGACTCCAGATTATTGACGTGAATGGACAAAGATCATCTGAAGTACCTCTGAAATATGGAGTACCTCAGGGCTCAGTACTAGGTCCGGTTCTTATCACGGTTTATACTCTCCCTCTTGCTGATGTGATTGCCAAGCACAATCTAGGCTTTCACTTCTATGCGGATGACACTCAGTTGTACCTTTGCTTTGATCCCTCACAGCCTTCGAGCACCTCAAATTCTCTAAACTCACTACCTGCATGCATTGATGACATCCACACATGGATGGCAGCAAATTTTCTAAAACTTAACGATGACAAAACTAACTTACTAGCTATGGGCAAACCCAGTGTGATCCAGAGATTGGAAAGGCTGACTCTCAAAATTGGCTCTGCCAGCATATCTCCAGTTGCATCAGCTCGAAATCTAGGTGTCATATTCCAAAGCGACCTCTCGTTAGACGACCATATCAGCTCCACAGTCAAATCCGCCTATTTTCAGCTTCATAACATTGCTAAAATTCGGGCTTGTTTAGATAAAGATGCCACGTCCAAGTTGGTCCATGCATTCGTGACATCTCGTCTCGACTTCTGCAACTCACTGCTTACTGGCCTACCAGCATGTGCGATCAGGCGATTGCAGCTGGTGCAAAACTCTTCAGCTAGGCTTGTCTGTCGTGAGCGTCGCAGTTGCCACATTACTCCACTTCTCGCCAACCTGCACTGACTACCAGTCAAGCAACAGATTGACTTCAAGGTTTTGTCGCTCACTTTTAGGTCCCTTCATTCTATGGCTCCAGCCTATCTCTCAGATATACTACCCCATCAGGCCAAGGATCATACCACCCGCTTTTCGGAATCCAACAGTCGAGAAATACCTCCTACAAACCTTAAATCCTTTGGAGACCGTGCATTTAGTTCATATGCTCCCAAAGCCTGGAACTGCCTCCCGACCTGCATCAGAACATCCGCTGACCTGACCACATTTAAAAGGAACCTAAAAACACCTATTTAAGACAGCCTTTAGTGGGTCCCTGTGATTCGTCCTTGATGTGCTTATGCGGGCTGACACTGTGCATGCTGCCACTAACCACATTTGCATGCTGACCCTGTGCATGTCACCCGTAACCATATTATTCATTTCGTTTGTTTTTTCAAGCATGATTTTACTTACCATTCAATTGCATTTCACTTTGCAGCAGGTGTAAAGCGCCTAGAGAGAGATTAAGTTGTCTGAGGGCGCTTTATCAAGTGAATCATTATTATTATTATTATCTACCTACAGAGCTAAAACTGAGCAGGGCCCTGGTTAGGCTCTACATTTGATCCATCAGACACTGAGCTATAATATCAGCAGCCTTCAAATACGTAGTCAACCTATATAATTTTTAATGGGGTGAGAGCCCACCCGTCTATCCTTTCCAAAAACTCAAGTCGCACACATCCCATTTACATTATCGCCTTGGTAATATTTATGGTCCTACTCCAGGGGTCGGCAACCTTTTGAGATGGAAGAGCCAAAAGTTGCAATTTATAAAATTTCCCAGTTTGTAAAGAGCCACTAACATTTTTATTTCAATATTATGGTATTTGACTAGGATTAGGGATATAAATTTGATTTTTGATTTAAAATAAATAGCTTTAAATATGAAATAATATGTATTCATATAAAAACATACAAATGTTTCGCTCAAAGATATTAAAGTATTTTAGCTAGCTCTGCTAGAATAATAAAATTAGTAATCAAATAATATAACTATAATTTTTGAATGATATATATTTGCAATACTTACACCAATGGAGCATTGGCCTTGCATGCCTTTTGAAAGTTTGGTTAAATCTGGCTCATAACTTGTTGTTTTCAGTTTCAAGCACGCCTCTAGATTTGTATTTGTAAGTTGACTTCTTACTTTACTTTTTATTATATTCATGCAAGAGAACGCTTGCTCGCACGAATATGTTGACCCGACGATCGTCAGCACTCCAAATGCCAACTTCTTCACCTCACTGTAGCATTCTGGAAGACTATTCCATGCGTAAAATATGAGTGCTTTAACTCGCGGTATTTCTTTTAGAGCTGTCCACTTGTGCAGCGTAACGAGCATAATTTTCTGGACCTCCAACTCTTCTAACTTTCTTTTGAGTTCTGTGAACTTACCACTCCACAAATGTTTGGTTTTCAAATCCAGCAATTGCATTTGAAGCGAACCAGCGTCAATTCCAAATGGCTTAATGTTGATCTCATTTGTATTTGAGTTGCGAGGATTTACCATGAACGCCAGAGTACTTGCGTTTGTTTTGAATTGCTCAAATCTCTCAGCGAATCCATCCTTCATGTTGTTTATAGTATTGCTGAAGTAATTTGTGTCAATAGTTGCATAGGTTTCATCGCGATTATGCTTCCGATTTTCGAAATGAAGTAATTTACCGCTCTCCGTGTCTTCGACAAAAAAGAAGTAATTTATTTTCGAAACAAACCACTTCTTCAAGTAAGGCATAGGCTGGGGTTCCCTTTCCTTTCAGTTTTACATTTAGCTCATTTAGTTTCTTTGTGATATCCACCATGAAGTTGAATTTTTGCAGCCATTTGTCTTCTTTCAATTCGGGATGGGCAATGCCTTTTTCATTGAAGAATGTTTTTATTTCACTCAAGCAAGAAGCAAAACGTTTCAATACGTTACCCCTGGAAAGCCATCGCACTTTATTGTGCAGAAGTAGGTCAGAATCCTGGCTTTCTATTTCTTCACAAAATTCCTTAAACTGGCGATGGTAGAGTGCGTTTGCCAAAATGCTGTTAATGATCTTAAAAATCAAGTTCATGACCTCAACCTTTTTTTTCGGAAAGATTTGGGCACAAAGCGCCTCTTGATGAATTATGCTATTTTTGGGCACAAAGCTCCATCAGTTACTATGGAAAAGATTTTATTGATATCGATTTCATAGTCTTCCAGGCATTTTTGCACATCATTTGCTATATCTTCTCCACGACTTTGCCCTAAGAGCGGAAGCAATCCTAGCAGTTCTTCTTTTGGACTTTGGGACGACGTATACCTGACAAAAAGGGTAACTTGTACCGTGTCTTGTATGTCACAAGACTCATTCATAGCAAGCGATAAAGCTGAAGCTAGTTGACTTTCTTCCACTTGCATATGTGTTACATTTGAAGACATTTTAGAAGTTCTATCTTGTACTGTTGTAGCAGATAATGGCACATTTTTTATTTTCTTCATGATTTCGGTTTTGTTTTTGAAATAACGAAACAGTTCTTCAGCTCCACGTATGAAACAACCTTTGACGTACTCACCATCTGTGAATGGCTTCCCTCTTTTTGCAATTTGTAGTGATATTGCGAAGCTTGCCAGGTTTACATTATTTGAAGATTGCGCCCAGTTACTTAGCATAAAACTCGACTGTTGTTTTTTTGTTTTTTAAGCTCTTTAACAGCTTTTTTCCGTGCGTCACCGGTTGGATATGTAGCAGCGAATCGGGTATGTTTTGTAGTGAAGTGTCTCTCCAAATTTGACTTATTATTGTGTGCAAGTTTTTCTTGGCAAATGAGACAAGTCGGAAGGCCATCTGGGATGCATATGAACGCAAACGACTCCGTCCAATCCTGATTAAATTCTCAATTTTCTTCTTCAGTTCGTCTCTTCTTTTTATCAGATGCCATTCTAGTGGCGGAGCTGAAATAAAGATTTTTTAAATTTTATTTAGCTATCTAAAACGGCGTTAATAAACTATTAATTAAATAGTTAATTTCGTTAGTTGCTAATCTGTAAAAAAAAAGTCAACTTCGTTAAATGTTAAAGCGTATGGACAAGTAGTGTACCTCCGGACAAAGTTTTTTTTTAAATTATCCGTAGAAGTATTTCTTTCTTTTTATACCATGTTTACTTCGCCTCACTTTAACAAAATAAATAGGTATACGAAATTAATAAAATGTTGTTGTACCTTTGGACGTTCGAAGGTACAGCAACATGAATGTCCGAAGGTGCAACAAAGAGTATTTTCATAAACTTTCATGTGTAAAACAATTTGAGGTTATGAATATTCAAAACAGACAATATATTTAGAAAGCTCAACGCATATAGTTCATATTCATATATAATACTAAACAAACAGAACAGTGTTGCCACATTTAAAAAATGCTACTCTCTTGAATTTCTGCATGTATATATCACATCACTAACCTACTTAAATCGAAACTGTCCGAAGGTAAGGTCGTCCGAAGGTACACCACTTGCCCTTACATACCTTTGAGAAGATAATTCGCTTCTAAATCGTCTTCTTCTTGAAATAACGAAAAAATTGTTGTTTCTCGCAAGCGATTAAATTAGCACACATGGAACTGCGTTCCGAGGAATGATAATAATAATAATGCACTTGATAAAGCGCCCTCGGAGAACTGAATCTCTCTCTAGGCGCTTTACATTTACTGCAAAGGGAAATGCAATTGAATGGTGAGTAAAATCATGGAGGAAGACTTACTGAAGACTGAACACTACCGTCCGCTGGGTTGCTGGCTGGGTGGTAGTAGTGACTAGTTACGGCGACATTGGCAGTGGCAAGCATGGAGCCGTCGCCACGGGGCTGGCCACAGGCTGTGGGGCTGGGCCTGGTGCCCAAGCGGCTGTCAGCTGTCCGTATACTCTCTACTCCACCTATTCTCACCGTTCTCTGTCGAGTGTTTTTATCCTGTTTAAAGTGTTTTTGCAGTATAATATTTCTTATGAGTTTTGAAAATAAAAATAATATAATTATTAATATTTACGCATGGAACTGGAGAGCCGCATCTTGACATCAAAAGAGCCGCGTGCGACTCGCGAGCCGCAGGCTGCCGACTCCTGTCCTACTCCGATGATGCAGCTACGATGAGCGCCATCAATTATCAAAAACAGGAGGAAATTTACTAATTTGCACATGTAGCTACAACGTTTGCTCTCAAAGTGAAAATTGAACATGGATTTCACATTAAAGTATGAAATATCGATGAGCAGGTCTTTTATCAGTGTCTTATCTAATTACTTATTTAAATGCTGCGAAGATTATCTTTAGGTAAAACGGATAAAAAGAAATAGTCTGACCACGAAAATCGGGCATACATAGCAATGGTTTGCTGTTGCTGAGCTATTGTGGCTGAGCCTTAGTGCAGCCACATGAACACGCACACTGGCTATAGTTTTCCTAGTACATGTTTCCGCGATACGTCATGGACATCCACTTGTCTCGGATAAAACGTGCCTCCTCAACTTAAGGGAATCCGTAGTATTGCGGGCTGAGGTCACTCGGCAAGCCATTCTTACCCGAGTTTCGTATTTGATTTGTTCTGCGATTTTTCGGGGTAACGAAGGCTTTCGATCACCACATAATTTAGCTATATACGTGAATGCTGTCGAGATTATCTCTCAGTGGAATGGAATTGAAATGAACCCGACCAAAACAAATCAGTCGCATCGATGGTCTACTTTTAGTGAGCCATTCTAGGAGCCGCGCTAGCTTAGGAAGTAGGTCTTTGTTCTTCACGAGAGAGGTCGTGGGTTTGAATTCTGAAGTAAGTGATCCTTTATTGCCAATTGAAAGCGGTGGCGATAGTCGTTAAGGCTCTTCAGTCGCTATACAAATGAGGCTGTTAAATCAGTTGATAATAATACTAATATTTGCAGCTGTACTTTCGCTGGAGCTTGCGACTATGAAAGTGGTGTTTGATTTTCAAATTGATTATCGTGGATCCGTGATTTTTCACGGGCACACGCTAGTTAAATTATGACGATCAAGTGCCTGCTCATTGTCATTTCATTGCACAATTCGATTTTCAGTTTTGACTGTTCGAGTGCTTGTTGCCGCAACATGTGCAAAGGAGTAAATTATCTCCCTGATATTCTTGAGGAGACACTTATTTGAGCTGCATAATCATAGTAGTACTTCTCCTTTTCAAATGTGGCACAATGTCAACGTGACGTCGACGACTTCTGTTTATACGATGGACTTGAGGACTCGCGATCAAGGTTATGTGAGTTGATGATAATTCGCTGCTTGTAGGAATTGTAATGTCATGTAATGTAAATTCATCCGTTACTCCGCCACCCACAATGCGGTCAGCACGCAGACCAGCTCCTGGCTGGAGCCCATTAGCCCACCCTCGATCAGCTGTTTCCGGCAAACAGGGGTGGGGCTAGCGGAACGTAACGTAGTCGCCAGGCTAGACGGTCGTCCGGAGTGGCAAGACGCGTCAGCTGCGGAGCTGGAAGCGGAGAGAAGACTACTACAAGTACATTGGTATCTTGACTTACGCGTGTCCCGACTTACAAGTTCTTCGGGATACGAGCCGTCTCTCGGCTGCTTTTTTGCTTAGAGTTGATACATAAAATTCAAGTTACGAGCCAGCTTCAGATATCCCACGGCTAGTGGCCGCAGCTAACGTCGCAGCGAACGCTGCAAAATCTACCCGGCATCAAGCGCCATACTCGCTCACTTTAAAAAAAATCCTAGCTGATTAAACAGCCTCTTTTTGTATAGCGACAGAAGAGCCTTCACGGCTATCACCACCGCTTGCAGTGGCGATAAAGGATCGCCCACCGCAGGAATCGAACCCACGACCTCGGAACCGAGGTCGTGAAAGCAACCGCCTTACCTAGTGTGCCATCACGGCTCACCAGCTGTAGCAACAGAATCGCTCTCCTCTATACGAGTGCAGACTGGGTGCGTCAGCGACGCAAGCAAGAGGGCGGAGGGAGGAACGGCTGCGGTCGCTCAGATCAGCAAGAGTAGTGAAGCGACAGACGTTCCGCTGTCAGACGCTGCCAGACGACCCGGGTGTGACGCCAAGCGCAGGCCTGATGGTTCGCGCCCAGACAGACTCAAGCGAGCCATCGTGGTGCTTGGGCGCACCAGATCGCCAGACTCCGGTATTGCATCCGACCGCGGCAGGAACAGCTAAGCACGCGTGACGGTACTTTACTTGGGCAGTACAATCGTGTGAGAATTTCTCGCGTAACTGATAACGATCGGCGCGTCCGCGTAAAAGCCCAGCCAATAAGCTGCGCTTTCGGCTACGCGTGGGCTGTCTGCGCGCTCGCTCGCCTGCTTACCGCGCGCCGCGGCTGTCGCTCGCTTTTTCCGCATTGCCGCTGCTTGCTTGGCGCGAAGTGCCAAAGGCAGTCCTAAATCCACTCCCGCAGTGCGTCGTCCGCGGCTACGCGGCGAGCTCGCAGTGGAAGCATCAGTGCTGTGCTCGCATCTGTGCCTGCAGTTATTTTGCAAAACTTCGCTTTTCCAGCCGCGTATCAGAATAAGCTGAGCGCGAAGGACAGTGCTGAGAAGAAGCGGTGGATGTGCGTTGAATTAAAGATGGAAATTATTGAAAAAACATGGCCAAGGTGTGCGCGTAGTCGACTTGGCGACGCATTACGAGCGCAGCACTTGTACGATCTGCACCGTGCACTGAAGCTCAAGGAGTCAATAAAGGCTTTAGCGCCAGCCAAGGGAGTTACAGTAATTTCTAAACAGCTTACGTCTCTCCGTGAAAATAAGGAGAAACTGCTGATGGTGTGGTGGTCGGAAAAGCAGCTCGCACGAGACATCGCGAAAGAGGCGAGAATCTGCGAGAAGGCACTAGCTATTTACGCCGATTTGCTGCAGCAGACCGCAGGCACTTCAGCGGACGAGGCATCGGGCGAGCCCATTAAAGCCAGTTGGGGCAGTTTTGCGAATTTAAAAAAAAAGGACCGGCAATCATCCCGCTGTCAGGCCCGGTAAGGCAGTGAACGCAAATATAAAGGCAGCTGAGGATTACCTCAAAACCTTTGCTGGAACTATTGAGCCTCAAGGATACTTCCCCCAAGCAAGTCTTCAACCGTGACGAGACAGGACTCTTCTGGAAGAAGATGCCAAGGAGGGCTTATATAACGGCAGAGGAGACGAGGACGATGCCAGGCCGCAAACCCACGAATGACAAGCGCCTAGAGAGAGATTGAGTTCTCTGAGGGCGCCTTATCAAATGTTTATTATTTATATTCTTTACCATTTACTATAACTTATTATCTTTATTATAGTGTTATTTTTATTATTGCCACTATTACTACTCTCGCACCGTGTGCGAATGCGAGCGGCGACTGCAGGATTAAGCCGCTGCTCGTTTATCGTCCGGAAAACCCCGGAGCCTCGAAGTCGCACGGTCGCAAGATTCTGAAAGAAAAACTGTCGGGTCATGCGCGGAGGGCAAGCTTGAGAGCAAGGGTCGCCGGGCAGTTCTTTCTGTGTGGAATTCCTGGGCGAATTTGGTCTCCGGTCCTGACGCGTTATGAAATGTCGCCAGGAAAATAGTCACTACCACCACTGCAAGCCCTTCTCGTCCTGGACAATGGGCGTAGGTGCTCGGACGCGCGATGGCGGCCATCGCGATGAAGAACGAAGCGCCCCCCCTCTCGAGCGAGCGAGTTTCGACGACGGCGACGACGGCATCGTAACGTGTCGCACGCAGGCACCAGCGAGCGAGCGTACACACTTGGATGCAGCAGCGGTAGTGGCCGTCGTGTAAGCAGCTCCGGAGCGCGATGAGAGGAGGGAGATAGAAAAAGGGAGTGAGAGCGGATAGCGTTCACACAGGCCGACGTACAGGCAGAAAGTGTCGCTGCAGGGCTAGTGGGTCACACGACCGCAGCTGACCCGTCGCAATTAAGTATCTCTCTCGGTGAGCCGCAACGGCTCGACTGCAGCGCCTAACGAGCTTGTACGCAGCCAGCGCGCCAGTTGGCCGGGCGGAGTGGTGTGTGAGTCCGGCTGGGAAGGAACATCATAGCGTGGCCACGCCCACAAGTGCACCTGCACACCTATCTAACCTGTAAGATGTAATGTAATGTAACTCCGTCAGTAACTCCACAAAGTCATAAAGACCATGTGGGTGTTACGCAGGAGAGTTTTGTATAGCGCACTCACAGCCTAAGCGGCTTTCGGTACGCATTCGGTAGCCAACAGACTTCGTCTCACGCAACAAAGAGAGAGTGGGAAGCATAGCAGAGTCAGGAGAGCAGTTGAGGTAGTGAGTAGCATAGAAGTAGCAGTTCAGGACCGCTGGAAAAGATGTGTCATAGTCGGCAGTTGGAGAGTAGTTGTCGTTGCGTAAGAATTGTGGAAGCGAGTTCCACAGTCTAGGACCTGCAGAGCTAAAGCTTCTGTCGCCAACTGTCTTTAAGCGGAGGAATGGGACGGCTAATTTATTGTCCACACAGGACCTGAGGGGTGCGAACAGGCTGAAACTGATGCAGCAGTTCAGCTAGGTACGAAGGAGCCAAGCCGTGGCGGGCCTTGTGGGTCAGCGTAAGAACTTTGCTCTGTATCCTTTGCTCAACCGGCAACCGTCCTAGCTCTTTTGGCAAAGGAGACACGTGCTCAAACCGCTGGGACTTGAAGACCAGCCTTGCAGCCATATTCATGGTCCGCTGTAGTGGCATAATAGCTTTCTTTGGTAGCCCAGCCAAAAGGGAATTACAATAATCAAGCCGAGACAGAACTAAAGAGCTAGTCAATTTTTTTACAAGCCACTGTGGGAGACAGCTTCTAATCTTGGATAGGGATCGGATGTGATGGCTAGCTGTAGAGGCAGTCTTCTGAACGAAGCTTTTGAAATTGAGGCAGCTGTCGAACACGACACCTAGATTACGAGCACGTGGTGAAGGTCGCACAATAGCATCACCTATTAGAACAGCAAAGCCTTTTGATCCAGCCACATGCTTAGGGTGTCCTATGAGAAGCAGTTCGGTTTTATCGTCATTTAATTTCAGGAAGTTTTCCGACATCCAGGATCGAATATCGGCAAGGCAAGCATTGAGTTTCTCAGTTGCTGCAGCAGATTCCGACGGTTGAAATGACAAATACAACTGAGTATCGTCAGCATAGAAGTGATATCCTATTCTATGGGCCTTAATCACTTTTCCCAGAGGTTGCGTATAAATGGAGAACAGCAGCAAGGGACCAAGTACAGACCCTTGAGGGACTCCACAGGTGACCCTTCTCATGTCTGAGACCTGACCCCCACACGACACGGATTGAACACGATCAGACAAGTAGGATTTAAACCACGCCAGTGCTTCATCTGCCAGACCGATCGTTGTTCTCAATCGTTCAAGCAGAACTTCGTGATCAATGGTGTCGAAGGCAGCAGACAGATCTAGCAGAGCTAGGGCAGTGACATTCCCGTCGTCGTTGCCACGTAGAATATCATTGTTAACACGGAGGAGAGCAGTTTCAGTAGAGTGCTGCCTCTTGAAACCCGATTGAAATGTTTCTGACATTCCATTATTTTCAAGATGTTCAACTAGCTGCTTAGCAACAATTTTTTCAAGAATCTTTGATAAGAACGGAAGAAGGGAAACTGGATGATAGTTTGCTAGGACCTCTGTGTCTAATCCAGGCTTTTTAAGAATAGGTCTAACGATTGCCGATTTGAAGGACTTAGGGACGACTCCTTTTCCCAAAAAAGCATTAAAAATCTTGGTTATGGCAGGGCTAAGATGGTCTGCAAGTGAAGACCACAGAGATGAAGGTATAGGGTCTTCAGGAGACGAGCTCTTTTTTCTGGACCTTATTAAGGCAGCCACATCACTGGCAGAAACATCGGAGAACCTTTTAAGAAAGGTCACAGGTTGAGGAACGGCGATTGCTTTGATCTGAGGGGGCTTAATGGAGGCACGAATGTGCACAATTTTTTCAGTAAAGAAGGCTGAAAACTTTTCGGCTGAGCCCTTAATATCTGGGGAGTCAGACCTCACAGCATTGGCCAGTAAATGGTTTACTGTCTTATAAATCTGTTTAGTGTCCGACTGGCAGGAATTCAGTTTTCTAATGAAAAAAGAAGCCCTGGCGACATCTTCGAAGAGTTCATGTGTATAATGGTTCTCTACCTGCCGTCCTACACGGCCCTTATCCTGCAGCCCATGACACAGCAGGTGATTTATAATTTCATGAAGCTCTTCACCAAGCACCTGTGTAGCCGCTGCTTCGAACCGGCGGAGAGTACAAATCTCACCCCACGCGAGTTCTGGAAGGACCACTACAACATTATGGTATACCTCATCAATATGGCCTGGCAGGATGTTACAAAGAGGACTTTGACCTCTGATAATAGTAATAGTAATAATACACTTGATGTAGCGCCCTCAGAGAACTCAATCACTGTCTAGGCAATTTGCATGTGCTGCAAAGGAAGCAGAATCGAATGGTTAGTGGTAGCATGCTCAATTAGCAACAAGAATGACACGGTTAGGGGTGACATGCGCCAGGTCATCGTGCAAGTATGGTTCGCGTCAGCATGCATAAGCACATAAAGGACGAATCTCAAGGACCCACTCAACGCTGTGATAAATACGTGCGTTTTAGTTTCTTTCTAATGCGGTCAAGTCAGGAGATGTCGTGACGCTAGTCAGGAGTGCGTGGAAAAAGCTGTGGCCTGAGGTTGTTTCTGAAACCGACTTTGAAAGACTCAAACTCAAAGCGGCAGTGGTGGAGGAGACTGCATCCCTTGGCAAGTCCATGGGTCTGATGATCCGTGGATGAGGGTGACATCAACGAGCTCATCAAGGAGCTCTCCAAGAAACTGGCAACGGAGGAGCTAAAGGAGCTACAGACGCAGCAGCACATGGAGGTGGTGCAGGAAATAGGAATAGGTGAGGCGGAGGTTCTCTCTACACAAGTGAGTTAAAGGAAACGCTGGGGGTCTGGGAGAAACTGTGCTTTATTCAAAATAAATTAAATAAAATACTCAAAAAGTTTCAACTGAGAGTGCGACAGAGCTATTTAACGACACTTGCCTAACTCCTCTCAGAAACATTGTGAAAGTGAGAATGAAGCAGACCTCATTGGAAAGGTTTTTATCGAAAACCCCTCCAAATGAAAGTAAGGAAAGCGTGGTGAAAAGGGCAAAAATTAGCGAATAAGATTCAGGTATTCATTTCAGTCTTTCCCCTACAACTTAGTCAAGATCTTCAAGTCACCTGATCTCCAAGTTAATGCTGTACATTATAATAATTAAAACCCGTTTACTGCAGTACATTATAATGGATTGTGTCCGTAAACAGTATTTTCTATTTGCTAATATAAGTTAAATGTTTAATTCGAAAACGCGTGGATATAAATCGCGGTGATTTTTGGGTCCGGGACGGATTAATGGCATTTCAGTGGGAAAAATTGATTTGACGTGCGAGCAGTTTGAGTTATGGGCTCCGTTACGGAACGAATTAAACCCGTAAGCCAAGGTAACACAGTATTCCTGGAGCCCACGGTTTGTGTCGGCTCCTAATTCTTCTACTCGCGCCGCTCGATACGGACTAAGTGAGTATTATTCAGGGGAGTTTGACGGCGCACCCAAAGCCCAAGCGGGCGGCTTTCGGTGTGCATTCGGTATCCAACAAACTTAATCTCATGCACCAAAGATAAATAAGAAGCGTAGCTGAGTCAGCAGGGCAGTCTGGGAAGTTAATAGAACAGAAGTAGCAGCTCAGGACGGCCTCGCAGGATGCGCCACAGCTAGCAGCTGGAGAGTAGATTTCGTTGCATAAGAGTTGTGGAAGTGAGTTCCACAGTCTAGGATCTGCAGACCAAAAGCTTCTGTCTCCAACAGACTTTTAGTGGAGGAATGGAACAGTTAATTTATTGTCCATGGAGGACCTGAGAACGCGAGGAGGCTGAAACTGGTGGAGTAGATCGGCTAGGTATGAAGGAGCCAAGCCACGGTCGACCTTGTGGGTCAGAGCAAGAATTTGGCTCTGTATCCGTTGATCGCATGGGGGCCATAGAAGCTCCTTCAGCAAAGGAGACACGTGGCTAAACCTCTAGGAGTTATTGGCTAACCTTGCAGCCATATTAGCACGAGCTGCACGCTTAATTGCCTTTTTTCGGTAGCCCATCCTAAATGGCATTGCAGAAGTCTAGCCTAGACAGAACTAGGGAGCTAGCAAGCAGCCTTGGTAGATAGCCCCTACTGTTATATAGGGGTCGAACGCAATTTCTGGCTCAGGAAGCAATCCACTTAATAAAGTTTTCCCACTTTAAAGATTGATCAAAGAATATATCTAAATATATCGAGCGCACGATGACGACGTACTACTGCATCACAAATAAGAACAGTACAGCCTTCTAATCCAGCTGAGTGCTCGGAGTGTCCAACGAGTATGAGTTCGGTTTTACAATCGTTTAGTTTTGGGAGATTGGCCAAAATCCTGGATCAAATGTTTGCAAATCAACCATTCACTTTATTAGCTATGGCAGTGAAATTCGATAGTTAAGATTAAAAATACAGCTGGGTATCGTCGGCATAGGAGTGATAGCCGGTTCCAGAGGCCCGAATCAACTTTTCCTGAGACTTAGTATTAATGAAGAACAGTAAAGGACCAAAAATAGACCTTTATGTAATCCCACACTAGCCTGCTGAATGAGACGTAACCACCACACGATATGGATTATACATGACCGGGCAATTACGATTCGAACCACACCGGTACCTCGTCTGCTAGTCCGATCGCGTTCAATCGAAATTAGATCCGAGTTGCTGTCAATTGTTCAAGTAGGATCGACCGTGATCAAACTCAGCCGATAGATCAAGCAGGACAAGGGCAGTGGCAGTAGCACCATCAATGGTGCTTCGGATGTCACATGGAGGTGATCGATTTCAGTAGAGTGGTGTCGCTTGAATCCCGACTGAGATTTCTTTCTAAACAAATTCATTCTTGTCAATGTATTCTGTCTAGTGACAAAATTTTAGAGAATCTTTGAAAAAGGAATGGGACACTGCACTGGGCGATGGTTGGCTGGGACCAAACTGGACTCGAACCAAGCTTCTCAAATAATGCTTGAACGACGGCTGATTTTAAAGACGTTAAAACAACCCCTTTACAGAGAGAATCATTAACTACTTGAATAATGGCTGGACTAAGTTTATGCTTACCTTAGTTCGACCCACTGGAAAGGTGTTCGCCTTTGACGACCAAGGTCATGGGCTCGAGCCCTGTGGCAGATGCGAAGCACCCAAATAGAGAATAGGTTTCTCTAAGTCATTAAACAAATGAAATATATTTTTTATCCGCCTGTGAAGACTAGAGAGGGAATCGCATAGGGTCTCCAGGAGACGAGCTCTTTTTATTAGACTTTGTTAAGATAACCATTTCATGCCCGGCCCCTCGGAAAATGTCTTTAGGGAGGTCACGGGCTGAGGCTAAACACTTGCTTTAGCCGTGTTTTAAGGCAGGAATATGTGCTCTTTTTTCAACCACGAAAGCGAAAAATCCATCAGCCGAACCACTAATATCCGAGGAATGGGACCTCACGGAGTTGGCTAGCAAATAATTTCGTGTCTTTATTTTTGGTCTGACAGGCAGGACTTCAGCTTTTGAGTGAAAAACCTGGCTTTTGTGATATTCCGGTTGTAGAAAAAAAGATGTCTTTGAAACTGGCACAATTGTCGACAGACCTCGACTTCTTTCACTTTAGGTCTTCTTCTAGCCCGCGCTTGACTGGGCGCATCTTTTGAAGTTCTTTGGTAAATTGAAAGGAGTCTCCACGACGCTGTACAGGGACAGAAGGTATCGGAGCATACTCGTTGAAAGTACTCCTATGTTTTGAGTCTATAGCCTATATATATATATATATATATATATATATATATATATATATATATATATATATATATATATATAGCCTATAGTCTATAGTCTATATAGCCTATAGTCTATAGTCTATAGCCTCATCAGTGAGGCTATAGAGGCTGCCGATAGAGTCTGTGTAGAGATCAAGACGATCTGCGTCCTAAACATATTTCAAGAATCTCTCAATGCTCAGTTGTACCTTTGCTTTGATTCCTCTTAGTCCTTCAGCACATCGAATTCTCTCAACTCCCTTGCTGCATGTTTTATTGACATCCGCACATGGATGGCAGCAAACTTTCTTATATTGATTGATGATGAAAACCAACTTACTAGTTACGGGAAACCAAGTGCCCTTCAGAAATTTGAAAGGCTAACGATCACAATCGGCTCTGCCAGCAATCGCTTACCTATAACCCGTGTGAACCTCAAATTCTTTGGAGACCCGTCCTTCGGTTCACATGTTCCCAATGCCTGGAATTCACTTCCTACTTACGTCACGACATCCCCTGACTTGAGCACATTTATAAAGAAACTAAAACATATCTATTTATCACAGGATTTAGTGGGTCCACGTAATTCGTCTGTTACGTGCTTGTTCGTACTGACACTGTGCATGCCGCTAACCATATTTGCATGCTGACCCTGCGTATGTCACCCCTGACCATGCTATGCTTGTTGTTATTGAGCATGCTACCATAAATCATTCGATCGTGCTTCCTTCGCAGCAAATATAAAGTGCCAAAAATTGATCGATTTTTCTGAGGGCGCTATATCAAATGTATTATTCTTATTATTAATACTTTTTAAGTAGCGTCCCTGGACAAACGCGATGCAAGCCTGCACATCAGGGCAGTTAACGAGATGTAGCTATGATCCGAAAGTCTGCGTGCACAGTACAAGGTCAGTGGGGCAGACATTGCTTGTGATCACAAGATTCAGCACATGGCCACCGATACGATTCATGTAACTAAGGATTCGAATCAAGCCGAAATTCTCTGGACATTCTAGAAATGAGCCAATCTGACTGCTGCTATGGTCGTCAACGGGATTGTTAAACCCTCCAGCAATTAATAAAGGCCGTAGCACATTTATTTTCGTGAGGAACTCCAAAAACTCTTCCATAAACAAGGTTAGATAAATAGAACGGGTTGGTAGATTACCAAGTGTGAGAGACATGGTCTTAAATGGGGACTTCACGTAGTAATTCTAACGTGGTCCGAGCGAACAGCTGGCATCGTTATAGCAAAACAGAGTGCGATTAGACCAACTCCACAAACCACCTAGCTAGTCGGACTGCATTGTCTAAGCGAATGAGAACCCGGATGGGTGGTCTCAGATACGCAGTCATTAGAACAGGGCGTCATTTATGTCTCGGTCACATGAAATGCAGCAAGCTTCTCCTGAACAACCTGGTTGCCTATAAAAATATTTAACAGCGTCTTCTGTACAGCGACAGAAGGGCCTTGGCTATCACCACCGCTTGCTGACGCAATACAGGCATGCCCACTGCAGGATTCGAACCCACGACCTCGGTCCCGATGTCGTGAAAAGCAATCGCCTTACCTAGTGTCATCACGGCTCACCAATAGAGGCTTTGAGAGCGGACTTTAAACAGTTGGAATTTAAAAGGCTGTCCCATGCCTCTGGTCGGCCGGTTGAAAGGTTTGGGGCTGCAGGGAGCTCGATTTGCATTTGCCGGCCGACATTGACTGAAGGTCTAGGTAGCTGGTGCATTTAGTGGTGATTTAAAGCCTTTGAGGGAATTATTAACTGCGAGACACTAAATTACCTGCAAGTGGCATAGAGTCGGGATGGCAGTCAGAGTAGGGCGCAAGCGGAGATGGCGGAACTCCAGTAGCGGCAGGCAGTCGTTCTGAGCCACGGAGAGCCATAACCAGAACGAATGTTAAGCAGCGCATTAAAATTGCGGTTCGTGGATTAGATGGCCGAGAGGCTGAAAGGGCGGTCGCAGATACAACGACAGTCCTTCGACCATCCTTAGAAAGCCCGCCAATAGGAACTGACTTTAGGCGACATCCCACCTTTTGCAAAGCAGGTCCTTTTGCGAAAAGCATTTCCAAGGATTGTTCATGCGTAGTCACAGCAAAAATGAGATCGGAATACC
Organism: Cristatella mucedo; assembly: GCA_009760855.2. Classification (NCBI taxonomy): domain Eukaryota; kingdom Metazoa; phylum Bryozoa; class Phylactolaemata; family Cristatellidae; genus Cristatella; species Cristatella mucedo. The sequence goes on along the minus strand of WPIO01000093.1, from coordinate 365,073 downwards.
AGAAGTTGTTTCGAAGAAGTTAGGCTAGGGTTGATAGAATCCTGTTGAATGACAATAAGAGCTGAAAATGAAGATGTCGCTGGTTTAAGTTGATAACTTTTTGTTTGTAGGCTACAGTTAAATAAAAGGCTGCAATTGAATCAATCTAAATTATTTGGAATGAGTCTGCGGGTCTATAAACACAACTCACTGACGACGTGCTTACGTTGCTATTTTCGCTACTATCCTAATATTATCTTACTACAATCGATACGACGGCACGGTTAGGATAGGTCATGTAAAAACTATCAGATTATTTTACTAATTTGCATGCGTATCTACAACGTACTATAATAGTTGAAATTGAACATTAAATTGTGCATTGAATTAGGAAATAGTAAACAGCAGGCTTTTGAAAAGCACCTTATTTAATTACGCGTTGAAACGCTGCGCTCTTGGTGGAACGCCCTTAACCTTTAATTACTTTTTAAAGAATATTTTAAAAGGGTTTATCAAAGTATCGTGAACGTCTTAAATTTTTTATCCCGACTTTTCAAGCTAGTATTGACTGAATATGTAATAAACAATTACTTTTAAAATTTGTTTGTAGCTCGTGCAAATTCTGAATATCTAGTGCTTGTGTATGGTAGCATAGGGGTACACCAAGAATGAGCTCTTGGAACGAATATAGCGACGACCTAAAGGTTTGACAGCCACTGCACTAGGCGAGACAATAACCAACCAATATAGCTCACCAGTTCCAAGTTTCAGCTCAATGCCCAAGTCTTGCGCTGGCTTATTAATGCTAGTGGCCTGGTCCGTGGGAACTAACCTGGATGAGTTACCGAACTTAGCTGTCCTGCAAAGGAGAATGTCTGCTGAAGGCTAGCCCGAGAATTCTGAGCTTCGACTGGGTTGAGTGCAGCAGCAAATACTTGTGACTACCGATCTATAGCAGCCTGACTAGTTATAAGTATTGGTGCGATCGAAAGCTGCTGTTATCTGAACTACCTTCGATACTTACATATCTTTTAGCAATACTTATTCATAATCGGCACTACTGGTTAGCAGTCGGCTTGGTGACTAGTAAAAATGTTGAGAAAGCCATTTGATATGTAAAAAGTTTAATATATGAAACTGAGCACAAGGCCAATAAATAAGCATCGTGTGGGCATTTTCAACAACTCAGGCTATATGCCTAATAAATAACAACAGAAGCCTCGGTAGGCCAGTAAGGAGAAACGCCTGCCCAACAGTACGGTTAATGCACTGCCACTATACTGCACCATTGTGGCACAGACTCCTTTAAAAGCTAAATTGTCATGGTCCAACTTTGTATGACATAATCATGGTGTTTTTTATATTCTCCGCTCTAGTCCCTTGACGGTCTTGCTAGGTCGAGAGATCGTCATCCACAAGTCAGATCATCGCAAACGCGTAGCTTAACAGTAAGCATGCATTGTCATGGTATCAACATTGATTCAGCATCCACAGGATGCAATACACAACTCGCACAGACGCCTAACGAAACGGGCGCACAAGCAAAAGCTGTAGATGTAATCACATCGACGCGAGGCGACTGCTTTGACAGCAGCTTGATATCGCCGGTGGCCGGCTCGTGGTTCCACGATCAGATACACGAGCAGGCTGCTGGAAAGTCCCGAAGCTGCACTGCCACGAGAGGCCCGAAGCGGGGTCGGCATCCTCAAAGGAGCCGCAAGCATCGCCTGCCAAGGCGCTTCCGACGAAGACGTCGTCTTCAGCAGGCAGCCGGCCGACGTCACAACCGGCAACAATCAAGCTGCCCCGGGCGGCAGCTTGATCGTACGGATTACCGACATCGGCACGATAATCCCAATCCCAGTGCTGCTGCCACTTGGATCGCCCTCGGGCAAACGGCAGCGTTTGTCCTTTCTTCATCAAGTCGACGTCAGCAAACAGGCCGGTGCTGCCGTGGATGCCGCCTGTCTGATTCGTCCTGCTGCTGACGGCCAGACACCAGCGAGCCGTAGGAGAGTGTTCACCACCACCGACGCCGGCTAGACAGAAAGAGAAAAAGCATTGCCCGTTCCGGTCGATCAGGCGGTGCACAGCGGCAGTGGTGGAGAGCGGCAATTCGAGGCGAAGATCAGCCGTGGGAGCGAGGGCTTCGAGGCCATTTCGCACGGACAGCGGACACCCGACCGTCAGCTGCCGACCTACGCTAGGGCAGAGTCTCTTACCAAAATGGCTCGGCGGCCGCTGCCTGCCAGCAGCGGTGGCCTGCCTGCTGCTGCCGGCGGGCGGCGCGCATGAATCTTCGCCAGGCGGGGCGCTCGCTCCACCGCAGCCACTGCTGCCGGCACAGGAGAGCGGCAGCGGCACGAGCGTGTCGTCCGTGTGCGCGCTGCCGCTGTCCGCGGCATGCGTGCCACCGCCCATGCAGCGATGCCTCGTCTTGCGCGTGTGGTAAATGATGACGACCCAAACGAGCGACGTGCCCACGACGCACGCCACCACCGAGATCACGATCACGCCCGTGATGGTGCTGTCGTGCCACGGCGCCGACGACGCTGCGAGCCCCGAGGTCGGGTCGCCGCCGGCCGTGCCACTGCCGCCGCCGCCCGATGCAACCGCGCCTGGTGGCGAGGCGGCCGCAGGCAGCAAAGCGTCGTCGGCGAGGACGGCGAGCGTGCACGAGCCCTCCACCTTGCCGAGGATGTTGGAGGCGAGGCAAGTGTAGCGCCCGGCGTCGGCCGGCTGCGTGTCGGCCAGGATGAGCCGGGTGAGAGCAAACACGTGCTGCTCGCTAGGCGCCAGTGCGTTGCCCTCGTGCTGCCACGCGATCGACGGCCGTGGCGTGCCGTCCACGAGGCACTCGAGGACCGTCATGCGACCGCGACGGCCGACCGGACATTGCAGCGTGCTGATGAAGTTCGGAGGCTCTGCAACGCAGGCCCAGAGTGCACAGCCCAGTGAGGCGACGCCGAGGGGGGAGCGAGCAGAATCTCGACCGTCGCGGCGGTGCCACGCACGACTCATGCGCTAGCGAGCGAGCTCTGACGTCTGACACAAATGCACGGGGGGGGGGGTGGGAGAGATTGGCTGTGCTGCCGCCAGGCCGACCGATGATCGCCCACTAATTTTGGGGCATCAAGAGTGCAAAATCTCTTCGCTGGAAAAGTACGAGCTGATCTCGGCAAGCGGACAGAGGACAACAATTCATGTGAATTACTAGGCAAGAGCTGTGAGGAAAAGTTGGGGGGAGCTTTGGTTCAAATGTCGTGAAGTCATGGGGGAAGGAGGAGGCGTGTCCTGACTCGCAATCAATCGGTTGGAGTTCCAGGCAGCTTTCGTGTGCATGAGAACTGCAGGTGTCGGTCTCCTTTAAGGATCCAAGGCTGGTCAAAGGAGCAGGCAGCACCAGTGGAAGTGTGGAAAGCAAGCGCTTCAGAGAGATGAGTTAGATTATGAAAAGGGATCTAAAAAGTTAGCAGCTGAACTTTGGAGTCGATCGGCCGCTTGATGGGGAGCCGTGCAGACAAGCAAGTGGTGTAACATGCCAGCTGCGACATTCATCACAGGCAAGCCTAGTGGCAAAGTTTTGCAATAACTGTATGTGCCGAATTATAGAGGCTGGCCGACCTTCAAAAATATTACTAGCTGACTTGACAGCCTCTAAAGTATAGCGACAGAAGAGCCTTTATGGCTATCACTACCGCTTGCAGCGGCGATAAAGGATCGCCCACCGCAGGATTCGAACGCACGAGCTCGGGACCGAGGTCGTTAAAAGCAACCGCCTTACCTAGTGTGCCATCACGGCAAACCAAGGAGAAAGCTACAGATATCAAGATAGGGTGACACAAATGCACGGACTAACTTACCGAAAAGGGTACTAAAGATGGGCGGATTTAACAGCCGCCATCACGCAGCTTCCCGCAAGCGATACAGACTTTCCTGCAATAGGACTCAAACTGACTTCACCTGGGTCGTGAACAGCAAGCACCTCAGCCGTGGTATAAGACCAGAGGCAACCCTATCTTAGCACACCAGAATGCTTACACTATTCATAGCTGAAACCAGGCAGTCTTGACTGTGAAGCTGGTTTGGTCAGCTAGAGAGAGTTAGTTTTGGAACGGGTCACCTAGATTGCATGCCGACTAAACAGGGGTTATGCTGCCCGGGTCAAGTTTGGTGGGTGAGGCTTTCCAGTTACTTGATGACACCGAGTTTGGTCTTACCATCATTCCACATTCGAAAAGTTAGCCACCTTAGTACCAATCTTGACAATAGAAGCTGAAAGGGAGTTCGGAGAGAGTTTTCGGTACTAGAAGGCAAAAAGAGATCAGAGCACAGGTACAGTTGCACCGTCATCTGCATAGACATAGACAGACTAGCCTGGGATCGGCTTTCAAATCGGCTAAATATAGTATATGTTGAGAGATTTGACCAAGAACAGATAGATCCCAGGGGTACTCCTTATGCCAAAGGCTCGCCGGTATTCGTTGACATCTACTCTCTGAATCCTCCTTCTGAGATAAGAACTAAACGATTGCAGTGCAACGCCAGTGATACCCAAGCAAGACGTGGGCACTCTACTATGTCAGACCACATGCGCTTCACAATTGCTTGTACAAGAATTAATTTCTTCACACTCTGCTCATCGATGACTGCGATCTCACCTAGCACTTCGACGGTGGCGTTGGCGATGTTCGTGCCAGCGTCGTTCTTGGCCACGCAGTGGTACACCCCGGCATCTTCTGCCCTGACTTTCTTTATGATAAACTCGTTGGTCTCCTGGTTGAAGCTGAAACGCCTGTCCCTGGCCGAAGGAAAGCTGTCCTTCTGCTTCTGTATGGATATCTCGGGCACCGGCTGCCCAGTTGCCGCACATCGTATGGACACGTCCTGGTCAGCCTTTGCTTTAACGTTGGCTGGCAGCAACGAGAACTGTGGAAACACTAGGGGAGAAGGAAGCAATCATGACTTTAACGACGTCAGCAGCAACGACACGTCACACGCCATGGATGTGGAGGAAATCGACCGACAAACTGCCCGAGCTTCGATTGAGTTTTAACCGGTGAGGGGGACAACCATAACTATAGCAGACGGCAGAAGATCGGTATCGAAAAACGGCCGCGAAGCGCTCACCTAGAACTTTCAGATCCACCTCGTGTGAGTAAGCGATGCCATACTCGTTGACAAAGCCACACTGATAGTGCGCCTCGTCTTCGTCTGTCACATTCTTTATGTGCAGCACGACGGTGAAGCTCCATGCCATCGAATCGTCGGTTCTACTGTGTACCTCCACCAGCATGTTGCGGCTGCTGCCATTGTGCACAATCTAGCGATCGAGAAAGCACCGAGTTGCAGACATGGACGCAGCTCGAGCGTTGAGCAGGTTGGTCACATGGCTCCCTCCCTCCCTCCCCCCCTTTGCCTCATTCTCCTGCGGCCCCGCCCCGCCCCTCCCCCAAAGAGGAGCAGCAGCCATTCGACGATGCACACCTCAGCGTTCCTCCTCCAGAAAGCGCTGGTGTTTCGAATCTGGCCGAGCGAGACGGCTTGACAGGTGAGCTCGGCAGCGCTGCCTCGAAGCACCTTGGTCACAGGCGCGGGCGCGACGGTGATGTTTGGCACCGAGTACTGGTTGTAGGCTGAAACGAGCGCTCGGTGCGGTCAGTCGAAGGCGATCGGCAGCAGACAGCGGAAAGTCGCGGCAAAGCAGCCGCTCCTCTGGCCGACAGACGGCCAGAGGAGCGGCCATATGCAGCCATGCTTTTTTTTGGGTGGGTGGGGCTGAAACCCGCATGGCCAGGACCGGAAGGAAGGGAAGGAAGTCTCAAGGCAAGCATGGGAGAAAGAGTGAGAGCAGAGAGAGCCCAGAGACAGACAGAGGAGAGGCTCACCGTCGCACGTGAAGTCGGAAGAGGGAACAAGCTGCACGTTGCGGCCTCGCAGGTGGCTTGGCTCCTGGCACGTGCCCGTCACCGAGCTGAAGAAAGAGGCTTCCTTCAGCCAGGCGGGTAGCCAGGCCAGCTTGCAGTCGCAGACCAGCTTCTCCGAGTTCATCTGCCTGTGGGTGCAAACACGGCAGCGGCTGTGAATGAGGCAGTCGCGCCCTGGGTTGTGCACCCCAGCCATGCACAAATGATCGCGGCTAGGTGCGTGCGGCGGTGAGCACGGTGGCGGCCACCTTGCCACAACCTCAGTAGCAAGGCCAGCGACATCGTCGCCGTCACCACGTGACGATCGCTGGACCACTCCGAAGGGGGAGAGGGGAGGAAGGGAATGGACCGGATGTGACGTCACGAGGGAAAAGCTGGGAGAAGAGCAGCGCTCGGGAGTGCATCCCTCTTGGCACTCACAGCACGACGAGCTGGCCGAGCCCACCGAACGCGTCGAGCTCAATTGTGGTGACCGGGTTGCCGTCGAGGAAGACGCGCTGCAGCTCTGTCAGACCATGGAGCAGCTTGCGCAACAGCGAGTTGATGCTGTTGTTGCGCAGATCGAGCACCTTGAGTTGAGCCAGCCGACTGAAGACGCCCTGAGGCGAGCTCAGCAAGGCATCGGACAGCTTGTTGCTGCTCAGGTCACTACAAGAGAGGCAGAGAAACGTGGGGCTAGCTCCAGCGCCGACCGCAATAGGGTGGGGGCAAGGTGATGTGGAGACTCGGAGGAGAAGCTCCGTTAAGCACAGCTGCGGCAGCACGACCGATGTGCTGCTGCGTCGCTAGGGCGCGCCGTGCAGTGGCCCTAGGACGGACAAGCCTCTCTGCGGGAAGGAGACATGAGAGGGAGGCACATCTAGCAGGGCTCGCCCGTGCGCACCAGAGTATGGCAGCAAAGAAGAATGTCGCTGGACTTGGAGCAGAGGGCAGACAAGTGGAAGCCTATATAAAAGTAAAGGTGATCTGACTTAACAGCTCTAAAGAGGCCTAGTGGCGCCCACGAACTGGGTCGTGAGTGGTAAAGACCCGTGGTAAGGGCGCAGCTGCAGCAAACGGGGGGGGGGGGGGGGGGCAAGGTGCTGCTAAAAGTGGACGGTGGAGCGAGCTTGGACGCTTAAAGGGCGGGTCCTTAGAGGCAAGAGCAGTACGGCCACTCACAGCATCTCCAGCTGCTGGAGGCCGTCGAGGGCATGGCTCTCGATGTACTGCAGGTTGTTCGCTGTGAGCATAAGGGCTTGTAAATGCTTCAGAGCACCAAATGTCTTCACCGATAGCCGCCGGAGCTGGTTTCGGGACAAGTCTCTATACAGAATGCAAAACAAAGCACGTGAATGCCATACGGACAGGTCGCCAAGCAGGACGGCTACTGATGAACATGTAGAGAGAGAGAGAGAGAGAGAGAGAGAGAGAGAGAGAGAGAGAGAGAGAGAGAGAGAGAGAGAGAGAGAGAGAGAGAGAGAGAGAGAGAGAGAGGGACAAAAAAATAGAAACAAGAGAGTGGGGGAAGTGAGGAGAGCCCTACTTACATTTTGGTGATCGTGCTAACCTGCTGCCACACCAGCTCGTCTACGACAGTGATCTTGTTGTCAGCTAGCAATCTACAAGGCCAAAGCACGGATGCAGGGTACGTGGCACAGACACGCAGCTAGCTAGTTTTGCCAAGCAGCAGGCGACAAAGGCCACGTTTTAGACAAGCGACATCAGCTCAGTAACCTGCTGTTATTACAGACCACTGCAGCAAGCTAGCCAGCTGTATCCTGCTCACACAGTGGATTGCAGCCGGACCACCGACTCCTGCTGTTCCCACACCGATAGCTACCGACTTGGGGAGCAAGCACTGACTGGTCTGACATCAATCACCTCTGGCTAGCTAGCCAGAGAGCTGCTTTCAATTAAAAGGAGAACAACAAAGCCCACCCCTCCTCCACGAAACCGGGCAAGAAAGGGCCCAGCACTTAGATCTGCCAGACCAGGAACTGTCGGTCTGGATAAGATTGATTGGGCACGGCTTCTGTGCCTACTCTATCTAGAACCAGTGGAGGGGGAGGGATGGGGGATTTGGGGAGCTGAGACTAGGGAGCACTCAGCCGTGGAAGCTAATGTTATGAGGAGCCGTGGTAGTTCACGACGAAGCTTTCATGGCAAAACTCAGGGATACTAAGGGGCGGGGCCTTCGTCCTCCCCACAATCCACCTTACCTGGCAGTGGACAGCAGGCTGCCCTCCCATGGGGCATAGCAACCACGTCGGTTTAATCCACGGCTTGCCCCCTACTTTGAGTGCACTAGAGAAAACTTACTGCTTCTTGGGGCTCCATAGATAGACATGATATTACTCACCATTCAATTGCATTTCCCTTTGCAGCAAATGTAAAGCGGCTAGAATGAGATTGAGTTCTCTGAGGGCGCTTTATAAAGTGCATTACTATTATTATGACATAACTTGCCGTGCATTTAATTGCACCCTCTATTTCTAGGTGTCATTCGGTGGCCTGGCTCTCAAAAGACGGACAGTGGCTGCTCAGACACCTTTTTGCAGACATGTACTCCGTTAGCACTGTGCATGCCTAATCCTGCCCCCCATGCCCAGTCCTGCCCCAGTCAGGGCTTCTGGATGGCAGCAGCTGGCTAACAGCACAAGCACTAGTCTGCACCAAGTTACTGCTCATGAACTGGAATGCAATTAAGAAGCCACTGGCTTCGAAAATGATAAGTATGATTAAAAAGAAACCTGCGAGCAGAGAAGGGGCATTTTTTGTAAGCAAGGGGCATAAGGAAAACCTGGGAGGCTCGACAAACGAGGTTCCTCATAGAAATAACCTGCTCTATTCAGCTAGTCCAGAACCGCGAACAAGGCTACCATCAGCATAACTTCAGAAATAGGCACAGCCAGACAGCACCTAGTACGCAGCCGCCGTGCGGCACATGATCGGATGCAAGGCGCCACGCACTTGCGCAAGTACCGGCTGGCCGTGGGGGCGGGGCAGGAGGCTGGCCGGGCAGACACAGCGCCAGTGTGCTGTGCAGTGCTTCACTCACATTGCTCCGATGCTTGTGAGGCCATAGAAGCAGCCGGGCTTGAGCTCAACCAGCTGGTTATCGGCGAGATCCCTGCAGCCGAGACGGGCGGTTGCCGACTCGCTCGCTTTCGTAATGGTCGCGCAAGTGCCAGAGCGGCAAAGGCAGAGCGCGAGCGAGCCTGCGAGGTGGCATGCAAAAGGTGACCTCGGCGCTGAGGCCTTCCAACACTTACAGCGATTCAAGTTGTTTGCACTCAAGAAAGGAGCCAGCATCCAGGGTCTCCAAGCGGTTGTGCCCAAGGCTGAGATTTCTGAGCTCAGTCAAGTCCTTGAACGTGGTATGTGAGATGACGTGTAGCTTGTTCACACTCAGATCTCTTTAAAAAGCAAGAAAGACCGGATGTAGTTAATACGACGGGACTGGGCGGCAGCGTGCTCGAGCTCGCTGGCAAGCAAATGTAAAGCGCCTAGAGAGAGAGATTGAGTTCTCTGAGGGCGCATTATCAAGTGCATTATTATTATTATTATTATTATTATTATTATTATTATTAATGCTTTGAGTCTCTTTGAGGCATCCCGGCCGCACCGGCATCGGAGGAGCTCGCAGCAGCACGGATGCTGGCACACGATGCGCGCCATCGCCGCCGCAGCCACCAATGCTTACAGCTCCTGCAGGTTCGACAGGCCGGCAAAGAGGCCGGCCGGCAGCTCGGTCAGCCGGTTCCTGGCGAGGCTCAGCTTCCGCAGATGCGGCAGCGCTTGGAAGGTCGACGCAGACAGACGAGCCAATCGATTCTCGCTCAGACTCCTGCAACGCGACTCAGTGGCACGCCATCCAAGCGGCGATAGCGTGCCCCTCCTCCTTCCCCCTGTTGGTCGGAGGATGCCGCCACGATGGCAGCTGCTGGAGTGTGGCGCTGGCTGCTCGCTAGGGCTGGAGCAGCAGCGCCAGGCGGCGCTGCCCGGAAATGGTTGCAAGCCAGGCGGCAGTTGGCAGGCGCACAAAAAAGACGAAGATCTAAGCTGGAAAGCCAGCACTACGCCTCTGCCGGTCGCTCGGATGACTGAGGAGGAGAAGGAGGACAGCAGAGGAAAGGAGCCGCTGCTGACGACCCCTCATCCCCTCTGTCAGCTCGAAGCAGCGCAATCGCTCTCGAGGGTGCAGCACGTCCGAGGATCGCTGTGGCTAGACATCAACAGGCTGTGGCCTGGTAAGGGAAGGTAGTGCAACCATCCCGCCCCCACCAACTTCGGTGAGTAAGCAGGCAATTTTCAATACTGACACATCCGTCTTTGATAGTAATAATAATAATAATAATAATGCACTTGACAAAGTGCCCTCAGAGAACTCAATCTCTTGCTAGGCGCTTTACATTGGCTGCAAAGGGAAAAGCGACAGGAAGGTGAGTAATATCATGGTTTAAAGAAACTGCGTGGTTGAAGAGACACGTGGTCGTGCAGCTAGGAAATAGTTCGTAGTGAGACAAGAAAGTGTCAACCTCAATAGGTCTGGGTAGTTAGACCACGGCCGAGGGGGGTGGGTGAACCACTCAGAAAAATTTGAGACACCAAATTTCAATTCGCCGTACAAAACTGCAACACAGTTCTCTTAGAACACTATTCCAAAGTCATTATTCTTATTATTAGCAGCAGCAGCAGCAGCAGTAGCAGTATTACTATTTGTATAAGTGGTTCCTTGGTGCTAACACCTCTTTGCTGCAGCCTCGAAGGCTAAGGTGCACAAGACGACCGAAATGGTGAGCTAAGCAGAATGCCTAAGGCTACCACCGGTCGATGCCTACGAAAACCTGTATGGCTAACCACAGACCTGTCACTCCACCTGCCGAAGAGGGGAGTTTCGACACCTTTGACTTCCTGCTAAGCACTCTTCGTTTAGCAAGAGGCCGGTGAAAGCAAGAACTCGGACAGTTCCGACGATAAAGTTGTCTGACCAGTACGACCTGTTTCTGACCAGTTTCTTTAGTAAGGGAGAAACTTCAGGATGCAAGACGTTATGAGAAAGGCGCAAGAAACGACCAGAGCGATCAGCTTAGTAAGAGGGAGCAGTAGAAAGGAAAGCCTCCTGTGCACACACGCAAGCGACCTATTTGGCACTGGTGACACAAACACTTGAAGTAGCATGCTCGAGGCGCACGCGGTGCATCATTCAGCAGCCACCGAGCCATAGTCAGTTTACTTACAGCGTCCTCAGGTTAGGAGGAAATACTTCGGCAGTCAATTCCACCAACCTATTTCGGCGAAGATCGAGGTGTTGCAGACTGATTAGGTCTCTGAGAGACTCGGGATTTATTTGTGCTATCAGGTTGTTGCGTCTGGAGAGAAAAAGAACGAGGAGAATTAAAAGCCAGCCGGGCAGCTGTGGACGACGGTGGACGCCGAGTCTGAGCGACGAGCGAGTTCCACTAGAGTCACACAGCAGCACTTACAAGTGCAGCTCCTCGAGGCCTCTGCATCCCAGAAGAGTCGGCACCCTCGTGATCTGGTTCTTCGACAGCATCCTGCGAGAAAGTGAACAGAACGGTTCACCCGGCCTCGAGAATTGCGAATGGCAATAATGGGCACCGAGCAAACCTCGGTGAGTAGACACGATGGTGAACAAGGCAGCGATGCTAAGCCGGTGAGCATCACAGTGCGGCCCACGGTGCCTTCCGGCGACAGCCACAGTGAGCCAGTCGACATGCCTCTTGTCTCTGGCTCCGGAGGAAGCCAGCCTATCGACTACCGAGCACGAAAAAAATTTTTCTCACAATGCACACTTATGTCGCGCCTCGACGAGTATTTAGCTCCAAGCTCCTCCACCACCACGCGAATACGGCCGCCGGCCGAGCGATGCGTGCACGAACAGGCTCCCAAGCACCGTTTACAAGCAAGGTTGCCGAGCAGACGTTCGGCTCATGCTACAGTCGTTGACAACTCGGCGTCTCAGCGCATCCCGCATGCCCTGCGCTCGCCGATACACGGCCACGCAGCAGCGCTCTGCTGCTGCTGCTGCTCCCAGCAAGCAGCATCAAAGCGTCAGCACTGTGCCTCAGTTCAATCAGCTGCAGCCTCGACTTGCGCCAGACAGGTCAGGGGCGGCAGCAGCCTCGACTTACAGCGCCTGCAGCGCGGGCAGGTCCGAGCACAGACGACCGGCGTTCAGATCCACGAGTCTGTTCTTGCTCAGCACCCTGAAACGAACAGAGAAAACGAGGTAAAACTCAAAGCTCCGCTACTCCGTGGCCACAGAAGGAGACCGGCCACCAGATGACCAGGCAGGGTCTCGATACCACCATCTGGGTACTGAGGCCTGCCGTTTGATTCTTGCCATTGGCACGACATTTGTCAAGTCAACTGACACTAAACTAGACCAGGGAGGCAGTCTGCAGTGTTCGCTGGGGCACGGCACGAGGAGTGAATCAGCGACACGAGCACGTGCAGATCCACACACCCCCCCCCAACACAGACAGGATCATCGGTGCATGTTCCCTGAGGATAGCCGTACGAATAAACGGTCGCCTGCCGCGAATGCAACAGCCTTCCTAAAAATCAAAAGAATTCGCAGCTACGGCCTCCTCCATATTCTCCATATGCCCCCCTCTTCCTTGACCTATCCATTGCCCCTACTACTCCAGCTCATCCTCGCCCTCTGTTGATGCCGACTAGCGAAGACGAACGGCTGCACGGACTCGAATCGGTAGCCAGCTTGAGGTCGAGAGCGCTGGGTTTGCTTTCGGCTCACATTTCAGAGCAATCGCACACAGCTGGGCTGCCAAAGAGGAGGCAGTAATATCACCTTGCACTTAGGGGCTCTCTTTTCCAGCTGCACTAACAATGGCACCGAGCCATCCTGTGGACGAGCCATCCTGACTAGCTACAGATCGACTCACTTAGGCTCTACCACTAGTGGTGAGGTCACGGCCAGGTCGAGCAATCGACGGTCAGCAGCTGACTGGGCTACCAGCAGGCCGGCTCAAAGGCACTCAGCTGTAGCTACCGAACCTGAGCCACCCACCGAGGGAGGGGGGATAATGAACAGCAGGCAGCTACTTATGGGCGTCTGTCTGAGTGTGTGCTGCCCATTAAAAAGGCAGCCTCCTGCTGAAGGGCACAGCCGTCGGCTTCGTGTGCCCGACCCGACCGGCATCCAGCCCGACCCCTCCCTACCGGCAGCTGAAATGCCAGCCAAGGACAGGCAAAAAGACTACCACCACCCAACGCCTCTGGTCATTACCCTACCCCAAGCTACCACCCAGCCTTTCCGACTCGGCCAGTCAAGCACACACGTAATACAACCGGGGATCACGATAGAGGAGCACGGCGCAGGTCTCAGTCTTGCTGGCTGGACAGCGGCAGACACGGAAAGAACATGCAGCCGGCATGAGAAGCCATAGACGGAGATGTGCATGCGATCAGCAGCCGCAACATCTTTTCTGGCACTCGCACGTGCCTCACGAGCTAGCACACTGCCGGCTCCCTGCCCACTCCTTGGAGCCGCTGCCCGCCCAGGTCGGCCGACCTGGGCGGCATGGCCAGAGCACAGTGGAGCTGACGATGGCCGAGAAATAAAAATGGAGCCTTTGTCGTGCCTGTGCATTGTTCTGCACAATGCCTGCAGATGGGAAGAGGTAACTGTCGAAGCACTAGCACGCAGGGCAGCAGACAGCTGCCTGAATGGCAGCGCAAAGCATAAACGCGACGGTGTGTGCAGAGCAAACACGGCCGCGACAGCTGTTTACTCGAGCACAATATGGCAGAAAATAACACTGACAGCAGCAGCAGCTACACACATCGAGATCTACTCGACCCTCCGACAAGCTTTGATAATGGCCAGGAACAAATAATGCCTGGGGGAGAGATGTGAAAGCAGCCGCAGCAGCACAGAGGGCAACTAGCAAACACTAGCTGTGCCCAGACAGAGAGGGGGAGAGAAAGGGAGAGAGGGAGGGAGAGAGGAGAGAGAGAGAGAGACGACACACACGAGTGGTGGGGGGGCTTCCACCACCGAGCCCAGCTGTCAGCCCAGCAGCAGCACACAGCTGAACTGAGGTGGTGGCAGGAATGGACCGGACATGATCTAGAACATGCACACAAGGTCAAGAAAGTAGCAAGTGCCGGTGTGCCGTTCAATGCAACAAGCGTTTTCCTTGAGCTAGGCAGCTGCCAAACATCTACACGATTCACCAGGCTGCTAATAAAATAATCTGCTGTTTTCCTTCAAAAACTAATTTCAAATGCTGCTGTTCTGCAGGGACTCCAAAGTTTGTGTAGCACACAAAACCGACAGACCTCACGGGATGCCCAAGACCTGGCGGTATGAGGGCAGTGACTTCACAGTGCCTGTGGCAGCGAGGCGAAGATGCTTGCAGGCCACTTTGCACAGACAAACATGATCCAAGTAGCACAGCTTCTCACAGGTGCCACTTTAACCGCTTTCACGAATGAAATTGATACTTAGATTGACTTGTACATAAGCGCTATCTGTCAACAACGGCCACCTCAGTGAGCCCAGCTCTAGGTTGGTGCTTAGGCAGGCTTTCCGGTTCCAATTCGGCAGCTCAAAGTGCAGACAAGCCTCGATAGCCTAGGTAAGGAGGCATCCTCCGGGATTCTACACGAAACTTTCAGAAGCCACAGTGGAAGGACCAGCAAAAAGAAGCCTGCCACGGGCACGATTAGCAGCAGGCCAGCATCGTTTTTTTTTCTCACTGTGTGCCAACTACCAAGAGAAATGTTGTTAAGAAGTAAGGCACCGACTGATCTGCTGCTAAGACGTGACATAACAGACAATTCACAGGGCTAGAGCAAATACTTCGAGACGTAAGTGAGTTATTAGCTTCCTTGCAAATGTCATTTAGTCAGGGGGTGAGAGGACATCGGCACGTCAGCCGGTGGCACGGTCCAGACTTTGGTAGCATAGCAGCTGAAAGCAGTCTCGGAAAACTGATACAACTAAGCCTTAGTTAAGGATTTGTCTGTTTGGTTATGCTGACCTCACACCCCTCCCCAACCTCTCCTGTGAGAGGAGCTACTGAGGCTGGGTGATGAAACACTGTGGAACTGTGCAAGGCAATGGTGAATTAATGTGGTGTCTGGTTTCGGAAATGAACCCCCTAAACCTTTCCAGTCCAAACTGTGCTAACTGGGCGACTGCTGATGTGTCACCAAGGATTGTGAGAATGCCACACAAGTGAATAAATAATGAGGCAAGCCAAACACGATTCACCCATCTAATTAGTCATTCCAGTCCCAAACCTTCAAGCCCCTCGATCCATGAATGGAAGAGGAAAAACATCTACTGGAGACGGCCTTTTAAATACACAGGACCCAAAAAAGCCTGCATCAGTCGAGCATGGCAAAACTGCCAAACATGCGCAAAAGAATCCATACATAATCGCTAATGTGTGTGTGTGTGTGTGTGTGTGTGTGTGTGTGTGTGTGTGTGTGTGTGTGTGTGTGTGTGTGTGTGTGCATGTAATAATAATAATGCACTTGATAAAGCACCCTCAGAGAACTTAATCTCTTTCTAGGCACTTTACATTTGCATGCGTGTGCATGAAAGCTATAAGATAAAAGCTGAAAGCTGAAGCTGCTCATCCTGCTTCAGGCTGTTGAGCACACCGTATGGTGATGCTAAAGGAGCAAAGATGGCCACCACAAAGGGAGCCGAAAGTCGGCAGTCCAGCTGCACTGACTGTGGGTCTTGACTATAGTTAAGACTTATTGCTAAGACACTTAGATAGCACACAAAGTGAACTAAATCCCTTTCAGGCACTTTACATAAGATGTACAGGAAAATTATCAATTGGTAAGAGATAACTTGCTCAGTGTCAGCATCCAACAAACACCAAGGAATATTCACAGGGACCCAGCAAATGCCATGAGGAACTAGTAAGTTGTTTAAGCTTCTTTTGAAGTGTCGTCAAGTCAGGGGATGTCATAACGTCAGTCAGGAGTGAGTTCACGGCTTTGGGAGTATATGAATCAATGTCGGTCCCCAAAAGATGCGAGGTTGAATAGAGGTACAGGTAAATGACCCTAGTCAGAAGAGCAGGATGGTACTATGCCTAGCCTGATAGTGGAAGCAGTTCAGATAGGTAGGCCTGCAAGTGAATGAACGGATCTAGATGTGAGAGGCAAAACCTGGAAGTCGACACTATTGCTGATGGGGAGCGAGTGCAGGTCGGTGAGAAGTGGTGCAATGCGGCGACTGAAACTTCAAGACAGACTCGCCTGGCTGCAGAGTTTTGCCACAACTGTAAGTGCCTTATTGCACCGGCAGGAAGATTGCAGCAACCATGCCTTACAGGCCACTTCCAGCGATGGCACTTACGAACTAGTAGGCACATAAACAAACCGCTAAAGGCTCCGGCTAACTGCCTAGCAAGAAAGAAGGAATTCTACTGCTTGGCACATTACCAAGTACCAAGGCAAGCAAGCTGAGGTCAGCACACAGAAACTAAAATCCTGTGCCACAAACTAAGGGTACCGAGTGATGTACTGTAATGCATCTTCATCTGTAACTCGACAAAGCCACAAAGACTATGTAGGTGTTACACCAGAGTTTTCTACAACACATTCACAGTCCAAGCAGCTTTCGGTAAGCATTCGGTAGCCAACAGACTTCATCTCATGCAACAGAGAGAAAGTGAAAGAGAGCGTAGCTGAGTCAGGAGACCAGTTGAAGTAATGAGTAGCATGGAAGCAGCAGCTCATGATGGCTGGAAAGGATGCGCCACAGTCGGCACAAGAGACTTTGTCGATGCATATGAATCATGGGAGTGATTTCCACAGTCTGGGGCCTGCAGAGCAACCATCTGTCACCAACGGTCTTTAAGCAGATGAACGGAACAACTAATTTATAGTCCATACAAGACCTGAGGACACGAGCAGGCTGAAATTGGTGCAGCAGTTCAAGTAGGTATGCAGGAGCCAGGTCGTGGCAGGCCTTGTGGGTCAGCGTAAGAACTTGGTTCTGTAACCATTAATCCCAGCACACCACGTCGAACGCTGTATGTCCCTGGGTCTTCACACTGAGAATGTGCCGCTACGCATGCACGACACAGCCAAGAGGTCCACAGCCGGCGAGCCTTCAGACACATGGGAAAATGCATCAGCCATCAGCCTCGAGCTCTCAGAGTCAAGCAATGCACGTCCTTCTCGCTTAGCACCCTTGCCCGATTCAGCAAACGGTACAGACTGGAGTGGTGAGGATCAGGGACTGGCAAGGCACACCTTCACAATAAGAGACTGCGCGACCATTTCGCATCAGCCAGCTCCAGCCTTCTCTGACCTGAAACACTTCCCAGCGATCTATGGCGATAAAGTGCGGCACAAAATCTTCGATGAAAATTCAAAGCTCAAAAGCTCTTTCCAAATGCGAGCCATCGGTGAGCCCAACCACTGCCCGGCAATGACAGCTCAGCAGCCGTCATGGGTGGAGGGCGGTGGGTGAGTACAGAGGGACCAATGTACGAGTGTGGGGGCAGCTAGCAACCGTTTCGGAGGTTACAGCACGCTTGGCCTTCGACAGAGTCACCTATCACGGAAATCGTTCCTCGGTTACCTGCCGGTGGATCCGTGCTCCCTCCACGAAAATGCACTGGCCCAGTAAGCTTAAAGCAATCAAACGACCGCTAGGAAAACCATTTACGAAAGAGCATATGAAAGAATCAAACATGAGAGACAGGTCGGAATTGAGAAATGCCTCCCAAAATAGCTACACACCTGCCCCATGCACTCCCTCGACAAACACACCGATTGAATGTGAACACTCTGCTGCCACGTGCACCAGCTCACTCACTTCGGTCGTTGCCGACCGTTTCCGAGCCACTAGTGAGTGGGGCGCTTACCGTCTCTGCTAAGTTTGACGACAGGATGCAGCCTGCCACGAAACGGGAAGCACAAGGCTTGGCAAGCAAGCAACAGAAGCTGGGGCAGCCACTGCCCTGCCCTTCCCTTCCCCCGTGGAGGGAGGGAGAGAGAGAGAGAGAGAGAGAGAGAGAGAGAGAGAGAGAGAGAGAGAGAGAGAGAGAGAGAGAGAGAGAGAGAAAGGGATGGAGAGAGCGAGAAATAGAGAGAAAGAGAGTGAGAGAGAGAGAGAGAGAGAGAGAGAGAGAGAGAGAGAGAGAGAGAAAGAGAGAGGGGGAGAGAGAGAGAGAGAGAGAGAGAGAGAGAGAGAGAGAGAGAGAGAGAGAGAGAGAGAGAGAGAGAGAGAGAGAGAGAGAGAGAGAGAGAGAGAGAGAGAGAGAAAGGAATGGAGAGAGAGCGAGAGAGGGAAATAGAGAGAAAGAGAGTGAGAGAGAGAGAGAGAGAGAGAGAGGCCAAACAAGCAAGGCAAGGCATCATCGAGTCCTCATCGCCAGTGGGACGACTGCCGGCCGAGCCGGTTGGCAACTACAACACAAGGGAGCCGCTAGCCTGAGCGAACCATCACTCCCTCCACTTTCACTGACGATATCTTGAGGGAGGGAGAGGCTGTGAGCCTTGGCTCACAACGGCTGGTGCAGATTGGTTGGCTTGCAGGCAAAGAGGCCCTAGGGCAGGCGGTCTCACAGATGTTAAAAAGCTAGGCTGCAGCTACCGGCCAGATAGCAGGTCGGCTGGCTACTGTTGCCATTTGCTACAGACTACCGAGCATACCACACCTTGTGTGCCTGGCACCAGCTGCTCAGCTCACTTGCGGCAGACCGGGGCACACCCCCTAAGGTGCTGTAGCTAGCTCTAACCCCAGGTGCATAATTGATGGTGCTGATGATTATGGAATACCCTTCGGACTACAAACGACCTCAGCAGCTAATGTGAGGCCTGGCCAGGCAACTTCTTAGCAAATTCCCTCGGTTGGAGACGTATGGATGAACTTTGCAGAGCAGTCCTCAAACGATATTATTGCAGGCTGGCCAGCTCCTTCTACCCCTAAGCCACATGCCTTCACCCCTTGCCATCAGCAGCCCTCAGCCTATCGACTGACCAGGCTTGGTTGGTTGCATAAGCCGATCAGACACAAGGCTCTCACCCTGACATCACTAAAAACTACCAATACGGCTGACTCAACGTGGCTGATTGCATCCACCACCAAATTGATCCAACACTACAGGAGCAACTGTGCCCGAGGGCCGGGCCGAGCAAAGATGGATAAAAGCTTTCAGCAGGTATGGAGAAAAATAGTGCTGCAGGAAAAAATCGACCCTGGCAACTGCCGATCACGGCAATCACGAGGCATGGGCCACTTGGCAACGGTAAGCTCCATACCCAGTCTCAACCAACGATGGCCAATGTGACATGAGAAACTTGTTCTCCCACGACCCATTAAGAGAACAAAAGGTGGCCCTGTCCCTAACCCCTCCCGGAGCTATTCCTTGATGATGCTGATGATGATGATAATAATAATAATAATTAAGGGAAATATGTAGCACTCTGAGACAACTTAATCTCTTTCCAGACACTTTACATATGATGGAAAGCAAGCATGTTCATTGGCTAGTGATAACATGCGCAGTGAAAGCATGCACAAGCACACAAAGAAAGGTTCACACACATGGAGCAAACAATGATGAGCGTGAGGTTTTTTTAGCTTCTCTTAAAATTTTATCTGTCATGTCATGACGACAGTCGGGAGTGAACTCCCGGCTTTCGAGCCATGCGAACTGGCTTCAAAGAATTTGAGATAGGTTAGAGCAAAACAATTCGACACAAAAGAGAGGAGGGTATATGTGAAGCCTGATTAGGAAGTAGGTCGGATGGGTAGAAGCAAAAGAGGATGGAGGGACCTAAACATGACCAACAGAGCCTTGAAGTCGATATGCCACTTGATGGAAAACAGTGCATGTTGGTGAGAAGTGGTGCAATGTGGCAGCTGCTGCTTTCATGAACCACTGGCATAGCTACCGAGTTTGGTACAACTGTGAACATCTTACTGCACAGGCAAGAAGTTGCCATGCCACTGTCACGAGCTTGGCATTTGTATTAGCAAATATTTGCAGCCATTGTGTGGACTCGTGGGCGTAGCAGGTTATTGTGTTCACCCTGGTAATTAGGGGATTCGTAGATCTAGAGAGCTACCTACCTCTATCCCTAACCCACCCCCAGGAGTTGACCAGAAGGAGATGCCAGACGGCCTGCTGCCAGACTGCCAATTCAGTATGTATGGACTGATCGCATCTGGCAAGGTCAAGGTCGAGACCATCCCAGGCTTGAACCCAAAATATGCCACCGTTGATTGGCAACATCAAGATGACACACAGAGCAAGCCTTTAGCTTATCGGTGCGAGTGGAATCAACAATGAATGGTTCGGCATCAACAGTACTAACGTTGAGCAAACAGCCACCACCAAGGCCACGATCAAGCAAGCCTCTTGACACAGCGACCTCATGCGATATTAACAGGTGCAAGCGAATCAGAGGCACAGGATTACATATTGCAAAGCAGTGTCTCACAGGAGCATCCACGGAATTAATCGACGGCTGGCTACTTACAGTGTTTTTAATTTCCCTAGACCAGCAAATGCACCTTCTCGTACGTCCTGTATAGAATTGGAATCAAGCCGTCTGCAAGAGAAAACAGTGCGGTAAAGAAAAGAATACTGCCAGTACCCTGGCTGGTAGGCCTGCAGGCCGAATAGCTTCGCTTGCCGAGTGCACAGACGCCGGCACACAAGCAGGAGACAAAAGACGAGGGGAAAAGATGCAAACACGGTTATCTGCTTCGGGTATCTAGCCAGGGAAACTGCAGAACTTCCATCAATTAAAAAACGTGCTAATGGCAGTGGCGCCAGGGCCACACCCACCGGCTGGGCAGTAGGCCCAGCGATGCGGCCGAGCTTCGGACTAATGCATTCGGCTCCATCCGCCGGCCACCGTATTTACTCAATTACTTCGCGCAGGAGTGTGGCAATTTGGTCACAATATCCAGCCAAACAAGTGCTGGCAGAGAGTGTGTGCAGAGCCGCTAATCCCCCTGAGCAAACTTTGAGAGAATAGGCTGCCACTCGGAAGCGAAGACACCTCACAACAATGGCTGGCAGCGGCTGCGATTGACCGGCGCGAAGCAAAGCCAATACCGGCATCTGCCACAGGGAGCTGGCAAACAGTGGGCCAGGGCCAGAGACATTGTGTAGCAGAATTGAAAACAAACAGTTGCTGCTTGTGCTGCTGCTTGTGCTGCAGCAGCAGGCAGCAGCACAAGCAGCAGCCTCGGGGCTGCGTGCCACTGGCCGAGTGGCTCTCCCTCCCCCATCTGCTCGTCTGTCCGCAACGCTGCAGAGCAATCTGGAAAATATACGCAAATGCAGGGGGCCCGTTCGTCCCGGCTTGTCCGAGCTCGGCTCAGAACTGGCAGGGCAATTTCCACCCACCACCCATGGCCATGGTGAGCAGGCTCACCAGCAGGGCAAGGAGCCCTGCTTGTCCCTTTTCCTTTCTGTAAAGCCCTTCCATCCGAGCGACCTGGCATCCAGTATCCTTCGGCCCATGTGCAGCTGCTTAAGCTTATCAGCACTGCCGGGGTGTTCTAACCGAGATCCTATGTGGCCCGGCAGCCTAACATAATAGGGGCCGAGGAGGCGACAATCGGCAAAGAACAGCTGAACCTGGATGCAATTTGCAGCACCGCCGGATCTCCTCTGCGATGATTGAAAGCTCTCATTTCCGCCTCCAGCAAGAGTGCCGAGCTGGCAGCCCGTCGCCCAGGGGAAAGCCAGTCAGTATCAGTCAGGCGAAGGGTTGACTGTGCTGGCTGGCAGTGCTTCCCCTCGGTACCTCCTTAGCCCAATAAGACTCACTGGCCGGCTGGAGACATGAATCCGACCCGTGGCAGCCTGTCGCTATCACCTCAGCTTTGCAAAGCAGTCATGCAGACAAAGTGCCGCGAAGACTGTACGGCCACCTTCGTGCCCTGCAAGCGAGAAAGAGAGAGCGAGGGAGAGAGAGAAAGAGAGTGAGAAAGAGAGCAAGAGAGAAAGAGAGAGAGCGAGGAGAGAAAAAGAGAGAGCGGGGAGAGACAGAGCGAGGGAGAGACAGAACAAGAGAGGGAGAGAGAGAGAGAGAAGCCCACGAGAAGCTTAGGGGCAGCGAGAGCTAAGTGGCAGGGCGGTGGCGATCCGAGGCGGTCGCTACTGGCGGCGGCAGCACACGATGCTTTCGGGTTGCACAGCGGGAGCCCACTCAAGTGGCACCGCTCGGCGTCGGGGCCGAGCCAGCCGAAATATAAGCTAGAGCATTGCTGCCCCAATGGCAGCTCGCGCATTGCCGCAGTTCGCAGTTGCCGAAAGCTATGGCATTGCCATCCTTGCAGCTCCTACATTAGAGCCACCGCCTCCTAGAGCAGTCGCTGCATGTCGGGCACCCTGTCGGGCACCCTGTCAAGCGCCTGTCGAGATGCCAGCGCCGTGTGCCGGCACACGGTGCGGCACACGCGGTACGCCGACCACCGGCGAGGGGGTCGTTTGCGGTGGGCGCATGCAAATGCTAGAGCTATGCTACGCGCGATGGCGATCAGGGCTTAGGATGAAAAGGCGGCTGTAAGAAGGGGGTAGCACATAAGGCGCCGGCCGGAAGCAAGCCCGAAGAGAGAGGATACAAACGGACGAGCCAGCAGCGCTCGGCAATACTCACAATGTCTCAACCCAGTCGGGTATCATGCCTGGGACTTTGAATAATCCCTGTTTCGCACAGTCGAAGATAGACCCGATTCCAGAGCACGTCACGTTGGCGCTTTTGACGGGCTGGCCGCACAGCCATACAACCGCCAACAGCAGAGCGCCAGCCGCCATGTTGCCAGCCGGGCTCACAGCCAGCGGTGTGGAACGCACCGACGCATGCAAAGTCCGCACGGTTACAAATACTTCCACGCGCAATCCGCTAAGGACAAGACTGTGGCTAACGAAAACCCACCAGCACGCCAACGGCGCGCAGGGCTACGACGGCTAGAACATGCGTCTCGCATTGCCCAAATCTTTCTATTGGTTAGTTAGTGGCACGTGATCCGAGCGCCCCCCCCCCCCCAGACGCGTGCAATTCCAGTTAGCTACGGTCTGCCTATCGAACGCTTGTCTGCGGGGCCCGGATTTTGCGTCCATCTGGAGATCTGATCCCTCGAAGAAAGGCTCCGACTTATTTCCCATTACCCTGCTCCTTCTTCTCCTCCTCTCTCTCCTCATCCACCTCCTAGTCTCTTCGTCGTCGTCCTGCTTATTCTCCTCGTTCCCCCCTACTCCTACTCCTATTCCTACTCCTCTTCCTACTCCTACTCCTGCTGCTACTCCCACTCCTACTACTACTCCTCTTCCTACTCCTACTCCTACTCCTACTCCTACTCCTACTCCTACTCCTACTCCTACTCCTACTCCTACTCCTACTCCTACTCCTCTTCCTACTACTCCTACTCCTCCTACTCCTCTTCCTACTCCGACTCCTACTCCGACTCCTACTCCTACTCCTACTCATATTCCTAGTCCTATTCCTACTCATACTCATACTCATACTCATACCCATACCCATACTCATACTCATACTCATACTCATACTCATACTCATACTCATACTCATACTCATACTCATACTCATACTCCTCTTCCTACTCCTACTCCTACTCCTACTCCTCCTCCTCCTCCTACGGAATAGGATATCACTTCTATGCTGACGATACCCAGTTGTATTTATCATTCAAACCGTCGGAATCTGCTGCGGCAACTGAAAAACTGAATGCCTGCCTTGACGACATTCGATCCTGAATGTCGGAAAACTTCCTGAAATTAAATTATGATAAAACCAAACTGCTGCTCATATGACACCCTAAGCGTGTGGCTGGATTAAAAGGCTTTGCTCTTCTAATAGGTGATGCTATTGTGCAACCATCACCACGTGCTCGAAATTTAGGTGTCGTTTTCGACAGCTGCCTCAATTTCAAAAGCTTCGTTCAGAAGACTGCTTCTACAGCTAGCCATCACGTCCGATTCCTATCCAAGATTAGGAGATGTCTCCCACAGTGGCTTGTAAAACATTTAACTAGCTCTTTAGTTCTGTCTTGGCTTAATTATTGTAATTTCCTTTTGGCTGGGCTGCCAAAGAAAGCTATTAGGCCACTGCAGCGGACTTTGAATATGGCTGTAAGGCTATTCTTCAAGTCCCAGCGGTTTGAGCACGTGTCTCCCTTGCTAAAAGAGCTAGGACGGTTGCCGGTTGAGCAACGGATACAGAGCAAAGTTCCTACGCTGACCCACAAGGCCCGCCACGGCTTGGCTCCTTCGTACCTAGCTGAACTGCTGCATCAGTTTCAGCCTGTTCGCGCCCTCAGGTCCTGTGTGGACAATACATTAGCTGTCACATTCCTCCGCTTAAAGACAGTTGGCGACAGAAGCTTTAGCTCTGCAGGTCCTAGACTGTGGAACTCGCTTCCACAATTCTTACGCAACGACAACTACTCTCCTACTGCCGACTATGGCACATCCTTTTCAGCGGTCCTGAGCTGCTACTTCTATGCTACTCACTACCTCAACTGCTCTCCTGACTCTGTTATGCTTCCCACTTTCCCTTTGTTGCGTGAGACGAAGTCTGTTGGGTACCGAATGCGTACCGAAAGCCGCTTAGGCTGTGAGTTCGCTATACAAAACTCTCCTGCGTAACACCCACATGGTCTTTATGACTTTGTGGAGTTACAGACGGAGATACATTACATTACGTTACTCCTCCTTCTCCTCCTCCTCCTCCTCCTCCTCCTACTCCTCCTCCTACTCCTACTCCTACTCCTCCTCCTCCTCCTCCTCCTCCTCCTCCTCCTCCTCCTCCTCCTCCTCCTCCTCCTCCTCCTACTCCTACTCCTACTCCTCCTCCTACTCCTACTCCTCCTCCTACTCCTCCTCCTCCTCCTCCTCCTCCTCCTCCTCCTCCTCCTCCTCCTCCTCCTCCTCCTCCTCCTCCTCCTCCTCCTCCTCCTCCTCCTCCTCCTCCTCCTCCTACTCCTACTCCTCCTACTCCTGACCATCGCCCATGACCGTGGGTGGTTCCACCAAAAGCGCTTTCTATTTGTGCAACTTTGTCCCTTGACACGATGATAGTTTTATGGAAGCACAAAATCGCTGCCGTCCCACCAGGCTTGTTAGCACTCGACTGCCCCGACAGGTTTCAGGATCTTGAGGGCGGGAAATTTCAGTTCAAGCCGTCCCTAGATGGAGGTGACCGTCCGTAGGTCGCATCTAGGGCCGCCATTGTCGTCTTTTCTGTGTCGCGATAGTATGCGAGGCTATCGGTGCGCATTCCCGAACTGCTTTCATCTGACCAAAGAATATAAAATGAGCGCTGAGTCAACTGAGTCAAAGAAATTGAGTAGCTTATAAATATCAGCCACCGACGGCTGCAACTGAAGTGCTAGCATTGGCCAAAAAGCAAAACCGCAAAACTATGTCGGTGTTACGAAGAAGAATTCTCTACAGCGTGCCTAAGCTTAAGCGGCTTTCGCTGTCCGATACGAATAATGCCACACTTACATCGTGCCCCAAAAGAACTAAATCTCCTTCTAAGTACTCTAAATACGCTGGAAGAGAAGCGCGTTAATTGGTCAGTCATAAGAGGCGAAATTTCCTCACGCATTGGCACGAAAAGGACAATTCACGTGGACAGAGCAAATTCTGTAAGGAACAAGTGGGTATTTTACCTTCTTTTTAGCTATAGTCCTGTCACTGGATGTCGTCACGTCAGTCGAGAGTATTACAAAGCTTTGCGAGCATACGAACTGGAGGTGCGGTCTCTGCAAGGAATTCGACTTTTTAGAGCGATAAGGTAAATGACTCAAGTCAAAGGAGCAAGTGGTAAACCGCGCACCCTTCACCCGTGCTCCCAGCGACAGCCTGGTACTTGCATGCGCTCCCGCGAAAGGATGCATCCAAATGGCGCGCGGATTCGTGCTGCTGCGAACCTAAGAACGGTGTGCAATCGTCGGGTGACGAGTTCTCGCTCCCACTCCCCTCACTCCAACCATTCTCGGCCATGTCCTTCGCTACCGGCTCCGCTGCAGACATTGCGTCCACGGCTCAGTCGCTTCGGCGGCTTTAGGCGTAGCGTCCGCCGCCGCCGCGGCGGCCAGCTGCAGGCTTCGCTGGCACCTTTGGCCGGGGCGCGCACGCTGTCTTCTCAGCCGTAGCACTCGTGACATTCTCTCCCTCCGCGTTCAAAGCCTTCGCTGCCCTGACGTTCGCGAAGCCGTGGCTCCAAAGACGCTTGTTTTGCTAAAAGTGCTTACGGCGTTCTCTGTTGCACCCGCAGTCATCGTTTCTCCAGTCCTCACCAGCACCGAAGGCCGACGTAACTGACGTACGGGTTATCGTAGAGTCGACCGCTCGCGCGGCGGCAATATTTAAACGTCGGCGAGCTTCAACGGCCAGTTTATGAAAGCACTAAAGAGACTATCAGCAGTTCCTGAATTACAGCCTATAGGAACCGCATAAGTCATTAGTAGTAAATAGTTGCACTTTAGGCGGCGAACGAGTCAGCTGTATTCTTGGTTTTAATGCTGCCCAGAGTCTGGCCCAGGGGTTAAAGTTAAAGTGCTCGCCATTGACGACTGAGGTTATGGTAATTGAATTTGACGTCCGAGATTGTGGGCTCAATCCCTGTGGCATATATGTGAAGCGCCTGATTTATATGAGATATGAGATATGAGACATGAGATATGAGATAAAATTCTCTTGGGGCGCTATAGAAATGAATTGTATTATTTAAGCCGGTGAGTTGTACCATAACGCTGGTGGTGTACAGATCTAGCCCTCGGTGGCTATAAAAAAAGAAAGGTTAGTTGATACAACGTCATTTACAGGTATATAGCAGCAGACTGGATCTAGTGGCTATCAATGTCTAAATGCAGTGGGCAATAGAGGAGAGCCCGCTTCAGGCTCGAACTCGCGACGTAGAACTTGAAATGCAAGCACCTTGCAACCAAGCTAATACCAAGGGCTGCTGAATAGATTGCTTGGATGTGGACTCTTACATTAGGATAAGGATGCTCATATTTGATGCAGCGGCTTGCTGGCGTAGTCATACCTGCTCGAATAGAAGCGGTATTGAGCTGACCGTGCTTTAAGGTTCCAGTTCGTTTCGGTGCGTGCCTGAAAGGACTGGCACCGTTACGAGAGCTGTGCTTCAGGCAAAGTACTTTCTTGCAAAAGGTACTAGAACTCGCTGGTAATTCAAATATATATGGTAGTGTAAATGGAGCAGGTGAATCGTTTATGTGCGAGTCTGCAGAAATGACTCAGTAAATACTGTGATAAAGAGGTGCGGTTTGAGCTTCTTTTTAGATATCGTCTAGTGGGAGGGAGGCCGTCGTGACGTCAGTCTGGAGTGAGTTCCCTGTTTTGGTGCATACGAGCTAATGGCACGGTCTCCAAAGTCCTTTTAGGTTCGCACGAGGTATAGGTACACGATTTGATTCAGAAAAGCGGGTGGTACGAAGCTTGGCAAGTTGGGGCAGCAGATCTGATAGGTAAGCTGGAGCCAGTGTATAAAGGGGCTTAAAAGTAAGTGACAGAGCCCTGTAGTTGATGCGCTGCTTGACTGGGACCAGGGCAGTCGGCGAGTAGTGGTGTGACGTGACAACTGCGACGTTCACGACAGACAAGCCTAGCTGCAGAGTTTTGTATCAACTTGAAGTGCCCGATTGTATTGATAGACCAGCAAGCAATGAGTAACAGAAGTCTAGAAGGGAGTCATAAATGCATAGATCAATTTAGCTGTAGTATCCTTGGCTAAGCAAGCCCGATTCTGAGCAATGCTACGTAGCTGAAAGTAGGCAAACCTGAATGTGGATCTGATGCGGTCGTCTATAAATAAATATATTTCATTTGTATAGCGCCCCAAGAGAACAATCTCTATTCAGGCGCTTCACGTATGCCTCATCGCTTGAGCCCACGACCTCAGCCAGACCTTGGTCGGAGCGAGCACCTTAATCGCTGGACCAAACCAGCTCGGAGAAAGGTCACTTTTGAACAGGACACCTAGATTTTGTGCAGATGCAACAGGAGATTTGCTAGTGGAGCAAGTTTTGAGCGTTAAATTTTCTAATATACGAATCACACTTGGTTTGCTGATAACTAGTAAGTTGGCTGTATCAACATTCAATTTTAGAAAATTTGCCGCCATACGCGTGCGAATGTTAGAAATACATGCAGCAATGGTATGTAGAGAATTCGATGTGCTCGATAGCAAGGAGGGGTTAAAGCAAAGGTACAGCTGAGTGTCATCTGCACAAAACTGAAAGCCTTGGTTTTGCCAGGCAATCACATCGGCAACAGGGAGAGTACAAATCGTAAAAAGAAGTGGGCTAAGCACAGAGCCCTGAGGTACATCTTACTTCAGTGATTGATGATAGACGACGATTGTTGTCTGTTTACGTCAATGCTCTGGAGTCTCCTACTGAGATAATAATAATAATAATAATAATATTGCACTTGATAAAGCGCCCTCAGAGAACTTAATCTCTTTCTAGGCGCTTTACATTTGCTGCAAAGTGATACGCAATAGAATATAACCTGAACCATTGTAGTGCTGTGCCAATGGTGCCCAGGTGAGATGAGAGGCGCTCGAGAAAGACTCTGTGATCGATAGTATTAAAATATTGCAGCTGTTGGTGATTGTGAGTGATGGTGCACTAAACACCTTGATAAACGCTTATCCAAAGTTCAGCAGTGTCATTAGTGACCTCAATTGAGCCCGATACAACTTAGCCGACTGGTATTCGCTTCAGTGGTCCGTACATCAGAACTGCCAAGTCAGAAATATACCTCTCAGCAGAAGATTTCGCAGTCAGCCACCGTTTTTTTTCAGACAGATGAATGGTTAAAGAACCTTTTCCGAACCTTTCCTTGCTCCTTGGTTTGCCGACGCAGCGAGTTTCTCTGGGTATAACGACGCCATCAAAAAGGTGAATCAAACTAATCCTCTGCCAATCGCCGAAGATGCTGCCACAATAGCCTTCTCCAGGCACTGGCAAGAGTTTGTCGGGATTCCTCGGCCAAGACATTGAGAAGCACTTATTCGCGTCGAGCAGCCGATACTATATCAACTGCAGCGAACCAGTATTGTGCGTACTTAAGTGCAATAAAAAGAGACATTTCCAGCAGATGCTGCCGCGAAAGAATCATTTGTTCTTGGTGGGCTGCTGCCATCTTGGAACTGACGTTTTGAATTGGGAGTATCTTTAAGGAGCAGCCGTATTTTCAGAGTGTACGTGGCACCAGCTATCCATCTATCACCGTTGATCACTTCAGGATTGTCAAAGTATTCATCTCCCTATGACGGTGCTCCTCCAAGAAATATAATTATGCCTTAAAGGAGCAGTTTGTAGTCACAGTTTGAACTATTTCGTTTAAATATTGGGAAGAGCAAAAGAGGTGAGGGACCTCGTGGCACACTAGCAATAATGGGCACCAAGTCTTTCCAAGTTTTTCGTCGCTGTGCAGTACAAGGACTTGTCGATATTTGTCCCATGCAAAGACAAAGCAGTACTGTGTAATTTGTTCAAGGTGCCATACGTGGCTCAAAGCAATATTGTACAATCAGCTCTATGAAGATATGACACCGAAATGGTAAACACAGGAGACACATCCCGATCATTCTAGGATTACATAAAAGCTGCTCTTTTACTGCCTGAATAGTAATTAGCTATATTGAAACACTTCTAGTATATTTGGTCGCCAAATCCTTAATCGACGACGGCTTCAATGACTACTACGGCAGATATATACGCGACTCCGTTCGCTTTTCCAGCAAAAGTAGTTTCTCACCACAACCAAACCCAAGACACTGAGGCACAAAAATAGTTCAGCAGCCTCCATTTGAGTCGCGACGGCTCCCACTGCTAGATCATCTCTTCGTAGAACTAATGGAGCACTTTCTCTCAAAAGGAGTCTTTGATGCCCTTGTCGTTTGTAACTCCGTACATTCATCCGGAACTGCCGTATCGCGTAGCATGAACTCACCTCAATGTGAGGCCAAAAAGAACCTGCAGAAGCGGCCACAACAATGCCCACTGTTTGATGGTCGGTTGTTATTGTTTCGTCTAGTGCTGCCGCCTTTCGATGACTTACTGTTGCTGATTCAGCCAAATCCCACTCCTCGATGCCCCACCTCACTAGAACAATTCGCCCTATTCCTCTTTCCTCCCTCGGCCACCATTACTCCCAGGATCCGCTCTGACTGCATTTCTTGGAGCTAAGCTCGATATGTGTAGCCGAGCTTTATAATCTTTCTTATTATTTGTAGAAATGTACATGGATAATCGCATGAGTTGTGTGCATAAGCACACCTGGGCAAGCGCTAATACGGCCTTGTACGGTCCCTAAAAGACGGCATGTGCCGACATTTGCTTTGCAGCAGCACAGCTCTGCATAACAGGTTATCGTAATACACACCACGTTTGCCAATAGTACCGGACCGAGTAAGTTTAATGAGAAAGGCTATCATCGCCATTGGAGCAGCGAGGCCAGAAGAATGTGTTTCATTGTTTGTGACCTGTGAGTGATTATCAGCGGAGAGAAAAGCGGTCGTTGGTGAATGGTTCGGATGAGGATCGGATTACTAGAGAGGCGCTTACTAAAACGCGGACTGAATGCGACCAGCGTCCAGGCCCTGCGGGCACTGTCTACGATTGTGCCGAGCCTGTCTGAAGCTAGCGTTGATCCTTCACTAGTTTTGGTGGTGGAGAAATGAGCGATCCGAGCATTGCCTGGCTGAGACTAACTGCAGGAGACGAAAGGAGCCGCAAGCAGAAACCGGAGGAGACCCACGGACAAAAGAAGTCTTGTCAATCGTCTTTCCCACATCAGCGGCTCAGACATCTTCACATTAGCCGATTTAGCAGCCTCATTTGTATAGCGGCAGAAGAGACTTAACGGTTGCAATTGGCCATAAAGGATCACCCATTTCGGGATTCGAACTCACGACCCCGGTCGTGAATGGCGAGCACACTACCTCCTGGGCTATTTCGGCCGAGTAATCTGACAGGTGACGACATCCTGTACCTCGTCCCTCAGATGAAAATGGTCGCTGCCGTGCTGGCGTCCTGCGGGGCTGACGTTGCTCAGAAGCTGTCATCGCTATTGAAATTCTGCCTGGAGGAATGGGCCGAATCCTGGTAGCCACTAGTGACGGCACCGGAATCTCGAGACTCGGCGACGCTAGCACTATACATTGTTCAAGCTTGCCTGCTCTCTATGAACGTAGGAGGTGAAAAGAGACAGTTGACAGGCGCAAGCTTCTTCGCTCCAGATACACGTGCGGCTCCGCGGCAGACGAAGGGACTCATTTTAAAAACTGCAGCTTCTGCCAAAGTCGCTTGAGACACGCAGAGATAAGCTGCTAAAAAGAGCCGCGACGAGTCGAACCGAGGCGACGAGTCGAACCGAGGCGACGAGTCGAACCGAGGCAGGTCGAACCGGACGAACAAAAGCCGAGCGGTAGCTACAGTGCAGCTTCTTCAGCTTTAACCGCCGATGCTCCGTCTTCGTCGGTCGGCGGTCTAAGGACGACCTCGTGTGGCTGCTGGACTCCAGGACCGCAACAGCGTGCGTGCCGAAATAAGCGATTATTGATTGCGATCTCAGCGATCAACGAAAGCCTCGAGATCGGTGACAGAGACAAAATTAAGGCAGTACGGCGTCGGCATCACTTGATTCCTCTTTGATGAGTCAAGTGGAAGCCCTCTATTGGCGCGTTACACAATGCCCTAACAGGCGAAAAATCTCTTTTCTATCGGGAGGTACATCGACAAAGGGCATAGAAATATCTTCGCAAAGAACTGGGTGACTGTCATTAAGGAACAAAGGTCGAGCATTATGGCTACAGAACGAGGAAAGGCCGGTTGTGCTATCTTCGCTTCTTGCCAGTGTTGACAGAATGGACGGCTTCCTAGACTGCCGCTGCGACACTTCGATTGCAGAAGCGTCTGTGAAATAGAAGCTTTGCCCACATTGCACTCGCCAGCTTCAAAAAGCTGTTAAAAATTGGCATGGAAACAGGGTTGGACACGGAAGTGGCGTATACTAATATCTGGGCGGCACGGTCCACAAGCAAGCAGTGCACTGAGCCCAAGTAGTATTTTTCTACATAAGCCATTGTACATACAAGCCTGAGACTCTTTGAGTTTCTTTTTGCTAGTCGATGTACTCTGCGTCGATGCAGGGGATACCCTTACTTCACGTCATTAAAAATGATGCATTTCGCAATACGCGAGTGCATTTCTCGAAGCACAAGCGAGATCCTAGCAGCAATCGGAAAATATAAGGCTGAAGCTGAGAATAAGTCATCTAAAACCACCAATAAGTTCTGAGCAGACAACGGTGACAACTATTTCTCCGGAGATCTACGAACGCTACTGAAGTAGTCAGGTATTCTGAGACCGGGGGTGGGATGGCTGAGTGAAGCCATCGTTCGCTTTTGTAGATGGCTAGGAATATCCTGGGCCACGCTAAATTGGGTGCCGAGTCTTAGCTGTACGAAGTACCTGCTGCAGTAGTATACATTAAAAAATCGTTATGCACTCAGTACAGAGCCTAGCAAGACGTCTGAACAGGCGTGATCGGTAGGGAAGCCAGAAGCGTGTCGGAACGTGTCTTGGTTTTGATGCCTACGTCCATACCCCACAGCAATCTCAATAAAAAGTGGACAGGCCAAGTTCTGCAAGTGAGTCTTTCTGGGTGCGGCAACGGCTCTGACGAGAAAGCATGCCACTTCCACGACGAAAGCTGTCAGCGAGTGTTATCGAGTTATGCAGTTGTCGAGAAATATGAGTTTTTCAATGAGGCAGAGAGGACGGAGGCCTGCTGAGCTCGACTAAGTTTCTGCCCCATACCTCAGCTGCTCTTCCAACTTGAGACATTTCACGACGAACAGTCTTGAATAGCATTAGCGAGTCCTGCTAGTATTGAACAGCGTCTCGTCGCTACTGCATTGCTGCCTAATGACTAGCCTCTGTCAGCCATGAGCGATTGTGGCAATCTTCTTCAAGACAGCACTTCGCAGGCTACGATAACGATACTGCGCTGCTGCCAACGACTTGCCCCTCTCAGCTACGAATAATATCGGCAATTCTCAGCCAAATGCCGCGGAGCCTCTAAATAGACCCGCACGGATAAGATCGCAGACCCGCCCATGGTTCCATGAAGTCGAAGACAGTTAGCGCTCACAGGTGCCTTCACAGATGAGCTAGAAGCATTTCGTAAGGGATTGAGCCACTCGTAGGCCGAACTGTGGACATCAGAAATCAACGGAGAGAGATGCCATGCTTAAAGGAAAACGATGAATAACTGAGGTAACTGAGCCACAACGCCAGGAAGCCCGCGATAGTGGGCTCTTGTAAACTTGACAGCGCGGAGCGGAATGCCAATGGTTTTATCGATTGCTACAAGGCCGCCTCGTAGCTAAAGGCCATTTCCATATCTAACACGTCGATTTCAATAAAACGCTTGTCTGCATGACTAAGTTCGGTTCGCATCAAACTAACTGGCTAAATAAGTACATATTGACCGATTTAACAGCCTGATTTTTATAGTGGCAGAAGAGCCTTATCTGCTATCACCACCGCTTGCAGTAGTTAGCGAGACAGAATCGCCCAACTGCAGGATTCGAGTCCAAGACCTCAGTTGTCGTGAAGATTGAGCTCCTTACCTCCTGGGCTATCATTCGCAGACGGACGTTTAGATGCGGCGTTTCTAAGCGGTGAGCTCCAAGAGGGAATGTATCTGGAGCAACAAGGAGGGACTGCAGTAGCAGGAAACATGTTTCTGCACAGATGTTAGAAAGGCACTTTATGGCTTTGAAGCAGGCTCCACCAACATGAAGATAACATCTTGACAACTACTCTCTTTGGCAGCTCGGCTTCCTGTAACTGAGCGATGCCTACAGTCTGACCACTCATTTCATTGCCGCCGGACAATAATAGCAGACTATGCCGACGATCGAGCCTAGGCAGGTAGCAGCGCAGCTGCCTCAAAAATAAAAACCGGCGATTTCTCATCTAACAATTGAGCTGACCAAGCTTCGAGAAGTGTGAACGGCATGCAAATAACTACTTCGCATGCAAATAACTCATTGCTCACGAAAAAACCAACATTTTTGTTCAGTCAGACCAAAGTATGTAACGCTTGCTTACGGCAGTAGTATGGGACGAGAGTCTGCGAAGGAGCCAGTAACCATCTGGATGTCTCAGCTGAGGCAACTCGTAAGCTTCAAACTCGTCCTGATCAGGAAACTCTTCCTAAAATTGCCCATCGAAGCGAAGCAGTGAGATGGCTGGCTAATCGGCGTGAGATGAAGTCTGTTGGCCACCGAATGTGTATCGAAAGCCGCTTAGGCTATGAGTGCGCTATATAAAACTCTCCTGCGTAACACCCACTTCGTCTTTATGGCTTTGTGGAGCTACAAACAGAGATATATTACATTACATTTGTAGCCGAGTTCCAGGGGTCAAAGGCTGGTTCCCGTGTGGGCGTGTCATCGCCATCACGTGGTTCCGCCCCCCAGCCGACGTTCCATTCGCCCTACGAGAACGCTCCTTGCCGGCGCGTGGCGCGTTCCTTGCCGCGCTATTCACTTTCTGCCTGTGCGGCGGCCTGCACGCAGGCTATCCAATTTTTTCTCTCTCTTAACACCACGTGCTCCGGAGCAGCACGCATGACGGCCGCTATATCATATCATACAGCCGTCGTCGACAACGCAACGACTCCTTGTGGGAGCTTCAATCTTCGTCGTGCCGCCATCGCGTGCCCACGAGCCCCTATACCCGCCAAACCCCGCTACACTCCGGCCAAGCTGCCGCTCGCCATGCCGCTGAGCTAGGCTAAGACGAGCGGCAGTCATGTTATAATAATAATAATATTGCACTTGATAAAGCGTCCTCAGAGAACTTAATCTCTTTCTAGGTGCTTTAGATTTGCTGCAAAGTGATATGCAATTGAATAGTAAGTAAAATCATGCTTGAAAAACAAACAAAATGAATAATATAGTTAGGGGTGACATGCACAGGGTCAGCATGCAAATGTGGTTAGTGGCAGCATGCACAGTGTCAGCACGCATAAGAACATCAAGGACGAATCACAGGTACCCACTAAATGCTGTCCTAAATAGGTGTGTTTTTAAGTTTCTTTTAAATGCGGTCAGGTCATGGGATGTTCTGACGCAGGTCGGGAGGGAGTTCCAGGCTTTGGGAGCATGCGAGCTGAATGCACGGTCTCCAAAGGATTTAAGGTTTGTACGAGGTATTTCCAGACTGTTGGATTCCGAAAAGCGGGTGGTACGATGCCTGGCCTGATTGGGTAGTATATCTGAAAGATAGGCTGGAGCCATAGAATGAAGTTAAATGATAAACACGGAGGGGGTCACGAACACGCTACACGGGGAACGCGGAATATACAAGTCTCAACAACGAGCGTGCTATCCAGCTCCGCTCGGGCCTTGGATACTCGTCGCCTTGCGTGTGTGGCCGCATCGCCGGAGCACGCCTGCAACCATCCAGGTGCATAACTCGGCGAGACCGGGAGCCTCCAACACCATGACTTACTTGGTCAACTTTTCCTACCCAAGAGCCCCGGTGACCTCATGTCACCGCACATCCGGCCATGCCGTAGGTCCGACCCCGGCCTACCCGGTGACCCTTACCCTCATTATAGCCGCCCGGTCCCAGTCAACCGAACCTAGCCTGGGTACACATTAATAAGCTGAATTAACCGATGGCAGATGTTGACAGGTATGAAGTGTGTCTTTTTTCCCTCGTTAGCGTGCATCAGCAGGTGTTGAGCCGTGAAGGGATTGAATTGTGTTGTAAGTTCAAGGATTCCCAAATATTCACATTATGGGCAGAGCCAGCGATATGATTGTCAGCTCTAAAGGCCAGGCCAATTTCAAATAAAAAGGAAATAGTTTCAAGCAGCCGCTCGAGAACAGCACGTGCCAGTGCTCTCACTCTTTTGTCAAGTTGCTTTATTAGTGCCCGATCGAAACATTTCGCTGCGTCGCGTCGCGTCAGCATTTTAATCGCGGATACTCGATGAGTAGAGCTGACCTCGCTGACCTCGTGCTCCGCGATTGGTTACTTCCTATGCTTCCAGTTACAAAACCTTTTGTACCGAAGGCTACAACTTCTGGTGGCATTAGCTTGCACGGAAGCACGATAGACACATGCTTAGATGGTGAATAACAAAGCAAGTCGCGATCGATAGGTTTCTGTAATGGCGGATGAGTTGTTTTGAACAGGTCGCGTGAGCATTTTCTTGGTTTTCCATCGGCTGCATGGACAGATCTGGCTGAAGTGAAATCCGAGTCTCAGTGGGCATATTGCGCACTACCAGCTGTCGTCCAGTACTCGCGCATGTAGTCGGAAATCTCGGCGGGCAAATCGCCGAGATCTTTAGAGTGGCTGACAACAGGTAGACACCGAACTGGAACATCGTCGCATTGTGCAAAATCTGTAACGTCCTTTGCAGCATCTTTTGCTTGCTGGAATGGTGGACAGTCTAATTGCATTTTCTCTTCAGTTGTAGCTGCTGTCTCATTTACGTTAGTAGTCGCAGTCATTGAAGCTTTGACATCTACCTCAGCCTCCTGAGCTGGAGCGGTCATGTAGGGCTGAGTTTCCTGCCCAAAGTATGTCATAATCGACCGCGTTCCAGTTATAGCGGCGGCATCTCGCAGCACTGTTCCTGCCGTATCTGCGAGCCGGGCTTACATTTGCGGTTTATGACTCGTACCCATTTCCGAAGTCATGACGTTATATTAACTGTAGCTTTGGAATCTGTAGTTTACAATATATAGTTAAATTGATATCAGGGTAACAAGTACATCTTACCACACGAACGCGGTTAAATTAAGCCACCAAAACTGTTTTCGGTTGAGTAAGATTGCGTGTCGATTCAACGTCAGGACGTCACCACTCGTAGGGGCTTGCGCTCGAGCACGCGGCGGCGCGGTGAAGAGAGCCACGTATGGCAGAGCGCCCCCCTCCTCCGCGCACGCGCGTTGCGGCCGATCCGACGACGGCTGTATCAGTACGCAGGCGATGCAGATGGGCGAGCGTACATTCGGGTGGTTGTAGCAGTTATACTGTTAACATGTAGGTGGTTGTCAGTTATACTGCTCCGCAGTGCGAGGCGTGACGAGTGAGACAGATTGGGCGTGGACTGCGACCCAAGGAGTCGGTAGGCAGTCGATAGCCATAAGTGCGACGAGGATGCAGTCAGGGGGCCGGCGTCTAGCGCGCCCATAGGCTGGGCGGAGCGTCGGCTGGGCAGGAACCGCGTGGTGGCGCTGTCGCTCAAGCGAAACCTGGTAATAGCAGACGACTGCGACAAAACTTGTGCCTACATTAAAGCTAAAACTAAATCATTAAAACAAGCAACTGCTGCTTAGATGCTCGGAGCCCGTGGCTCAGTGGCGTAGTGCCAACCCATAAAGACGGGCTCGAAGCGGCGGTCGCTGTCTGCTTAGCCGCTGCTGCTGGCGCTGAGCCGCTGTGCCAGGCCGCCAGCTTTGTCTCCGAGCTGGTTTGGTCTAGCGGTCAAGGTGCTCGCCCCGACCAAGGTCTGACTGAGGTCGTGGGCTCGAGCCCCGAGGCATATGTGAAGCGCCTGAATAGAGATTAAGTTGATGTTGATGTATCTCCGTCAGTAACTCCACAAAGTCATAAAGACCATGTGGGTGTTACGCAGGAGAGTTTTGTATAGCGCACTCACAGCCTAAGCGGCTTTCGGTATGCATTCGGTAGCCAACAGACTTCGTCTCACGCAACAAAGAGAAAGTGGGAAGCATAGCAGATTTAGGAGAGCAGTTGAGGTAGTGAGTAGCATAGAAGTAGCAGTTCAGGACCGCTGAAAAAGATGTGCCATAGTCGGCAGTAGGAGAGTAGTTGTCGTTGCGTAAGAATTGTGGAAGCGAGTTCCACAGTCTAGGACCTGCAGAGCTAAAGCTTCTGTCGCCAACTGTCTTCAAGCGGAGGAATGGGACAGCTAATTTATTGTCCACACAGGACCTGAGGGCGCGAACAGGCTGAAACTGATGCAGCAGTTCAGCTAGGTACGAAGGAGCCAAGCCGTGGCGGGCCTTGTGGGTCAGCGTCTGTTGGGGCGCTATAAAAATGAATTATATATATTTTTATATATTCGATTGCTTGGCATGCGTAGTTTGACGCCCTGAAGGAACACAGGCGAAATTACGGAAACGCCGAGTGGGCAAGAACAACCCAGTTTTTGGGCTCTTAGTGCGACGGCTCACAACCGCTCTCTCCCGCTCCGGGGTCCAGCTCCACTCTGGTTCGCTCGCTCCGCCCTTCCTTCCTGGAAGCGGCGGGATACATCGAAGGCAGGCCAAGCCACATTGAAGGCTGCAACCAGCGTACAACGGCCAAGCGCTGGCTGGCCTGCCATAAGACTGCAGACAGCAGCCGGTGCGCCTGACCGCTCGGCACGTCGTGTGGCTGGAACCGCGGAGACTGCCATTCACAGGAGGTCAGGGGTGGCGTCGTAGCGGGCAAGGGCACTGGCACAAAGAGAGCGTACAAGCGTCAGTTACCAGTAGCCTTATTACAATTTCCAGCAGCCTTGGTCCTACTGAGCAGAAGGATCGATCACTGACGGTCTGCAGTTGGAAATACCAGACCATTGCGGCTCGAATTAAGCAGACAAACTCAAGCCGACGCAAAAGAAAAATTGAAAGCAACTTGCAGTTTCGTGGATTAAAAGCCGAACAGG
This sequence comes from Cristatella mucedo, assembly GCA_009760855.2. NCBI lineage: Eukaryota > Metazoa > Bryozoa > Phylactolaemata > Cristatellidae > Cristatella > Cristatella mucedo. Next base: position 326,423 of record WPIO01000093.1, on the reverse strand, counting down.
GTTTCGAAGAATTACCGCTATCCACCGCAATATACTCTAATTAGGCTAAAATCAACTGGACGCTGGCGTTACCGAGCTCAAATTTTGGGCGGATATCGAAGCAAGTCTTTAATTTTTATTTATCCGCCAAGTATGGCGTCATTGTGCGCACTTATGCAAATGAGCTACAACGCCGGAGGCCTGTACTGCAATCCATTCTACTTTGCCTCAAGTCCACCACAAACCAGATGCGCAAAGCTCCACGTATAAATCGCGACGAGTGAAGTAAGATGCGTGCCAAAGTACGCAAAAAAACGCGAAGACGATTCGTCGAAACGCACAAAGCATGTAACCAAAAACAGTCTTCTACACCATCGTAAAACAGCGGCATTGAACATACAACACTGCAACTGATCCGGAGAAATTTTTGAAATCTGTTTGTGAGGCAGGTCAGAGTCAGGTGAAGCACCCAGACTCGTCAGACAGCCTCAATAATTAACTGATGCAGTGAACTTGAAGCTCAGGACTGCCGTTGATGAACTTGCACCCATGCATTCTGTCCGTGTACAGTCATGGAGATTTTTAAAATTACGAAATAACTTCAAAAGATGCACCGTATTAAGAGCAGACTTGGTTCTGACGACGATCTAGCTATATTCAAATATTTCTTCCGACTCTACACCTGGAACCTTTGAAAATCCAACACTTCTTTTTTCACTCAAAAACTGAATTCCTGCCAGTCGGACACAAAACAGATTTATAAGCCAATCAATAGTTTGCATGCCAACTCTGAGAGGCCTCACTCCCAAGATATTAACGGCTAGGTCGACAAGTTTTCAGCCTTCTTCGTTGAAAATATTGCACATATTTGTGCTTCCATTATGGACCCTCCTACGAAATTGTTGATTCGCAACCTCGATCTTCCTTAAGAGATTGCCCGAGGTTTCATTATGAGACAGAGCTACAGAAATAAAGTCTATAAAAAAAGAGCTCTCTCGAAGACCCTATCTTGCCTCCTTTGTGGTCTTCACTGGCAGGCAAACTTAGTCCAGCTATAACTGAGATTTATAATGCTTCTCTGATTACGACGCTGATCCAAGATCCTTCAAATCGGTAATCGTTCGACTGATACCAAAAAAGCCTGGATTTGATTCAGAGGTCCTGGCTAACCAACCCCAAGTTTCTCTTTTTAATTTCTGCCAAAGATTGTTGCTAAGCAGCTCGTAGAACACATTGAAAAGAATAAACTGTCAACAGTATTTCGATCGGGATTCAAGCAACACGTCTCCACTGAAACTACAATCCTCCGCGTAATCAATGACACCATATGCAGCAAGATAGCGGGAACGTCGATAGACGTATCAACAGCCTTTGTCACTATCGATCACGATATCCTACTTGAGCTATTGAGAACAATGATCGGTCTGGCAGACGAGGCTCTGGTGTGGTTCAAATCGTACTTTCCCGATCGTGTTCAATCCATGTCGTGTGGACTCATGTCTCATCCACAAGCCCAGTAGTAACCTGTGTAGTCCCGCTAGAGAACCATCTCGGACCTTTGCAGTTCTCTATATAAATTTGTAGAAGTGGGGAAAATTCTGGCCCATCAGATAAATATAAATATTAGCTGATTTAACAGCCTCATTTATATAGCGCCACAAGGGCCTTAATGGCTACCGATACCGCTTGCAGTAGGCAATATAGGATTACCCACTGCAGGATTCGAACCCATGACCTCGGTCTCGAAGAGCACCTTACCTCGTGGGCTATCACGGGCCGTCCATTGAATCAGCTACCGTTTCTATGCTGTTGGTACTCAGATGTATTTGTCGTCTAAACCACTTACATCCGATGCACCGACTGATAAACTAGATGCTTGCCTTGCAGCCATCCGATCCTAGAGAGCGGATTTCATTAGACTTAATGACAATTAAATATCGTTACTCGTAATCGCTACTCGTAGGATACCCCAAGCGTGTGACTGGACTAAAATACTTTGCTGTAATGATTGGTGATCCTGTTGTGCGATAGTATCCTTTATGGAAAATCAGTTGACTGACCTTACGCAGAAATTTACAGACAATATACTTTATAAGCCTACAATTGCTGTCTTAAGCCGAAGCAATAAATAGGTGCAATTTATTTTCACCCAGTATGGTTGCTACCGGCACAGAAAAATGGCCTGTACAATGCTGAACAGGATCACGTACCAAGGCGACCGGAACACAGCTTCTATTTTAAATATATCACAATGGCCGAGACACTACTGTCCGCTACTTTGCTAAAAGATATAAGTTAGCACATTGAAAAGCTTCATTTATATAGCGAAGGAGTAGCCCCAACGGCTATCACTACCACTGGCTGTGGGCAATAAAGGATCGCCCATTGTAGGACTCGAACCCACGATCTTCGTACTAAGAGCGACCCCTAGGCAAAGACCCAGGGTAGCGTCGGAAATAATGTAACCATGTTAGTGGCTGATCGACTCGTTGAATTTCCGAAAGATTTTTGGCTTGAGTATTACATGGGTATCAATTACTTGTTAGCTTGTGTGACCGACGGAGCAGGCAATATGAACAACCTCCAATGATGCCTGAACGGCTGACTATCAAGCCCAATTCAAGTGCAAGGCCTCCATGGCCGCCTCTATGGCCTTTAAGAGAAGAGAAGTTTGGTGCCTGGCGGCTGTAAGGTCCGGTCGGTGCAGTCCAGTTTGCTTTACACAATTTCTTTTAACCTCGTGGTGATAGCCATAAAGGCTCTTCTGTCGCTATACAAAAGAGGCTGTTCAATCAGCTATTATAGCCCCAAAACGATGAAGGCAATATGACTCCATCAAAGATGGAACGAATTATGAGAAATATCTGTTGAAGAAAAGGTCTGTCGAAGTTCCTTCCTTGACCGAGGTCCAATTTGACAGCTGCACACACCAACCATCAATAGCTTGCCAACGACGGTCAGTTGCAGATAATAAAAACATCTGTAATTTGTCATAATATATTTAAGCTTGTCTGCAACAGTACCATTTTATTAAAATGGTTGGGCAGCATACAGAAGCAACAAAGAGCAAACATATCTTGCCAACGGTGGTCTGTTCCGGAAATCACATGCATCTGTTCGTAACTCTGATATATTTAAACTTGTCTGCAACCACACCATTTTATTAAAATGGTTAGGCAGCATACACAAGAAACACAGAGCAAACACATTTGACGGTGCTCATAAATGTACACGCTGCACCTCTATGAGGTGCTGCAAAGGCAGACGAGAGCCATAGCAAGCCCCAAGTTTGCAGATAACACAAGGCCAATCGGAGATTTTGCCATTAGAAACAAGTGCCATTATGGATGAACTACATAGGTCAGCCTGTCTGTGGTTACACGCCTGCCTTAAAACAGGCAGATTCCAATGTTTTTTGTTTCAGTAGCTCAGCCTCTAACAGTAGCAGGAGTGTCCTATGACAGATTTTAGTTGCAAGACAAAACAGTTCATATCGGTGCCAAATATGCCTATGCTCGCGAGAAGAGGACCAGTTCCACTCACCACATTTTCAGTGCAGCGAGACAGCAGGAGACGCCCTGCCAGAGCAACGAACTAAAGGCAATGCACGCGACCAGGGCCAGGGGCCCATGCACGGGGCATCGCGTCCTGCTATCTCCATCCAGCGCCATTAAAGTCCACCGAGTCAAGAAGGTCCAATGAGCGAGCAGCCGCTGGCTAACACGTGTGCCACACAGCCCGGGTTCTCTCGGTCAGCACCAGGCACTGGCGCAGTGGCCATCGCGACTGCGACAGAATGACCGTCAGCAAACGTCTGCTAGTAATCAAACAAGTCTCGAGAATCACCTGTCCATTCGCAGATATCGTCATAGCTGACTTTCACCACTCGCTCTCGATGAGCGACAGGCTGCACGGTGGCGATGCACTGGGCTTTGTCTTTCTTGAGTATTTCTGCTAACTGCAGAAACAAAAGAGCAACAAGTAGTATTAGCAAGGCTAGTTTGACGATGCACGGTACCCAGCGAGTAGCATAAGCTGCTCTCTAGCTTCTACAGGGACGTCACCGTGTGAAAAGAAGAGTCGATGAACTGAATGCATTATCACTGAGCGAGTTGGAACATTCTGTGGGAGAATCAGGTGAGGCGGCTGCTTAAATGCAAGAACACATCGGCATAAATAAAGGTCGGTAGCATTTTTAGTTTTGCTTTATGTCTTGCAACAGTCTTGGTATTGAATTACATTACAAGGGTGCTGGTGCTGTATTTACCCAGCAACGGTGGCAGGCTTCAGCTAATTCAGAAATTGAGCAAATATCAAATAGAAAGACGAGTCGTCCGAGTTGTTCTGAACTAATACGTCAAAGCAGTTAATCGTCGATGGGAACATACACAACAAGAATAATTTACGTTAGAATGACCACCAAATCAACCCTTTTCAGCGTACATTCCTGCAATACGCAATGGCTTCCTAACACTATAAGCACAACTTTATCATAAATCAATTTAAACAAATTCGGTTCACATCCCGAACCTAGTGTCTGCAGTATGAGCACAGTCTTTCGACCGTCTAAGTACGTCTGAAGTCATGAGTGATAGGAAAGGCCTGGATGTTGTAGCTTACAAGTAATAGCCAATGTCGCGAGTAACTTTTGTGCTGAAAGAGAATCAATAAACAAGGGTTAGCGATAGGCACACTATCAAAAGTAAAAAAGTATCACCATTAGGTCGTCATACTAAATCAAACATCAAGACATTCATGGCTATCGGTTAGTACTATCTCAGGCTAGTAGCATGGGCTACTAATCTGAACTGAGCTATGAGTTATGCACACAGGAACAAAAAAAGACAAAGTGGCACAAAAGTGGCACAAAGGAAACCTGACCAAAACAGATGCCTCTACAGCTCAGCCTAAATTGATGCAACGTCATTGTAGGCAGTGACAGCAGCCAGAAGCATTTCTTAACTTCCGGTGCACACAAGCAGAAGGTTTAGTCGAGCTGCAGTGAGGCGACTAGATGCTACCAAGTGGTGGGTGGCACATGGACACTACACCAACACACTGGAGGAGCAAGGAGGCTGCATGGACGGGGTGGTGCAAGCGAGTGAAGATGAAGTTTGTTGTTTGACCATAGCAAGTGAGAAATTACGTGCTTATGGACATCTGAACGCCTACAGCTTAGGGCTGAGTCACTCTCCCCTACCTCGGCGTCGGCTTTAGATTCGCCTGTTGCTAGTAACCTGCTTATTAGTTACGATCACGTGTACCGATTATCATTTCGTAATCGTCGTTCAAATGAACTCCTAGCTAGTTGTTATCGTTGTTGCCAAGGTCCATGAGTTATGCATTAACAAACCCGAAGCCGACGCAGGCTGCGAGCTGAGAATCCGCTTGTTTGGTATTCCTAGTCTCGGACCGCTCAGCACGTTTTCCCATAAGCTGCGGATCTCTTTAACTTAGTGGTCATCAGGCCTACTATAACTCCGGCAGCCAAACTCGAGTTATCAAATACTCGTCTATGTAATCCTAGCTCAATGGGCAATAAAACCCTATTATTAAGGGACATTGACTCCGAAAAAGGCTTCGGCCTGCTCGTCTTGACCTGGCTAAAATCGGTTAGCTGCCGATCATTAACAATAATAATAATAATAATGTACCTGATAAAGCGCCCTCAGAGAACTTAATCTCTTTCTAGGCGCTTTACATTTGCTGCAAAGGGAAATGCAATTGAATGGTGAGAAAAATCATGCTTGAAAAACAAACAACATGAATAACATGGTTAGGGGTGACATGCACAAGGTCAGCATGCAAATGTGGTTAGTGGCAGCATGCACAGTGTCAGCACGCATAAGTACATCAAGGACGAATCACAGGGACCCACTAAATGCTGTCCTAAATAGGTGTTTTTTAAGTTCCTTTTAAATGTGGTCAGGTCAGGGGATGTTCTGACGCAGGTCGGGAGAGAGTTCCAGGCTTTGGGAGCATATGAACTAAATGCACGGTCTCCAAAGGATTTGAGGTTTGTACGAGGTATTTGTAGAGTGTTGGATTCCGAAAAGCAGATGGTACGATGGTTGGCCTGATGGGGGAGTAGATCTGAGAGATAGGCTGGAGCCATAGAATGAAGGGACCTAAAAGTGAGCGACAAAACCTTGAAGTCAATCCGTTGCTTGAATGGTAGCCAGTGCAGGTCGGCGAGAAGTGGAGTAATGTGGCAACTGCGACGCTCACAACAGACAAGCCTAGCTGCCGAGTTTTGCACCAGCTGCAATCGACTGATCGCACATGCCGGTAGGCCAGTAAGCAGTGAGTTGCAGAAGTCGAGACGGGATGTCACGAATGCATGGACCAACTTAGTCGTGGTATCCTTATCTAAACAAGCCCGAATTTTAGCAATGTTATGAAGCTGAAAATAGGCAGATTTGACTGTGGAGCTGATGTGGTCGTCTAATGAGAGGTCGCTTTGGAATATGACACCTAGATTTCGAGCTGATTCGACAGGAGATATGCTGGCAGAGCCAATTTTGAGAGACAGCCTTTCCAATCTCTGAATCACACTGGGTTTGCCCATAACTAGTAAGTTAGTTTTATCATCGTATAGTATTAGAAAATTTGCTGCCATCCATGTGCGGATGTCATCAATGCATGCAGCAAGTGAATTGAGAGAATTTGAGGTGCTCGAAGGCTGGAAGGGATCAAAGCAAAGGTACAACTGAGTGTCATCCGCATAGAAGTGAAAGCCTAGATTGTGCTTGGCAATCACATCAGCAAGAGGCAGAGTATAAACCGTGAAAAGAACCGGACCTAGCACAGAGCCCTGAGGCACTCCATATTTTAGAGGTACTTCAGATGATCTTTGTCCATTCACGTCAATACTCTGGAGTCTCCCACTGAGATAGGACCTGAACCACTGCAGAGCAGTGCCAGTGACGCCCAGGCGAGATGAGAGGCGCTCTAGAAGAACTTTGTGATTGATGGTGTCAAAAGCTGCCGAAAGATCGAGCAAAACAAGAAGAGACACTCTACCCATGTCTGCATTCCTAAGCAGGTCGTTGTATACCCTAAGCAATGCTGACTCTGTGGAGTGATTAGCTCTAAAGCCAGACTGGAACTTACTAGCAAGGTATGAGGTTTCGATATATGAGTTCAGCTGGTCCGCCACGACCCATTCCAGTATCTTTGATAGGAATGGTAGAAGGGAGACTGGGCGATAGTTGCTCAGGTTCTCTTGGTCTAGTGTTGCATTTTTGAGAAGAGGCATGACTACAGTTTTTTTTTTAAAGTTGCTGGGACATGACCTGAGGCTAATGACATATTAATGATGTTAGTTATGCATGGCAGCAGCAGATCAATGCAGCGTAGGAGCAGGACAGTGGGAATAGGGTCCAGAGGACTTGTTGTCTTCTTTGATTGCGATACGAACTTTAGGACTAGTTCACTAGTGACCTGCTTAAATGCAGACATTGAGGTGCAGCCAGGAACCGAGGAACAGCATTCTAGTGGGGAGGTTGTCATCGCAGGGATGGATTCCCTGATCTTGTCTATCTTCTGCACAAAGAATCGAGAGAAGCGATCGGCTAGATCATCACAAGGATCATCAGGTAAGGAGCTAATCTGGGAACGATTGAGGAGATGGTTTATTGTCGACATCAGCATTTTTGGATTGTGCATCTGTGATTCAACAATGTTTCTATAGAAGCTAGAATTGGCCTTTGCTAGGATCGATCGGTACGACCTACAGTAGTCTTCATATGCCTGTCGATGGACAGTTAGTCCGGATCTTTTTTATGCTTTTTCAAGCTTTCGTTTAGTAGACCTGGCTAGTTTAATGTCTGTGGTAAACCATAGGCCGTCTGGGCGGGGGCGCACAGTGCGCTTTGTCAGAGGTGCAAACTCGTCGAGCGTGTCAGCTTGAGTCGTGTTGTAGCTATCTACCAATGATGACAGATCGGAGGGAGGACTGAGAAGCAGAGGTGAAGCAGATATTCTCGCACGGACAGCATCGATGTCAAGGGTCTTGAGCTTTTGCGATTCACAGGTTATTTTCGAGGAGGATGTGGGCACACACTGTAGATGGAATGAGATCTGCATGTGGTCAGATAAGCAGGATTTGGTAATAATTGATGACAGAGTGCAGTTGTATGAGAAAATCTGGTCGAGTGTGTGACCCTTGATGTGGGTAGGGCCATGCACATGAGCCACAAGAGACAATGAGTCAGTCAATGCACGAAATTCGGTGCTGAAAGCGTCAGATAAGTTATCAAAGTGAACGTTGAAATCACCCATAACGAGGAAGGATCGATTTCTTGCACACAGAATCGAAATGAGATCGGAGAAATCTGAGATAAAGGAGGATTTGGTACCTGGTGGGCGATAGACTACTGCCACTATCGGTAGCTTGTTTTTGGGTGAGACCAAGACAATTGATTCAAAAGACTGCTTCGAGGGTACTGCAAATGGCTTGAAGTTGAATTTCGAGCGCACGATAATAGCAACTCCACCTCCAGTTTTGATTGATCTAGGGGTGTGAAAGAACGAGAAACCAACGATAAAACCCCAACAGACTTCTAAACCAATCAAAACAGGAGGTTGCCAAATGAAGGTTACCAACCATTCTTTGTGTGCTTATGGATGCTGACACTGTGCAAGCTGCCACTAACCATATATTTGCAAGGTAACCCTGTACATGTCACCTCCAATCAATTTATACTTGTTGTCATTGAGCATGCAACCACTAACCATTCGACTATGCTTTCTTGCAGCATACTAAAGTGCCTAGAAAGAGACTGGGTTCTCTGAGAGTGCTATAACAAATCTATTAAGATAATTATTATGAACAATGAATAAAGAACTGATCCTCATAATAAGTAGGTTATAGATCTGCCATCATATCGAATAGGACTAAGAAATGCACCATAAAACTACGGTGCTAACAGGTTGCAAAGTGATGTATCTTCTGCCTTTAGCTCCACATTGCAACAAAGACTGGATATTTTCTATTCTTTTATTCAGCAGGAGCAGCTTCAGATACAAATTCGATGGCCAACAGACTTCATCTTACCCAAAAAAAAGAGAAAGCGAGAAGCATATCTGAGTCAGAAGTGACAGTTGAGGTAGTGAGTAGCATGGAAGTAGCACCTTAGGAAGGCTGGAAAGGATGTGCCACAGTCGGCAGCAGAAGAGTAGCATGCTAGTAAGACAAGGGTATTGAAATCCCACCTAGACTTGCCAGCCATGTTGGCTCTCTTCAATCTAAAAGCTAGCACGAGTAGACCTGAACCCATGCTTCTATGAAATGTGGGCTGCTACACCGAAAACTAGCATGAGCACTCACAAACTTATTTCCAAAAAACATACCTGCCCCTTGGACTCTCCAGCTACGATCATCACCAATGATGATTCGTCACGAGGAACCACCGTTTCAAGCATAGACTGCGTAATGCCTGAAACGTGTGTGTTAAAGAAGTATGCTGAAGCCCGACAAGTTCTTGATTCATGACATTTTGGTCGGTGGTTCTAACTCAAAAGCCCACATTACATAACCGACAACAGGTCATGCTGTCGATGGTACCACACAGTAAATACATTTTAATATAAATACATAATTGATTTGTATAGCACCACAAGAGAACACAACACATTTACAAATGCCTCAGGGCTCGAGCCCACGACCTCAGCAAGGCCTTGGTCGGGGCGAGCACATTAACTGCTGGACCAAACCAGCGATGTAGCAGAAACATCCATGCAGCAAAGCTACTACGCATCATTATAAACGAATCAAGCCTTACACAATCCTCGTGGAATACATATTGTGTCGTACGAAATCCAAGGAATTGTGAGGGCTGATTGCAATGCCTTCACACTTTATGTATTTGAAGTCAAAAAATACTAACGGCTGCACTCACCATCAAGAACTGTGCCACCGTCAGTCCGGCATACTACACAATCGACACCGATTACATCCTCAACAATGATCTGAAAACAGAAGCGTTCTTAACTTTGTAATTCACAATGAACTTCAACAAGGACGTCAATAAACCAACACTACTAGCTCTTCGTGCAACTGAGCATAGTACTACTGCATGCACACAATGGTGGATATCACACCGAACTTGGTGCCCTAGTTTTCGTACTTTAGTATTGTAGTAGGCTCCACGCTTATACCGTTTGTCCACAAGCCGTACTCGCAGAAGTTGCTGCAGCCACAGACTATTCTCCTTTGAAGTAGCAGTTCGGGACTGCCTACAAAATTCATAAAAAATGAAGGCTCAAAACTATTTCAAGCTCGAAGACACCACATTTCATACCCCTAGAGCTAATGAGTTTGTATGGTAGGGTCAACAAGGCACTCTCAAGGAGCAGGTGCAGCAATGACACACTAAACATGGAAATGGTGATGCTTCCGTGACACACAACATGTATGCAAGAGAACCTTAGCAGCACATTAGCAGCTCGTCATTTCTTAGGATTGATGCAGTGCAGCTTAGTTCAGCCTTGCTTACTTAGAAACATCGGACCTGCCACCAATGCCAGTGCAGTTGTTGCTGGCGGACACATCTTCGTGCTTTCTCTTCAGGCTATCAGAGCTGCCCATTGGTGAACCAGCTCCATCCGCATTTCCTCGGCCATTTTCCCTGCCATCATTGTCACGACTCTTGGCCGGCTTTGCAGATTCGGCTTTTTTGTATTCATCATATTTAGTTTTATCTGAAACGTGAGTGGCACGGTCAAGCTGAATTCGTGCTTTTATAGGGAATGCTGGCCCCAACTGAGTATAAACAAATGGCTATTCACACGTCAGGTTTCCTGTACACAGCGTTTGCAAGGAAGAGCCGTTGTATCTATCTTAGCATGACTGATAACGTGATCAGAGATATCGTGTTTGCTGAAAAGAAGGTAAACGATCACTTGAAAATACAGAGCAAGCGCGCAGGCCATCTGCCGAGGGACTGAGCACCAAAAGAGAATAATGCCCTGCGATCGTGAAGAGTCTCACGGCAGGATTCTGCAGACTTGTGTCACAACAGAGCATTGATGTCAACGGCCAACAGTCATTCAAGGAGCCTTTTTGAGTATAGGATGCCCAAGGAATCTGTGCTTGGGCCACTTCTTTTCACAATTTATACTCACCTTCTTGCCAATATAACCGCCAAGCACCATCTAGCTTTCATTTTCAGATGACACTGCGGTACCCATGCTTAGATCTGTCCAAGCCTTTCAGCACACCGAACTCGTTTACACACGTAGAATTTATTGCTATAATTAGCACTTAAATGACAGCAAACTTCTCGAATTATAAGACAATACAACTACCTAACTAGTTTTGGGAAAATTTAGTATTACTCAAACATTGGATAGTTTAACCGTCAAAATGTGCTCGATCTTTGCAGTTAGGCTTGTCTGTAGTGAGCGCTGCAGTTGCCACACCACATTTCGCTTACCTACAATGGCTCCCAGTCAAGCAGCAGCATCGACTTTAAGGCTCTGTCACTCACTTTTAGGTCCTTCATTCTTTGGCTCCAGCCTAAATATCAGATCTGCTTCTCCACCAGGATAAGCATAGTACCACCCGCTTTTCGGAATTTCATCGTTTACCTATACCTCGTTCGAGCCTCAAATCCTTTGGAGACCGTCCCTTTAAAAGAAAATATATTAGCTGACTTAACAACCTCATATGTATAGCTGTAGAAGAGCCTTAACGGTCTTTTACTATCGCTTGCCGTTGCGAATAAGGAATCGACCACTGCAGGATTCGAACCCACAACCTCGGTAGTAAAGAGCAAGCACCTTACCTCTTGGGTTATCACGACCCAGTTTAGTTCGTATGCTCCTAAAGCATGGAAATCACTTCCGACTGATGTCACGACATTGCCTGACTAGACCACATTTTAAAAGCTAAAAACACACCCTTTTTTAATCGCAGTATTTAGTGGGTCCGCGTGATTTGTCTTTTGAGTGCTTATGCATGCTGCCACCAACCATATTTGCATGCTGACCGTGTGCATGTAAGCTCTAACCATTTTATGCTATTCAATCGTGCTTCTTTTCAGCAAATGCAAAGTACCTAGAAAGAGATTGAGTTCTCCGAGGGCACTATACAAATGTATTATTATTATAAGCAGTGACAGTTGATGAGTATGGAGAGTTAACATGGGCCTTGGAATGTTTTACCAGCAACAAGCAGTGTCCTATTGAGTAGATGTTTCTACTGCAAAATCGGTGGAATCGGCATAACCAACCGAATCACAGGTGCCGTGGATTTTATTATCGATTCATTCAATAGACAGCCATTGAGGCCGACTGGCAAGCCGCAATGCAGACAGTGCTGCATCTCGAGGCACGAGAATCTAGTTTAGTTAACATAACTCACGCTTTTCCATCTCTACATAAGCCCCTGACATGACTACCAAAGAGTTAAATTTGACTGGAGCAAGAGTAGGTTTGGCAAGGGCCATTTTGAACTACCTCACCCAAGTTGTAGGCAGGTAGGATACCCATATTGTCTCACAGCTGTAGCCTCTAGTTGACTGCTAGGCAACACGACTGCAACAACTTACTAATACATTTGGAGTTCTTTTCAAATTCGGCTGCTCGAATGAGCTTCAAATAATACTGGCTCATCGATACGGACTGGCCACCAATGGCTAGCTTCACCACACACCTGCAGTTGTCTTCATCGGTGCCTTCAATCTGTAAAAGACACCCAAGACGGCAACATCACTTGAGTGAATTATTTAGAAGACAAGTATTCAGCAATGACCGTAGGCATCAGTCTGAGTCACTGTTTGGCAATGCTCAGCATGCGCACATGCAGCAGGACTAAGGACTAAGAGTTCGGGGCAAAATCGTGACCATGTGATGCTGCTGCCACCTACACAACAGTCACCATCGAGTATTCAAAAGGGTGGAGTGAGCAGGTGGTCGAAAAACAGAGAGCCGCACAGGTCGTAGACCCGTGCAGACTACCGGAGGTATGTACAAGATGGTGTGTGCATCATCTTTCATTTCCGCTGGTTACGAAGCTGAAATATGTTCTCCACTCGTGGACAGTTCGAGCATAGCTCTCCGGCTGCTGTGAGCACTAAGTATTTGCCTTAGAACAAAGAGTCCCTCGTTAAATAGTGAAGCTCCACTTTTAAATATGCGAACGCTTGCGCAGAGCCTCTAACGAGCACGACTAACGGAAAAAGCAAACGTGCCAAGAGTCATCCAAGTGAATACGCTGGCAGCCTCTGTGACAGGCTGTGGAGAGAACAGGCCCAGCTACCAAGCCCACCGCCAAGAATGGGGCAACCGGAAGTTACCAATCCACTCGCTCCAGCATGCTAGCTAAGGGTTGCAGTGATTGAGGCGAGTTGAGCAGAATACCTACGCTGCCTACAGTTTATTTACTGTGCTTACGACTAGAATTCTTCTGAGGCACGCAAAGTAGAACCCGCAAGCAAGGCAAGGATTGACAGGCAAGCAGGTAGCCCAGACTGAGTGCACACAAGCAATTGTTTGATACCGCTCTCGCATGGATTCGACAAGTGGTCACGTCCTGAGTGCACAGGAAAAGGGTAGCCATCATGAGATGGCCAAGCAGCCGGGCCGAAGATCAGAACACGACCGGCGGCAGCAGAACAAAGAAAAAGCACGCTGGGCGGCGGCGAGGGCAGCAGCAGTAGCGCGGCAGCTCTTACGGTGCCGTACAGGCCCCGGTGGGGGCCCCTCTCGGCCACACAGTGCACCCCTTTTTTGAACGTGAGGGGCCGCTCCTCTTCAGCGCCACTGGCGCCTCGAGGTACGTCGCCGGGCTTGTGGCCGGAGGTGGTCGAGCTGCCGCGCTTCTCCTGCTGCTGGTTCTGCAGCAACGCGCTGCGGTCGGCACCGAGTCCCATGCCTTTTGGGTGCGGCACGGCCTCCACGGGTTTAGTGACGCTAAAAGATGGGAGGCGCGAATTGAATGTCGCGAATTGAATGTCACTGCTCGTGAGTGAGCCCGGCAGGGCACAGTGGGTGGGCAGAGCGCAGCGTGGCCTCGGAATGCATCCGACCGTTTGTTCTTGCCGACGCCTTCTCCCTCCTTCCAGCCCATTCCCTTGAGCATGGCCCACCCGTAGTCTTCGACAGGCACCTGCTCGTAGTCAGCATCGGAAGGCTACAAACAAAGTAGAAAAGTAAGCACACACATGCAAGAAAACAAAACAAAAGCCCGAGAGTGAGAGACAGGGAGAGAAAGGGAGGGAGGGAGGGATAGAGGGAAAGAGAGAGAGAGAAGGGGAGAGAGAAGAGAGAGGGGGAGAGAGAAATCAAGAAAGGCAGAGAGCAAGAGCAAGAGAAAGCAACAGAGGGACGAGAGAGGGGAAGAAGGCAGACCGAGCGATGGCCGGCAAGCGAAAGCTGGGTACCTCTTCTGGCCTGAGTGAGACGTCGAGTTTGTCGTCGGTTTCAAAGCCCTCCGGTGCCTTGTTCTCCATCAGAAGCGGAATGGCCGCAGTCGAGGACGACTCGGCTTCTGTGCTCTCCTCTTCGCCATGCCTTCGTGCATCTGACAAAAAGAGGGGCTCGCTGTGTGTGGCTGGCGCTCACTCGGAATTAGCCGGTTCGTTTTTTGTTCGCAGAGAGCTGTTTGCAGGCATTAAAAAATAAATTTAAAAATGTTCTAAAACGTCTTTTTTTAAGATGTTGCCTCCTTTAATAAAAATTCTCCTCCATCTCCTTGCCCCCAAATATTGATCCAAAACGTTCCCTTCGGAAAATGAGGGCAGTCCTTGCTATGCGAGTGTCGAGCAACTGCTGCTACCACCAACGCGAACAATTTGCCACGTCTGCACTGAGCATTTTAGGTCTCTAACCATGCCAATTCTTATAAACGCCTGCGAAAGAGAATGGCTTAGGCGCCTGCACGTAGACACGATCACTAAACTGCTTCCAATCAATGTTCTGCACCAAGCCGGGTACTCCGACACGATGGCCAGACCACAGGATTGCACAAGAGCATTATTTTAATTATTGTTTAAATAAAAGAGCGTATTTTAAGACACTTGAACATGTGTACTTTAAAATAAATAAAAATCTATGCATCACTACTCGGTGTTGATTGCCACTGCTGCGCCTCGCACCATCAACCCACCTGCAAGCAGCTCTTGGACAGCAGCAGCACGCAGATCGTCCACGTCTCCAGCGGCCGTCGCGGCCATGCCTGCAGCCGTGCAGGCCCTCTCGGTTGCTGCCTGCCGCCATTGGTTTCTTTTAATAAGCGGAATAACCAGCTCCTTTTTCTCTGCAGTAGGCTTCAGGCTACAACGAGCAATTCGAGGACAGCATTGCTAGCAACCCTGCCAGTCGCTGTGGCACGACCCGCTAAGTTACCCTGACACTCAGATGGAAAGCTACAACCGCGCGAGCCGGTATCACAGTTCCCCAAAGACTTTGCCAAGCACGATAATGGCCACTAACTTCTTAACCAAACCTCTATCTAACACAGCTAGACCAAAAGCCTCTGTAGCAACTCGATAATGCTACGTAGCTGCTACCCAATGGACATATGCTGCCTGTCGAGAGCCGTGACGCGGCATTTGCGTATAAAAACAGTGCGAGCAGGGCACGATCAGTTGAAAAAAAGAGCCGCACCCCATGCACGGCTCTTTGCTATGGTGCAAAAGCAAAAGGAGGAAAAGGCAAGCACAAGCCACTACCTCTGCAGCACATTACTCTCCAGAGATGTAACGTAGTCTGGCTCATCCTGAGGTGCTCCATGCTCCTTGTTCAGCAAAACCTTTGTCTCTTTCCGCTTCGAGAATCCAAAAGAAATAGGAGCACCGCTACGGCCACTTTCCTCCTCCATTCTTTCCTCGGCATTCATCCTGAGGGCTTGTAGTGTCTTCAGCAACCGACAACTGGCTGCATCAACAAAACCTCGGCTGCAAGCGCACAGAATAATTATGAGCCATGTGTATAGCGCCCTCAGAGAACTAATCTCATTGTACATACATTAAATATGCTGCAAAGGAATCTCGTCAATCAGCTAGCAATACAATTCAGGCTTTGGGACCACTAAGGAGTTAAAGGCACGGTCTCCAAAAGACATAGCTTAGAGGCACAGCTAAACGACTTGAGTCTGAAGAGCAGATGGTAGAGTCCCCAGAGGATTGAGAAGGGGTTCGTAGAAGTAGGCCAGAGCAAGAGAATGAAGGTACCTAGAAGTGAGTGAGAAACCACAGATTCACGTCGATATACGATGCTTGTTGGGGAGCCAATGCAGGTCAGTGAGAATTGGTGGATTGCAGCAATGGCAACGTTCACTGCAAACCAGCCTAGCTACCACGTTCAGCAGCAACTATAGTGCCTCATCGCACAGACCGGTAGCTCATCGAGACGGGATGTCACAAACATATGCTCCCACTTGGATGTTGGTATTCCTATCTAAGTAGGCCCGAATTATTGCAATGCTCTGCAGCTGAAAGTAGGCACACGTGATTGTAGAGCTGATGCTGCGGTCGAATGAAAGTTCCCTTTGGAAAAGGACACCCTAGATTTCTCACAGAGGCTACAGGAGATAAGCTTTCCAAGTCTATTTTAAGGGCTAAGCAGTCTAATTGAGGAATTTCTCTAGTTCTACCCATTACTAATAGGTTGGTTTCTCAGACATTCAATTTGATGAGAAAGTTTGCTGCCATACGAGTGCAAATGTCATTAATACATGCTGCAAAAGAGTTGAGAGAGTTCAACGTGCTGGAAGGCATTGAGCGATCAAAGCACAGATCAGCTGTTGGTAATCTGCATGAAAACGAAAGCCAAGATAAAAGCCTAGACGTAGTGTTATGACCAAACCTCACTAGTTCGGGTAGAGGCACAATGTGCTCAGACCTGAAGCTCGCAATAAATGCAAAGATACAACGGCACAACGCGCTCGATACAAAGGCAGAGCTACCAAAAACACTGCAGTAGAAAAAGCACCAACAATACACTAATATACACTGTGGCTGATACGACTGGCAACTTCGAACTGAATCGTCTACAGGCTTAAAGCAGCTCACGCTTACGCTAGGACTCGACGACCAGTAAACTGCTACTCCAAGAGAGCGACTCTGCCCAGGACCACGCCTTATATACAGTAGTAGCCAGGTCATAAGTCAGACAAAAATCTAGTTCATAATCATACGTCACGCTGCTCACAAGCCTCGTCTTATCGCGGCTATTTCATAAGCGGCTCGTTTTTAATTCGGCGGACAAGCTCCTTGCTCGTAATCCAGGTTCACCGTTCAAGCTAATCATCCATAATGCGAATGCTGGTTTGGCTCGCTGGTAAAGATGCTCGCCCCGAACAAGGTCTGGCCGAGGTCGCAGGCTCGAGCCTCGTGGCATACGCGAAGCGCGTGAATAGAGATCAAGTTCTATTAGGGAGTTATACAAATGAATTTTTATTATTATAATTATAATCGCGGGCATTGAAGTAGCTACCGCGGCAAGTATAGATTTCGATGCGCACTATACAGGTTCCGCTACCTACGCGACCATGACGTAAGAGCCCACAGACCAGAAGCGGCAAGGAGGCGAATGATTATAATGGGAGTCCGGCAACCGCATGTAAACCCGAACCGCGAAACAGCGCGGGTCCGATGCACTAGATTCCGACTGAGCGTGTGCCCTTACAGCCCATGACTTGGCGTAAGACGTACCGCAATAGTTATCACTCCGTTGATTATCGTAACATAACTAAGCAGAACGCAGAGCCCTTAAAATATGTACCTTAACTTTTACGCTTTAAAACAACTGCAGCATCGTAGAGTAGAAACTCAAGGCTTTCAAGCTGAACCGCACTTGAACAGGCTTCCGGAGGAAGCTAGGGGGTAACTCCGTGGTTGAGATCGTGGGGCACGGTGCATGATTTTATGTAAGGATTTTTTTTTTATAAAATTAATATACACCTGTCGCATTTGAAGTATGCGCAAATCAGTTTCAAGAAAGTGTTTTCAGCTCCCATAGATATACAACCATTCTCCTCCCATAAACCCATGGGGAAAGTGCGACTCGTCACAAGCGGCAAACATGTCCGGGGTGGCCCGCGCCGAGGGTATACTTGCCAAGTTTCGTCGGGCTTACCAAATCGTGAAAGATAACGGCGGAATCAGGGGATCTCTGTACAAGTTTTACAGGTGAAACGCTTTGACGCCTTCTAAACGCGATCCTAAAGCTGCAGCCGGAGGAGACCAAGCTTGAACAGAGCTAGTCTTTCTCTGCGAAGACCGTGAAGCCTAGTTGAGGCCTGGCGCTGTGTGGCTGCGATGCAGACCGTGTGAAGCGCGCATGCAGTATGCCATGTTTGCTTCGTATTATTTGGCATCACCATTTTAAGCTCTCCAAGCCAAACCATGTACGTGCGTGCATGAATGCTCGTTACTGACTGACTGCTTTTGCACGGGTTCGGTCGTACGTACACTATGAGGCGAGAGAAATCTTCACAGTGCGGTTGCAGCTGCCGTGACTGCTACTTCGTTTGGGCAGCAAGTGGATTTTCTACGGTTATTGGCATTCTAAATTTGCGCCCAGAATGCAGAGGTATTTATTGGCAGCCCACAAACAGACACACATGCTGTTAGTGTGTATGTGTTTAGTGTGATGTCGCCCTACCTCCATTCTTAATGTCATTCTTCCTTAACCTACCGCTCATAGAGGCTACAAGCTTACTTACCTTACAGCTAGTGCACAACTTGGCAGCTATGCTTGTCTATCGTGAGCGTCACAGTTGCCACATCACACCACTTCTCGCCGACCTGCACTGGCTCCCAGTCAAGCAATGGATCGACTTAAGCGTTTTGTCGCTCAGTTTTAGGTCCTTTCATTATTTGGCTCCAGCCTACCCATAAGATCTACTTCATCACCGGGCTAAGCATCGTCCCACCCGATTTTCGGAATACAATCGTTTACCTATATCTCGTACAAACCTCAAATCCTTTGGAGACCGTGCCTTTAGTTCGCATGCTCCCAAAGCCTGGAACTCACTCCCGACTTGTGTCACGACATCCCCTGACTTGACCACATTAAAAAAGACTGAAAACGTCTAATCATTTATTTATCATGAATTGCGGCTCTTTGATGCTTCAGTGGCACTCTGGCCTTTGCACAAACCAGTGTTGTTCGAATAGCCACATGTTATTGCTCGAATGAGCGCTCGAACAACCTGGGCTTGGCCAGGCTTGCCTGCACAGGCAAATGTGCTGCTTCGACTAGACTGAGGAGCTAGCTGAAACTGCACTTGGTAAGGACAATGCTTGGCGTACGAGTTTTCGCAAAAGTTATCCTAGTTTGCGCGCTGGATGCAGTAAGTGTGACGGTCTCGTTCTGAGCCACTTTTAGCCGCATGCTGCCGGGCACTGCACAGCAGCCCGCCCAGGCAGGTAAAGATAGTGGAGAGCATTCGCTCTTTTCTTCTCCGAAGCATCGAATTAGGCATGCTCTGCTCTGCAGCAGGAGAGAATGCTGCCACCTCCAAGAACGCCGCCACTCTGTGATGTTCAAAACGAAGCGAGTGAGTGCTTTTTCCGTGTGGTCTGAACCTTTGACGTTTGTCCTTTAGAAATGACGAACTGAAGTCTGGGACGCTCGTGGGCACCGACAGTTTTGGTAACCGCTACTATGAGAACAACATGCATTTCTACGGTAACCGGGCCGTGGCTCTGATGCTGAGGCCAGTGGCCAGTGCGCAAGGCAAACGCGTGCGCACAAGAGCAGTGCAGCGCTGCTCGCCGTGCAACACTGTGGCCACTCGGTTTGCAGGCAGGAACCGCTGGGTCGACTATACTGACAGAGTGGGCCTAAACTACGATGCCAGTCAGGTGCCAGCAGAATGGTAAGCTGGTGCTGCTCGCTGCATTCATCAGCTATTATGTTGGGTACTGCTGCGTTTGATGCACCTTGCTCGATACTACTTGACTGCTTGGCGACCTAAGCAGCCAGAACCATTATTTTTCAACTGTTGAACCTTCTGGAATGCCAGCTAGTGTTCATTGCTAATTATTCTCCCAGGCCCACTTCCCTTGGCAGCCAGAAGTATCGGTCCAGATTCTGAAGCCACCGATTCGATGACCGTATCCTTATAAGCACTTGAGGCATTATCAATGCTCTGGTATCTCATATAACACATTTCCTGTGTAGCTGGTGTGAAGCGCTGGTTCCGGCAGAGCTCGTGTCAACCGCAGGAGAAAATGCGCTGAGCCATGCCCAACTTGTGTTTTCTGGCTGCCAGGGGGTTCCAGTTTTCTGTATATTCTCAAATTTAACATGACCTCCCGTGGTATGTAGACGTGCTAAGAATGCCCCCCTCCAATTGGCTGTTGCATGCTGTCTTACTGATCAATTGCCTTTCTAACTTCGGTCAAAAGTCGAGACCATTTGCTTGCTACACATGCTGGCCTCAGGACTCACTGGCTGCACTTCAAACTTGGAGGTGTCCAACAGCCAAATGCTCGCAGCCCCGATGTGATTGCATCTGTTCGCAGAACTAGGTGCAACTGCAGACTGTTGGGCTGGCCTTTGGGTAGCAGTAATAGCCATTGTTTTTTCCCCCCTCTCACGGACTGTGTGTGTGCATAGAACGACTGTAGCATTGACAACGTGTGAGATGCACCTTGACCCTTCGATGGTGTTGTAGGCACAGATGGCTCCACTACATTACTGACAAGCCACCAGTGGCAAGTCCACCTGTAACCCAACAGTGGCTTGCCTCGCATACTGAGAATCTGACAGGGACTCGAGGACACTACGTGCCTTACAGTACAACGAGGCCAAAGATCGAGAGCTGGCAACCACCCAAGCCTTAATTCTCGGCTGCTGATGGTTCCATCGGTTGGCCATTGTTTGGTGTGCTATGGCAACAGTGGAAGAAGCTGCTTGTGTATAAACGCCTATTCAAATATAGCTTTAATTATTACTTCACTTGAAGCACGACATACACGAAATGCCGTCACAGAGGCAATCGCAGCTAGCAGACAGCTGGCGAATTGTCACACGAGCTCTGCCGGTGATGCATGCAAGCCCCTCGAGGCTTGCTGAGCCCATCCAATCTGTGAGCAGGGCAAGCGGTGGTTTTGGTCCTATCCTATCGTGACAGGCTGCACAGTTGTAAGGCAAGCGTAGAAGAAAGTGCTCCAGCTAATGGTTTCAAGCACAAGCTCATTGATAATGAGGTGCCTGGGGATTGCCGAAGATTGAAGGCTTGCTTTGCTCCTCCATCTGAGCCTGTGCATTCGGGTCCATAGGATCCACTGGAAAAATTAGATTTCGGTGTGAACTGGAGTTGCAAAATAAGCAGATAAGAGCTAGTTGCCAAAGCCACACTGTACAGCTCAATCATCATTATCATGACCAAGAAGCAGTTCAACTGCGAGCCGGGTGACCCGCACACAGCAGCGCACGGTGTGCATGCACACTCCTTTCACCAAGTCATGACACCTCAACAGACATGCTATATGGACGAGCATCAGCCAAGGTCGTCATACGCAATGACTGACACATAACGATGCTTACGGAGAGGGCTATTTATTACCTAGGATGATCAGACGCATGCACTATTTACATGGTGATATGTTCATATAGTGACAGTGTCGACCATGTTAAGTTCCGGCAGACTTACTGCTACTTCTGCTAGGTGCTGCAGATTGTCGATAGGACTTCGACCTAGTATTGTTGGGACCCTCATTATAGGTTAAGAAATTATGCCGGCCACGATTAGGAATGCTTGAGTCGCCTCCTAAGTGTGCTAAGTCCATGTCGATACCCCTGATTTGGGGCTGCCAGCTGAACGAGGGCATATGCACCTCTGCACTTGGAGACACTCCGGCTGCCAGTGCACAAACACATAATCACTTTACCCTATGGATGAGCATTAACTTAATCTTAGCTGTTCTAAAAATACGGTCCATGTCGTCATCTATAAAGTGGGCACGTCCCAGCACCATTCAAGTCCTCTTTCGACGTGGCTGCTATTACAAGGAGAGGGTCTCTCAGCAGCATGCCGAAAAGCCAATTCGTGACTCGGCTTTTACAGATTGGTTGTCTGAAAACTGACTGTCCCATAGCTGTGGTGAAAGTTGCAGCATCAACTGTACGAGAGGAAACCTGCGATAGCAGAAAAAACTTGGTCACTACCTTGGAGTAGCTATGCTACCCTGTAACATGGGCCTTATGCTTGCCAGCTGATGAGTTAAGAGACCACCAGAAAACCTGGTTTACACCAGGTCCCGCCAGGGTGCATAATGTACTCAATGAGGGAAAGGTGCACTGTGGCTTTATCAATGGAGCATGTTTTTGCATGTATAAAAACCTCTGAATAATGGAAGGCACACAACATAATTACTTACTCGGCTTAAATTGGTCCGCAGTGTACCTAGTGAACAGTATGCCGATTCCTTCAATCAATGCTAGTAGAACGCCACCAATTATAGCAGACCCGGTCATAGCCATAGCCCCATCTACAAAATAATAATAATAATGCACTTGATAAAGCACCCTCGGAGAACTCAATCTCTTTCTAGGTGCTTTACATTTGCTGCAAGGGAAACACGATTGAATGGTGAGTAATATCATGCTTGATAAACAACATGAATAACATGGTTAGGGGTGATATGCTCAGGGTCACCATGCAACTGTGGTTAGTGGCAGCATGCACAGTATCAGCACTCATGAGCACATGAAGGACGAATCACAAAAACCCACTAAATACTGTCCTAAATGGACGTGTTTTTAAGTTCTTTTTAAATGTGGTCAAGTCAGGGGATGTTACTTAAGGTTACACACATGTGAAAATATTTGTTGGCAGTCCATAAACAAGCACAGGCTGCCTGTATGACTGAGTTTAGTATGATGTTGCCCAGCCACAATTTTTCTATGATCTCTCTTATCTGCTCACATATATAGGCCACAAGTTTCCACACACTCTTCTGCTATAGCACTTCACAAAGCCTGATTTTACATAAAAGGTTGGCTACTGATGTAGGCCGAACTCAGCCTCAGCTGATCAGAATTGGCAACTTTTCTTCCAGATTGTAGCCTAATTTAAGGTAAAAAGCCAATAACACCTAATATGCTCGGGTCGATAAACAAGCAATCTTATATGCTAAGTACTCTCATATGTGAAGTGATACTGCCTGGACTAAAAATTTGGAATGCAGAACTGTTATTCTTATAAGCAGAGTATTCCTACATCTGATATTCTTACACACGGAATCGACTGTAACAGTTGGGCACTAGGTCTCAACCTAAAAACAAAGAAACAAGGGACTGCCATAAAGCAAGAATCGTAAATGTGAATTGCCCCAAAATGACAAAGCCGGGATTCAGGCATAATAGTAGAACCTGGGGGGTTTCTTTATCAGCGATTGCCTTGCCAACTGCTAGATTTGAGGCTGATGCTATTCACCAGCTATTTTCAGAAATAACTCTTAATAATTTTACTTCCGGAGCTCTGTTCTAGGCACTAATATTTTTGTTGCTATATGGATTCCTAGACACCGAGGTAGAAATTTTCCATTTTTCAACTGTTAGTAAATTAACTCAAAAGCAATTATAATAGTAATAATAACCATAATAATAAATTTGATTTAGGGCCATCAGAGAACTCAATCTCTTTCCAGCACAATCGAATGGTTAGAAGAAGCATGAGCAATCTCATTTTATGTTAGTATTTTTTTCTAAGAAAACTGAACATAGTAAAACAGCCAACCACGAACTGCTACAGCAGCAGGGGCAGACGCCATACTCCAGCCGGCGTTTGAAAATCTCACATGCGGGCGGAAAGAGCGACTGAGAAGTTATTAATGCCACGTACTTCTCACGGACAAAATTGCCCCAGTGAGGGCTCCACTTGTTATAGAATTCCAAGGATCCTCCTTCTTCCTAATGTAAACCATTGTGCAGTCAATCGCAGAAAACACACCACCCCAGACAGCAAAGTTGCCTCCAGTGACAGGTGCTCGCTCCTTTACAGCCGTCAAGCTCCCAATAAGACGACGATAGTGCCCCTACAAGCACATACAAAACTGTGAGGTGTAGCCCAACGAGGTGAAGCTGAACTCAGGCTTATGTAAGTGGTCTCTACGCACGGTGTTAATCATTGGTAGGCTAGCACCTGCACTTCGGCAGGCTGGCAGAGCACTCACGGGCATACCACTCGATCGTGCTTCCTTTGCAGCAAATGTAAAGCGTCTAGACATAGATTTAGTTCTCTGAGGGCACTTTATCCAATGCATTATTAATATTATTATTATTATTAGTTGTAATATCAGAGAACTTCAGGACAAAGACTGAGAGTACGAACAAGCATTAACATAAGATGGCCACCCCTGCTGTTACGATGGCAGATGTGCAATACATGCAGGTCAAAGTAAGTAAATATCTCCTAAAAATGCCGTGATGAGAATACAAATTCGTCTCTTGAGAAACGTGTCTATTCTTAGTTACTAATCAGTCACAAGCTGTGGTTGGTGAAAAGCACATTGAGTGTAGGCTCTTTAGCGACTTGGTGAGCTGTAATGGCACACTTGGTAGCGAGGTTGTTTTCAGGTTAGCATCATGCAATGGGCGATCCTTTATTGCTGCTGCAGGCGGTGATGACAGCCATAGACGCTCTTCTGTCGCTATACAACAATGGCTGTTGAATCAGCTAGTATTTTTTTCACTGCTGATGGCAGCTCTATGCAATTAGCACCATGTGATACAGAGGGTTATGCTGGAACTAGCCTGTAATGCTTGTGCATGGATATAGACACAAATATAGTATGGACGACATCCCTATTGATGAATAAAGACCAACGCCGGGTTATAGATTTGCTCACAATTGTGGTGGTTGCAAAATCGTCCTATTAGTGCCTTTGAAACGTCTCGGGCATCATCTAACTTCTGATCAATTTAACGGCTACTGCTCTTCATACGATCCATGGCTAAAGCAAGCCCATATGCTTCAGCAAACGTTCCTCTAGACCTTGCTATCAAGTAAGGTTGCTCGACAAGCGGCCTATTGTTTATGGCATTCCACAAGTAAGTCGAACCACGGGCCTAGTGAAGTCAAAGCAAAGCTGCATTAATATGGTCCAACTTTGGTAGTACCAGTGCCTCCAACAGGGGCATACATTGAGGGTGCCGGCTGAAGTATGCTAGTCGGAGCCTAGTCTAGCTGAAACTTCCAACCACAGATATAAGGCGAATTTGTAGTACTAATACTTTGGGATTGCCGTTCGAAGGAGAGTCTTGCCACAGGTTGGATGCACCCATCGTAGGCTTGCACCATATTTCGAGAATTTCGGGACACGAAAGCCCATGGCAATTGAACCGGGCAATAGAAAACCTGCATTAGATAATATTACTGCAACTCAACGAATGAGCTGCAAGTGATGTAGCCTGTTTCAACTTGGGTCACTCTCTCAAAGTCGGGAACTACAGACACATGACCCCTCCCCCCCCCAGCAGAGTACGGCTTAAGCTAACCATGGACACATGGACAACATTGGCATTGAACACTGTATTGGGTCAGGTCTCGTCTAGAACATGGCTACTGCATGCTGGATTGCGATGGATCGTGAAAAAGAAGCTAGTTGGATAGCCTGTCGGAACGACGTCCAACTAGAGTTGCACCGTGAAAATAAAGATTTAGAATGTTGGTTTGCACCTGCTGACTGAGAGTCACGAGAGACTAGTGAACCCGCAGATCCAGCTAACAATGAGCTCCAGTCACGAGCTGCAGGTCCTCGAGTGCAGAACTCATTTGGCTGCCTCTCTGCCGACTTTGACACATCCTTTCCAGCCGTATTGAGACTGCTCCTCCTGACTCCTCTCATTTTTTTCTTTGCCGAAAGGATGATGCCGCTTGGCTACCGTATGGGCACTGAAAGTGATTTAAGCTTCGAATGCAGAATAGCTAACTCTGCCGCGGCACACCTACTAAGTCTGCCGCGGCACACCTACTATATCCTTGTAGCTCTGTGAAGTTACAGACAGAGACACGACAAGAATAGTCACACCAAGACAGAGCCATCAGAAGAGGTCACGTGACTGCAATCCCGGGATTTAAGAACCAACGTAGCTTCAAAATTTAGAATCAACTGCAAAGGCTCAATAAACAAACCACTCAAGCTATGCTTCCCTCTCTGTCGAAATGTATGAGTTGGTCAGGCTCTTGCCAATGGTTTTGGAGGTACGCATTAAACTCCCAAGGACGGCACGACATATTAGTCATGTTTTTCTAGTTGAGTATCTACGATAACTCTTTAGGGATAAGTGCTATCCAACTGACGGTTTTGCTACAAAAGCATATTTCTATATTTCCCATGCTATTTAGTCAGCACATAGAGCTACAGCTAAATCCCTCAAGCCGAATTTTTCAATGATAAAAAGGGCAAAATTCTCTGCTGAAAAATGCTAATCAAGCAAACAAACAAGTGCAGTCACAAAAACTTGGTGCACCATGGGGGTCAAGATATAACCCTAAACATTTCAGTGTTCTATTGACTGCTGCCCAACAAAATTTCACCAAAACATAGGATTGGCATGAGTTAGCAATACTTGCACCAATCGTGCAGGAGAAGGTCTTGCGGTTTCTTATGCAGTGAAAAAACATTCGAAATCACCCCATTTTTCAGTATGTGGGCTATTTCTGGCTTTTGAGATCGCCATGCCATTTTCGAAGGACACTATTTTATAGCATCGGTTGAACATTGCAAAGGAACATTTACTAGATACACCAAAAATATCCCCCTCTCTAAAAATGCATCAAAGCTGCCGTGTCGGGCATTGAATCTGAAATAATCAAGGGTTTGAAGCATGTTACTTCAAATATGCACGATCAAAGACAGTGTTATAAACAGTCCAAGAAATCAATGATTCGGTAGAAAGGAAAAAAACAACCAACTTGGTTGTTAAGTCTGATGATCAAAAGAAACTTAAGAACTCATTTTAATTATGCACTATGTACTAATTCACTCAGCTAGCTAAATACAAGTGATAAATTGAACTACATTATCATAATTCAAATATAACAATCTTAATTAATATAATCAGATCACCGTGGCATTGGCATATTAGGTGCTTGCTAAGACTTCCAAAGCAGTTGCATACAGTTCAAGAGCTCTTTTTTAAGAGGAAATGTTGTTGGCTGGTTTCTTACTCCTGACTGAGTTATTGATTTTTGCATAGTCTCAGACCAAGTCTGCCCTCCATACGTCTGAGCGTGTGCAAAATCGGCTGCTTCCAACCTTGACCATTCCACCATTTTGAAGAAGTGACAAACACAATTTTGACATGATCTTTCGTGAGGTGAATAGTTGGCACATCCCAAATTCTTAATTTGCATGATTGATTTGATGGTGCTAACAAATACTATCCGAAAGCCGCAAGTGCTTCCAAACCCATAAGAAGCTGCTACACAGATTAATCTAGCATATTGTTCACACCTAAGTAGGCTAACCAAGTGGCAATATTCACAATTTGCAACACTTATTGCTTCCGTATGTTAATCCTAACCTGTGGTAGAATTGTTTGGCCTTGATTTGTAAAACACTGCAATGTTTGAGATTTGAGTTGATTCCCAGGGAAAGCAAAGTTTTGTGACAGCACTGAGTATGTACACTCGATCACAAAAGTATTTGCGACTCATAGTTTATAAGGAGCGTAGCCTTTCAATAGGCACCTGTAAAACGTTAGACCAAAGCAAAAAGAAAGAATGCCATCGAATAACATAATGCCTTTCACGGGTTTTAACAAACCAGTTGATATAATAGAAATAATGCGACCAAGTGCGTTCAACCCCTAATATTCATTTAAACGTTGCCGATTCTCCATTTTTACAGCACCTTGAATACGACTAGATTGTTCGTTTTGGAGGCATCTGGGCATGCACAGTAGTACTAAAACAGCAGCAGAGCACCGGCGATGCCCACTTCCTCCCACTATCGCCTACATGCGTATCTAAGACCGTCTAGTTAACTACCTTTACGAAGGGCAAATGTTGCAATCGCTATACAATTTCAAACTGGCGAGATTTCGGTGAGACAAAACCAGAAGAAAGTGGCTACAACAGGTATCTCCGATATCCCGAAGAGACCAGGCTGCCTACGTGTCACTAAACCCACTAGGACAGACTAAGTGAATTTTAGGCATCATTTCATCCATACTAGGATTCATGCTCAAATCTTCCTGAGTGCTACTGGGCAGCTAGTTGGTAGGGATGTGTTCAGACTAGATGAACAAAGTAAACTTGCTCGGAACAAAAAGAAAGCCAACTTCTGCCAGGTAAGCATTAAACGGCTCATTGGATGTGAGCTAGGGCAGAAGCAGACTGGACCCACAAAGACTGGAGCAAAATCCAAGGGGGGGTCAGAGTAAACTAGCTATTTTTGGTGACTGAAAATGCACAGAGTATGCGCATCGCCTCTATAATAAACGTTTCAATAATAACTGCCTTCTGTAGCCAGAAATTTAAAGAAGAAATTTGGGGACGAATGAGTCACGATGTGGGGCTGCTTCTGCAATGGATACCTGGCATTCTGACGCAAGGCGTTTATTTTGAACTACACCAAAGCTTTTCAGTACTCAACACAATTAGCATTAATGGAGAAACTTTTCATTTCATTCAGAACAATGAGTCTTATCTTGCAGCTAAGGTTTTATAATATTGTTTTGATTACAATACTTAATTTAGTTAGTCCGATAGCCATTTTAGGTGGCCTTGAAGATAATGCTTTGCTTCCTAGTGGGTGTGCATGCATGATATCAGAAGAATATATACAACCAAGGAACACTAGGCTGCCCTGGTTTGGCCCAGTGGTAAGATGGTTGCCTTATGGAACTAGGTCGTGGGCTCGAGTCCTGCATAGAGATCAAATACTCGTAAGGCATTATTCAAATGAGTCAAGTTCCGGGTCTGGTTTTAAAGCTAATCACTCCGGAGAGTCTTCTATATAACGACCTCAGATATGCAGACTTGAGTAAAGTATCTCGGCTTGCTTTGCTTGACTTTTCAGTAGCACTTGATACTACTGATCACCAAGTCCAAATCGAGTGCCCCTCATATCGCATGGGCATCACTGGCACAGCACTGCAATACTTTAGGTCCTATCTCAGTGGGATACTTCAGAGTATTCATGTAAAGGGACACAGATCATCTGAGGAGCCTCTGAAATATGGGGTACCTAAGGCTTCGGTGCTTGATCTTGTTCTTTTCATGATTTATACTCTCCCTCTTGCCGATGTGAGTATGGTTCAGTTACTGATGACGCAAAAATATTCTTCTTTGCTATACTAATACAACATCCCTCTGGGTGCTGAGCGCTTTGTAGATCTGGCTGACGGTTGAGCTACATATTTTCATATGCTTTATTTATACTGCTATCAACTCTCAGTAGTCATATATACACGTATGCTTTCTATACAGCATCTGTAAAGTGCCTAGAAAGAGATTCAGTTCTCTGAGGGTGCTATACAAATGTATTGTTATCATTATCACTCGCTTACGTTACGCTTGCTGCAAAACTCTTCAGCTAGACTTGCCTGTCGTGAGCATCACAGTTGCCACATCACTTCACTTCACACCGACCTGCACTGGGTCCCAGCAGTGGCAGCATGTCTACTTCAAGGTTCTATCACTTACTCTTAGGTCCCTTCACTAGCTGGCTCCAGCCTACCTGATCAGAACTATTCTTTCAGGTTATGTATAGTACCACTTGCCTTTCTCCCTCAAATCGCTTTGAGCCTCGAACCAACATCAAATCATTTGGAGACCGTGTCTTCAGTTCGTATGGTCCCAAAGCGGGGAGCTCACTCCCGACTGGCGCCATGGCATCCCCTGACTTGACATTTAAAAAGAAGCGATGAACGAATCTGTTTACTACAGCATTTGGTGGGTCCTTGTGATTTCTCCTTTGAGTGCTTATGCATGTGAACCTTTACATGCTACCATTACCCATATTTGCATGATCACACAGTGAATGTTGCCTCTAACCCTATTAGGCTTGTTGACATTGTGCAGGCTATCACTAACCATTTGATCATGCTCTCTTTACAGCATATGTAAAGTGCCTAGAAAGAGATTATGTTCTCTGAAGGTGCTATACAAAGGCCACGGCTTGGCTCCTTCGTACCTAGCTGAATTGCTGCATCAGTTTCAGCCTCCTCGTGCCCTCAGGTCCTGTGTGGACGATACAATAGCTGTCTCATTCCTCCACTTAAAGACCGTTGGCGACATAGGCTTTAGCACTGCAGGTCCTAGACTGTGGAACTCACTTTCACAATTCTTACGAAACGACAACTACACTCCTACTTCCGACTATGGCTTATCCTTTTCAGCAGTCCTGAGCTGCTACTTCCATGCTACTCACTACTTCAACTGCTCTCCTGACTCTGCTATGCTTCCCACTTGCTCTTTGTTGCGTGAGATGAAGTCTGCTGGCTACCGGATGTGTACCAAAAGCTGCTTAGGCCTAAGGGGGCGCTATATACAAAACTCTGCGTAACACCCACATAGACTTTGTGGCTTTGGAGTTACAGACAGAGATACATAACGTAACATAATTACTGTTATTTATAAAAATTCCATCTGACTTTTTACGAATGGATTTGAGTCCAGTGACCTCAAACAGTAAGTGAACAAAATGGAAAAACTATCATATACATTTCATTAAATACTGAACTGCCACATACAGTAGGCTAGTGGCAATACCTAGCGGCAAGTCACATGTCGAAGATATGAATGGCATCGATGAGAAAACATGAATTACATTACATAAGTCACATAAAAGGAAAGGAAACAATACAACCCTAATTACTGACTGGCAGGCCACATCCCATTGCAGGACCCATTGCAGGATGGTAAATGTCAAGAGCCGAAGGCAGTTTATCTAAGTTGTGAAGGCACAGTACTTTAGAGGGGCACTAACAAGTGAAATAAATTAAATATGACCAGAATTGCAATACAATCCCCTTACCAACAAGCAGCATCATTGGAGCATAACAAGGTACTGCCGACAAACTTATTCATAATAGGTCAACATATACTACAATGGCTTCTAAAAATACCTGAATTGTAAAAGTGTATGGGTCAGCCGTACAGACATGCTAAAAGTAAGTGTGTTTCCAACCTTTACTTGTTAGTCAGAATGTGAACAACCTCCCGGGAACTGGTTATCTATAGTTCTGACCTACAGTGACAGCACACAGTAGTTAACAATTTGCAACCACTCCAAGCAAAGAGATTACTCACACTGGGTGCATGCCGAAAGCCCTTTATGGCATGGAACACAGATCCGCCAATTGCCCCCATGGCAAAGGCACCACCACAGTCGTCCATGATGCGCCAAGGACTAGAAAAAACAACACACAATGCACTCCTTTTGCAAGGCCATTTCATTTTGTCATACCTACCCATATGCATAGCATGCCATTTCACAAATCAGATTCTCATACGAAGCTGTTTTACGAGATGTCAAATCACGGCTAACCCAAACTCGAATTCCACAGAGCAAAGCGATTAACTACAAAAATAGCCAGACAACAGTAACAACACCACTGTCCTGGCTTCCAGAGCAGTAAACAAAATAGAGGCTTAGTTTAATGTAAATATGGACAAGGTCAACTGTTTGGCATAGCACATGAGTTCGTTGGGGTACAAACAAGCAATTAATGATGGAGAAAACATATTCTCTGCTAGAAGGCACCACTGCCATCTGACCTTGGCACGAACTCAAAGTTTGATTCACCACTACGCAAGAGCCACTATCAAAGATCCTCAGGTCTGTGCTTAAATGGACGAGCAAATATTCCTGCTGAACAAATCCTGCCAACTGCAAAATGCATGCCAGCTTCACACCAGCCATCCAAAGGTGGACCTGTCAATCTAGATGCACAGGCATATAAATTGACGTCAGGCATCTAGATTGACGTCGGGGAAAATCCAGGCAGACAAAAATCAAGGGTCGAATCAGACCTTGACCAAGACTTCTGTCTCACATCAAGTGTATATCAAGCTACAGGGCAGCTAAGAGAAGGGTGAATAGAAAGTCTAAAAACGTGAACAAGCTGTTAACTATGCTACAGCTGCTGCCCTGGGTTGATCAAGGGAACAACAGGCAAGATGCCGTGGAATAGGTAAGCATGCATATCGGCCACCAGATGTGGCTATATACAAACTATAATAATAATAATAACAATAATACATTTGATACAGCATCCTCAGAGAATTCAATCTCTTTCTAATGCTTTAAATTTGCTGCAAAGGAAGAACGATCGAATGTTTAGTGGTAGCACGCTCAATGCTTAGGGGTGACATGCACAGGGTCAGCATGCAAGTATGGTTAGTGGCAACATGCAGTGCCAGCACGTATAGGCACATACAGGACTAATCACAGGGCCCTACTAAATGCTGTTATAAATAGATGCATTTTTAGTTTCTTTTTAAATGCGGTCAAGTCAGGAGATGTTGTGATAAACTATCCATCCATCAAACTATCATACCAAGCCGTCTCTTAGGAGAAGACCAGTGGCACTACAAGCTAATTCTGTATGACACGACACACATGGACGGCCGCATAGATTTAATTGACACAACGGAACCAAAAGGCTTCCCTAAAACTTTTGAAAGAATACGGATGCCGGGGTTATCTGTGCTCATAGAAGTTTATAACAATTCCTAAACCTAAAACACGTTAACCGATTGTTCTCAACATCAGAATACCGTACGAGACCAGGTAGTCCGTGTCGTGTGGAGGTCAGGTCTCACACTCGAGAAGGGTCACCTGTGGAGTCAACAGGGGTCTGTAGTCGGTCCCTTGCTGTTCTCCATTAATACACAACCTCTGGGAAAAGTGATTAAGGCCAATGGAATAGGATATCACTTCTATGCTGACGATACTGGATTGTATTTGTCATTCAAACCGTCGGAATCTGCTTCAGCAACTGAGAAACTGAATGCTTATCTTGAAGATATTAGATCCCGGGTGTCGGAAAACTTCCTGAAATTAAATGACGATAAAACCGAACTGCTTGTCATAGGACACCCTAAGTGTGTGGCTGGATTAAAGGGCTTTGCTCTTCTAATAGGTGATGCTATTTCGCGACCATCACCACCTGCTCGAAATTTAGGTGTTTTTGACATGGGCTAAATTTCAAAAGCTTTATTCAGAGGACTGCTTCTACAGCTAGCCATCACATCCGATCCCTATCCAAGATCAGGAGCTGTCTTCAACAGTGGCTTGTAAAACATTTAACTAGCTCTTTAGTTCTGTTTCGGCTTGATTATTGTAATTCCCTTTTGGCTGGGCTGCCAAAGAAAGCTATTAGGCCACTGCAGCGGACTTTGAATATGGCTGTAAGGCTATTCTTCAAGTCCCAGAGGTTTGAGCACGTGTCTCCTTTGCTAAAAGAACCAGGATGGATGCCGGTTGAGCAATGGATACAGAGTAAATTTCTTACACTGACCCACAAGGCCTGCCACGGCTTGGCTCCTTCATACCTAGCTAAACTGCTGCACCAGTTTCAGCCTCTTCGAGTCCTCAGGTCCTGTGTAGACGATACACTAGCTGTTCCATTCCTCCGCTTAAAGACCATTGACGACAGAAGCTTTAGCTCTGCTGGTCCTAGACTGTGGAACTCGCTTCCACAATTCTTACACAACGTCAACTACTCTCCTACTGCCGCCTATGGCTCATCCTTTCAGGGGTCCTGAGCTGCTACTTCCATGCTACTCACTACCTTAACTGCTCTTCTGACTCTGCTATGCTTCCCACTTTCTCTTTGTTGCGTGAGACGAAGTCTGTTGGCTACCGAATGCATACCGAAAGCCGCTTAGGCTGTGAGTGCGCTATACAAAACTCTCCTGCGTAACACCCTCGTGGTCTTTATGATTTTGTGGAGTTACAGACGGAGATACATTACATTACATCGTTCTGTATTGTAAAACAAAAACTGACTAATAATAATAATGCACTTGATAAAGTGCCCTCAGAGAACTCATTCTCTCTCTAGGCGCTTTACATTTCCTGCAAAGGGAAATGCAATTGAATGGTGAGTAACGTCTTGCTTGATAAACAAACAATATGAATAACATGGTTAGGGGTGACATGCACAGAATCAGCATGCAAATGTGGTTAGTGGCAGCATGCACAGTGTCAGCACGCATAAGCACATCAAGGACGAATCACAGGGACCCACTAAATGCTGCCCTAAATAGGTGTTTTTTAAGTTCTTTTAAAATGTGGTCAGGTCAGGAGATGTTATGACGACGGTCGGGAGGGAGTTCCAGGCTTTGGGAGCATACAAGCTAAATACACGGTCACCAAAGAATTTAAGGTTTGTACGAGATATTTGTAGACTGTTAGATTCCGAAAAGCGGGTGGTACGATGCTTGGCCTGGTGGGGGAGTAGATCTGAGAGATAAGCTGGAGCCAAAGAATGAAGTGACCTAAAAGTGAGTGAGAAAACCTTGAAGTCGATGCGTTGCTTGACTGGTAGCCAGTGCAGGTCGGGGAGAAGTGGGGTGATGTGGCAACTGCGACCCTCACGACAGACAAGCCTAGCTGCGGAGTCTTGAACAGCTATAATCGCCTGATTGCACATGCCGGCAGGCCAGTAAGCAGTGAGTTGCAGAAGTCATGACGGGATGTCACAAATGCATGGATCAACTTGGATGTGGTATCCTTATCTAAACAAGCCCGAATTTTAGCGATGTTATGTAGCTGAAAGTAGGCAGACTTGACTGTGGAGCTGATATGGTCGTCTAACGAGAGGTCGCTTTGGATTATGACACCTAGATTTCGAGCTGATTCAACAGGAGATATGCTGACAGAGCCGATTTTCAGCAGCAGCCTTTCCTAGTTCTGAATCACACTGGGTTTGCCCATAACTAGTAAGTTAGTTTTATCATAGTTTGGTTTTAGAAAATTTGCTGCCATCCATGTGCGGATGTCATCAATGCATGCAGCAAGTGAGTTGAGAGAATTCGAGATGGTAGAAGGCTGGAAGGGATCAAAGCGAAGTGGTACAACTGAGTGTCATCCGCATACAAGTATTGCGATTTATGTGTGCTATAGCAGTGGACCAAATATTACTAATAAAATATTTGTTATAGCGTTCTCAGAGAACTCAATCTCCTTCTAGGCACTTCACATTTGCTGGAAAGGAAGCATTATCGAATGGTTAGCGGTAGTATGGTGGTGGGTTGCACTGCTATCTCCTAACCCTTTCAGTTACTGCCCCTGCTACGCCCGCTATTATGCACACGATCGGGAAAATTCACAGTATTTTCCTGATCGCGTAACGCTCTCTGGGCAAATGGTGTACAGCAGGCCAAGCAGACTAGTCAAAGCAAAACCCGCCTTTACCCGGTATCTCTAGTGACCACAGCAGTCTTATACCACAGCAGTCTTACAGTCCAGAAATATTGCAAATAAGCGCACAAAAATCTCGTACTGATAGCCATGTATCGTCTATATCACACAGCCTGCTATCCCACAATTAGGTGCGAGCCCCTGCACGGGCAGAGCACCACGGCGGCGGCCCCCGTGAAAGAGTACTACCTCCGCGAGCCAGCTCAATCGCACGCCGTCATTGTTATATAAAAACACGGGAAACTCTAGCAACTTGCTCAAAATTCCTGACCAAGTCACATAGCGGGCATTAGCAACGAGTCATTACCATGGCTCACGCGTGTATTCCTCCATTGCGACAGCTCCGTCGAGTGACCTTGAACTAGAAGATGCCAGAGCGAACAGGATCAGCTACATAAGAATATGATTTTTTGGTAGCCTTATTATGATATATTAATGTTTTCATAAATAATAAATACAATCTCAGTTTCAGCGGCATGTGTTCTCACAGCGTCACAACGCCATTTATTAGTTATGTCATTCGAGGGATACAGCTCACCCATTAAATTCTATAGCCGTCATACGTTTCGCGCGGGATTTGGTCAGGCCTGCCGCTTTCGGTGTGCCCCTACATGATTTAAACAGCACGATGATGTTTTGCGACCCATCGGATTGGCCAGAATCATATAGAGAAATGAGGGTAAGCATATAAGGCGTTGTGTTGCTATCTAGCATCAATGGTACGCATGGGACTGCTCTATTGCTGAGAGATCTGGAACCCTGGTCTATTGAGCCTTGTCTTAATCAGAACGCTCGCTAGGTATTTCAGTGATTGTTATTTCATCTTGTATACCTCGTTTATTGCGTGTTGCTTGCAGCAACTTCAGGAAATGAACCTCATGTGCGCCGGCTGGCCTAGTGAAAAATTTAAAGGTCGGCTGATTTAACTGCTTCGAGTGTATAGCGATAGGGGAACCGTAACAGCTTTCACCCGTTTACAGCAGGCATCAAAGAGTAGCTTGCTTTCGGAATCCTATCAATGACCCAAATCATGAATTGCAATCGCCTAATTGCTTTGGTAAGACTAGCTTCGAGAGGCAAGCCACATTAAATGTCGGTCGGCTTGCACAATCCTATTGTATATGTACTTATTTCGACAATATTATAAACTCCGTCACCCTACATCCAGGACGCTCCTCTAACGTATAAATAATTAACCATAACTAATCCTGATACTTAAACCAAAGGGATCGGGCCATCTATGTCATCCACTAACCAAAATAATCGGAAATTAATGAATTCACCTTATGTAATGTAATGTAATGTATCTCCGTCAGTAACTCCACAAAGTCATAAAGACCATGTGGGTGTTACGCAGGAGAGTTTTGTATAGCATACTCACAGCCTAAGCGGCTTTCGGTACGCATTCGGTAGCCAACAGACTTCGTCTCACGCAACAAAGAGAAAGTGGGAAGCATAGCAGAGTCAGGAGAGCAGTTGAGGTAGTGAGTAGCATAGAAGTAGCAGCTCAGGACCGCTGAAAAGTATGAGCCATAGTCGGCAGTTGGAGAGTAGATGTCGTTGCGTAAGAATTGTGGAAGCAAGTTCCACAGTCTAGTACCTGCAGAGCTAAAGCTTCTGTCGCCAACTGTCTTTAAGCGGAGGAATGGGACAGCTAATTTATTGTCCACACAGGACCTGAGGGCGCGAACAGGCTGAAACTGATGCAGCAGTTCAGCTAGGTATGAAGGAGCCAAGCCGTGGCGGGCCCTGTGGATCAGCGTAAGAACTTTGCTCTGTATCCTTTGCTGAACACGAAACCATCCCAGCTTTTCCAGCAAAGGTGACACGTGCTCAAACCTCTGGGACTTGAAGACTAGCCTTGCAGCCATATTCATAGTCAGCTGCAGTGCTCTAATTGATTTCTTTGGTAGCCCAGCCAAAAGGGAATTACAATAATCAAGCCGAGACAGGACTAAGGAGCTAGTTAAATTTTTTGCAAGCCACTGTTGAAGACAGCTCCTGATCTTGGATAGGGATCGCATAAACAAATGGTGTCTTACATGGACAAATGGTCTTACATGGTGCCCATTTTCTATTTGGCAACAGGGATGCAATTCCAAACAAATTGTCATTTGCAATTGACCAGCATATTTCAAGTGCCTAGAAATAAATTGAAGTTATCCTCTGAGAGTCTGCTATACAAATGGATTGTCATTATTTTCAGTTTCGAGCCAGCTGCCACCTACTATGCTGCAAACTTAACTGAATAGCTGCTTTCCTAACTCACCGCCTTGATCACCATTTTGATCGCCTTGGCTACACGAAAGTCCTAGCATGCTTTTTGAGTTACAGCTCACTGCCTAAATGCAAAGCTTGGGATGAGGCACTAAGAATGTTGGGCTTGCTTGTGTTATTGCAGAATGTTAGTCCTGCTGATAATGCGACTTTTGCCTTTGATGGGCTGGCTTGATTGTGCGGTGAAGAAGTGATCGCTTTCCATAGTTCGTGTCCAGCAGGGGGGAGGCTGAATGTAAGGTAGAATGGGTGCTGCATGAGATGGAATTCGGAAAACAGCTCCCGAAGGGCTAAATGCTGAATAAACAAAAGCTCAATTAGGTTCGAACAAGGTATTGGTAAACTGTTGGGTTCCGAAAAGCGGGTGGATTCCGAAAAGCGGGTGGTACGACGCTTGGCCTGGTGGAGGAATAGATGTGAGAGATAGGCTGGAGCCAAAGAATGAAGGGACTTAAAAGTGAGTGACATAACCTTGAAGTCGATGCGTTGCTTGACTGGGAGTCAGCGCAGGTCGGCCAGAAGTGGTGTGATGTGGCATTTGCGCTGCTCTCGACAGGCAAAGCCTAGCTGCAGAGCTGTGCACCTGCTGTAAGCACTTGACTGCACAGGCCGGTAGGCCCGGAAGCAGTGAGATACAGAAGTCAAGACGGGATATCACAAATGCATGGACCAATTTAGATGTGGTATTCCTGTCTAAACAAGAAAGGTGTACGATCACGACGGCAGCAGGCAGAGAAGGGAGCTTCTGCTGCTTCGTCCAATGGCAGGAAAGAAATACCCTTCGTTTAGTACGACTAGATGCGGGTTCGAGTGTGGCTGACCCGAAATTTGCTGACCTCGCAGCTGGACGAGTAGTTAGCCGGGTAGCCGTCGGTAGCTACTCTCTCGATTGATTTATATTTGGTATTTGAGTAATTTCTTTCTAAAACTCTGCTGGACGTTAGTGCAGCTCAAAAGATGCTTTGATATCTTTTATTGGTAATGCTGCAGCATTTGAAAGAGCATCGCTGTGCTTTGCATCTCAAACCTGTGATAATATTAGATTAGCCCATGTACCACCATTTGGTATTTTAGCCAGAGGATCATGGGGCTCTGCTGTGAAGTGGTTAGCTCATCTGGCAGGATTCTCTGAATAATCCTCGTTGTACATCACTGCTATAGATGTGCAGTAATCTACGGTGTGCAGAACACTGGGACACTAAGCATTGAGTTTCTTAGCCACCCTTCTTGAGTGGGATCCAGACCCTATGTAACACAAGCTTTTTTGTTCCCGGGTATTTAGTTGTTATTTCATAATTGCCTATGCACCAAACGTCTAGAAAGGAAAGAAGAAAGAAAGGGCCAGTATTGATCACAAATTGTTTTCGTGATCAGGACAGTGATACATTTTGAAGTAATATTCTATGAGAAAGCATGCGTCTTTTGTTTTACATTTAGTCAAAAAACGCAAGTGAATCAAGTTTACACATTTATGCTGAATTGCGAAAACATGACCGCCCAAGATTTAGAAGTTTGTTTTCTCGATTTACAACTAAACTGTTAATCACTGTCACGAATCAGCCCCATTATGATCGCATTATACCGTCTTAATAGCAGCTTTCTAAATCTAGTAAGTCCTTGTGGAAGTGCTGGCCTTTCTCCAAGTAAGCTCATGTTCTTGTAGAATTAATCAAGACAACCATCAAGGATGTGGACCTTATAGGTCATTCTGCAGTCTATTGTGTCATAGTTCTTCACTAGAATACCAATCAGCTCTTCACAGTTTTGCGATTGCCCGTGAATCTGCATACCACTGAGGTGCCGGTGTTCCAAGCCGCTTGCTCCTTGCGAGTGAGCTTGTGGGAATTCGTTGCACTCATGACTGTGTCTTTGGTCTCACCCACCCACTGGCTTTGACCTTTACCTCAGCCGGCTTAAAGAAAACGTTTACCGTGCTCTTGTGAGGTCTCTAATACGATCGTTGGAAGTCTTTCTGGTTTGGGAAGTACGACTTTCTCTCCTCAGTTGCATCTGTGACATTGGAATGTGGACCTGCAAAATCTTCCTTGCTGTCTGACTTGCAGCTGTCTCCTGAAGATTGCTGATCCCTCATCAGAGGAGTCGGCGCTAGAGCTCAGTATGACTTCAGGGCCGTGGACGGTGTAAGGTCCGCGTTAGGAGGTGCATTCTTGTCGGTCCAAAGCTTCTTTGGAAGTTAATAGTCGCCTGAGTGGTCAGTGGGTTCTTGTCGATCTTTCTCCCTTTTGTACCATCCTACAGAAGAACGAAGTAAAAAAAAAAATTAAAATTGAATACAAGCTGATTAAACAGCCTCTTTTGTATAGCGACAGAAGAGCCATTACTGCTATCACCACGGCTTGCAGTGGCGATAAATGATCGTCCACCGCAGGATTCGAACCCACGACATCGGGACCGAGGTCGTAAAAAGCAACCGCTAGTGCGCCATCACAGCAACGGTGTGATGGCGAATAAGTAAAATTATTTCACGTATGATTAATTTATTTCATTCATGACTAACAATTGTATAACATTCAATCAAAATTAATTGAATAAATTGATATCAGTTTTGCGCTGCAATTTTCCATTTTACCTTCTAGAGCTTTATTGATGTAGTCACAGCTGAAGTAAAGTGCACAGCATTTTCCCGATCTCTGACCCGCATGCCGAAATATGACCTTTTTCAATAATAACCTTTTTCACCTGGCACACATTTTAGCAGATACGTCCACAGAGTACTTTTCGTCATTGTCTTGCTAAATTGGCTGCTTCTGCCAGAGGCTTGCAGCCTCTAGATACCAACCAAGGAAGCTTCAGATATGTATGTGACCACTTAGCCTGCTGTAGCTAAGCTAAAGTGGTGAGTCTAAGGCTCCTTTATTTATACTGTTAGTGCAGAGAACAAAACTGACCAGTCTTTAACGACTTTGTCTAATCATCGATACTCTTGGTAGATCAAATGCTGAACCATCTTTTGTTTGTTGTAACGATTCTATTTTATCTTGATTGCAGTATGATTAGGACGTGTGATTAAGTACAAAAAATATACGGCCTGCAAAAATGCGAATCCTTTTATTTAGCGCCAGTCTTTTAGCAATAGCTATGTCTGCGATGTTTGTAAAAATATGAACATTTCAAATTTACCATTATCCTGGTCATTAAAGGGGATTTCTGAGTGATGACCGAGGGGTGGGGAGTATGTATGGAATGGTGGCTATTTTATATACTTATGAGGCAAAGCAATATGGAAACAACACTTGCTACCCAAGACTAAAGATCAAATGAAGAGCGGTTGCATAGTGTAGTGGATTTCAGGCCATTGCCATTTAATTTCATTGGTGTTTTTTCTGGCTTGAAAGCTGCAGGAATGGTATGTTTGCTGACTTGAGCACCTGAGAGTTATTGCCATTTAACCAGGCATTGTATCAGCCGCATTCTCTGAAAAGGCTTGACAGTCAGTTGGTTTCATTGCTGCAGGGCTGCCAGCAGAGAGCGTACACGTTTCATTGCTGGCCTAGTTGTGTTATGATCGAATCCGCATGTTTCAGCCTTTTCTGCCGAGTATCGAGGCTCGTTCAGCCTTCACTGCCTTGCACAGACTTTCTCTTTGTTCGGTGGCGTCTCGATGCCGACCTGGGCTGCGCACGACGTGTGCTATCGGATGCCGTTTTGGAGCTAGTTGCTTACGGTTTGCTGGCTTAATAATAATGCACTTGATAAAGCACCTTAAGAGAACCCAATCTCTTTATTGGCGCTTTACATTTGCTGCAAAGGGAAACACGATTGAATCGTGAGTAATATCATGCTTGATAAACAACATGAATAACATGGTTAGCGGTGACATGCACAGGGTCAGCATATAAATGTGGTTAGTTGCAGCATGCACAGTGTCAGCACGCATAAGCACATGAAGGACTCATCAAAGGGAGACACTAAATGCTGTCCCAAATAGGTGTTTTTAAATGTGGTTAAGTCAGGGGACGTTCTTTCAAAATGTCGATATAGACCGAGGATTGTAGTCAAGGCCTGAATGACTAGGCTAATGCAGAGGTGTGATCTGAATCGGAACCTCCTCCCCCCCCCCCCTACTCTCCATGTCCCTACAGCTGCTGGACCGGCTGCTTGCTGTTTTTCACTCGTGCGCTCATAAGGCAAGAGCCGGGTGTTCGGTATTGCGATTTGCAATACGGGGGGGGGCATGTGTTTGCCAGTTATGGTCTATGGCATCTGCACCCCACTTTTTCCTAGCTCTATCTCCTGCCTAATCTTTATTCTGCCCAATCGATCGCCTGTGTGTGCTTTGGAATGAAGGTGTCCTGACCTAGAAAGAAGTTAGGTTCTTTGAAGGTGCTATGCGTATATGTTATTTTAATTATTGCGTTCGGGGCTCCGACTGGTGAGAACATAGCAAAATATACCTCTGATGGATGGATGACGTGCTCGGCTAGGTCATAGTCTTCCATGTCTTTTCAGATGATTGACAGCCTGTTAAGATGCCCGATATGCTACGAGTTCTTTAACTGCACCATGATACTCCCGCAGTGTTCACACAACTGTGAGTATTAGTCAAGCAGTAGCTGCTGCCACCGTAGAGATGATTTCCTCGCAGCCGGCCGTGGGCGGAGTGTGGGCTGTCGGAACTTTTCACTGCGGATTTGCCTCTTGCTGCAGACTGCTCGGCGTGCATCAGGCGGCACCTCAGCTACAAGCAGGACTGCCCCACCTGCCAGCGCTCTGCCGAGGAGGCGGAGCTCGCGAATAATCGCCTACTGGACAAGTTTGTGCAGTTCTTCATCGCAGCCCGGTGAGCCTCTGTCGTCACTTGTCACTGGCAGAGTATTCAACTAAGGATCGTGTGCGTGGTCGTATCGTATTGTATTTGTTGCTCTTAACTTAGTAAGACTTGACTTAGACTCGTAACTTAGACCTGACTTTTGTCCTAGTCCGGTTGCTGGAGAGATCTTGAGAGCGTGACTTGCTCTCTCTCTCTCTCTCTCTCTCTCTCTCTGTGCCCCCTTAATTGCATACATTAAGTATACCCAGCAAACCCTCCTTACTCGAGTGAATTTACAGCCTCCACAGGGGCGGCCACAATGCGAGAATTGTTTGCACCAGAGGGTATGTCACCCTTGGCTTACCAATTGTGGATATGCAGTGCACTCGAGGAGCATCTTGAGGCAAGATGCTCCTCCCACTAATCGTCCAGGTCGCGTGTTTGAGTTTTTCAGCAGGCAATCTTTTATCGCTCACTGCAAAGGGGTTATAATAAGAATGACAATAGAATAACAATAAATACTTAACATATTTATATTGCCTTATCGCTGAGACTAAATCTCGTTCTGGGCACTTTGAGTAGACTAGAAAGGAAGCTTGTCTTGACTCGTTTGTGATAGCATCCACTGTGTCAGCAGGTAGAATCACACGAAGGGCAAAGTGCACATACGGTTATAGCCGCCTAAGACTGTTCCGGTCGCTTCGTGAATGAGCCTCCTAGTCCAATCAATCAATGGAGACTTTTACTCTACACTATTACTTCACATATGCAGAGGCATGCCTCTATGGGTAGTAAGGAGTGACCAAGCTGTTGGTAACCGCCGAGGCACAGCAACATTATTCTGTAATCATTCAGATTTCTGTTATCTCGAGTTAGTTATTTGTTGAGAAGCAAGTCGTTGGGGTTTAATTTATTTCGTCAGCGTAACTGTATCTTTCGTGACCTACCATGGGTTTTTCTTTAGGTCGTGAAGTTCAATTGATGATCACTTTAATATGTAACTGGCGTGCGAGTGCTCACCCTTGATGCCGGTATGAGTGCTGCCCAGCATGTATCTATATAAGCCATCTTGTTATAGGCTGCCTCTAGCAAGCTCATGGATTGGCTCTGGTTGACCAAATCCTGACCAGGCCTGTGGACAGGTCACACTTTGGGCAGTGGAGGGAGGGTGGTACTTGGACACAATGGTATCCTCCTCGATGGCATCGATGGCTCGATGTACTTGAACGATTTGCCCAAGCAATGGAGAATATCATGAGAAAGAAAGACCCATTTTGCCTTAAAATTAATCCTGTTGAAAGAAAGATTCCGTTCGCCTTAAAAGTTACTCAGTTAAGTCGAGGGTTCACTCGCTGGTTACCGTTACCGGCAGCTCCCGTACCTTGGTTGGCGAGAGGCCCGTATATTCAAGCACTAATGCAAGTGATGTTATGCGTTCATAATTTAGAAAATGTTTAAGTATAGTTTACATGATGTGATATATGCTGAATGATTTGTATGGGTCACCAAGTGAAGGCAGTCTTTATGATCTATAGCTAGCTGGCATCCTCCTACTTCTGGCTGCATGCCATGATCATTCTCTCTATTTTCGTTGGCTTTATTACACGTGTAAGTGTTATCACAGCTAGCATGTCGTCCCATTTTCGTTTGTATTTTTCTGGCTTTATAGAGTCCTGCATGTGTTGTGACCACGTCCATGCAGCACAGTGGCTATTATTTGCCTATGGGGTTTGCACAGACTCTTTGCTGCAATTGCTGTGGCTGCACACAGTTGCTGGTCTCGTCTTCGTCATATGTCCCCCCCATAGCTTTTGTTGTCACTCAGGGAGAAAGTGCTGGCGGCAGTCCATGCAAATCCAGGTGCAGCATGTCCAACAAGCAGCCAGCTCAGCTGCAGCAGCAGCGTGTTAACGGTGGAAGAGAGTGACACCGCCTGCATCGATTCACATCTCGACAAGGGAGCTAGGGGACCTGCTGACGAACAGAAGAAAGGCAGGTGACTTGTTCGACGTCTGTTTGATGTCGATGACTTCCTTTCTAGCTCAAATTTGGCCATCACGAGTGGCCTTTCATTGTTGCAGCATCGTGTCCTAAATGTGGCAAGGAGGTTTCTCAGTTGCGAATCAATGTGCATCTCGACCAGTGTCTGCAGCAGAATAAAGAAAAAGGAGCAGCGACAAGCAGCTCGAGGTAACAGCGTTGACCTTTGTCCGCCAGATGTTAGATCTGTTAGACAAATGTGCTGATACCTGGATGCAGAAGCATTAGGCTTTCATCTTGCTGCCCATCGGCCTCAGATAAGAACGTGCCGTGGTGACCTCAGCCAAAGCCGACGTCGAAGACAGCACCCATTAAAGACCCTGTTAGTGCTTTGG
Source organism: Cristatella mucedo (assembly GCA_009760855.2). NCBI lineage: Eukaryota > Metazoa > Bryozoa > Phylactolaemata > Cristatellidae > Cristatella > Cristatella mucedo. Next base: position 281,676 of record WPIO01000093.1, on the reverse strand, counting down.
ACTAGGCACCAAATGACACTGCAGTTTTGTGTGCACAGTTTTGCCTTTAGTTTTGCGATTAGTTGCATCGTTTGGGTGTAGGCCTGCGAAAACTATTGGTAACTGCCCAGGCACAGCAACATTATTCTGTAATCGTTCAGACTTCTGTGATCTCAGAGTTAGTTATTTGTTCGGAACCAAGTCTCGGTTTACCACCTATTTCGTCTGTGCAACTGTATCTTTTGTGACCTACCATAGGTGTTTCTTTAGCTTACGGACAATAAAGCTCAATTGCAGATCACTTCGCTATGTAACTGGCTGTGCACATCCAGTGTGACGCATTCGTGAGGTTTTAAGGGTTCCTCTTTAGCTTTCCTGTTTAAGGTTCGACAGCTGATGGCTTTGCTATGTAACTGGCTGTACACGTCCATCGTAAGGCGTTGGATTAGCTTTGTCCAATATAGTCGTCTCAGGTGATACTAATCTTGTTCTGAATTGTTGAGTGACTTGAACTCAGAGAAGCTAACTTTGCTTGCTCCTCACTACGTGTGTTTACACCACACATCTCCGTGAATGTGGTTGCACAAATCATGTTGGGCTATGTTGGTAACTGCACTATCTAACGTCATGGATCTCATCAGAGTTTCTATCCTTCTAGTTGTAGCCAGTAAAGCAACGCGACCACTTCAAGATTCTGTCACTCACTTTTAGGTCTCTTCATTCTTTGCCTCCGGCCTACCTATCAGATCAAGTCCCCCACCAGGCTAAGCATCATGCCACCCGCTTTTCGGAATCTAATCGTTTACTTATACCGCTTATGAACAGTCCTTTGGAGACCGTGCCTTTTGTTCGTATGCTCCCAAACCCGGAAGTCACTTTCGACTTGTGTCACATCCCCCTAACGACATCTCCTGTCTTGACCACTTTTAAAACAGGAACTAAAATGCATTGATTTATCGCAGCATTTAGTGGGACCATGTGATTCGTCCTTTGTGTGCTTATGCGTGCTGACACTGCATGCTGCCACTAACCATATTTGCATGCTGACCCTGTGGATGTCACCTCTAACCATGTTATGCTTGTTGTCATTGAGAATGCTACCACTAACCACTCGATCGTGCTTCCTTTGCAGCAAATTTAAAGTGCCTAGAAAGTGATTTGTGTTCTCTGATGGTGCTATATCAAATGTAATAATAATATTATTAAAAATTGTCTAGGTCAAATTTAGGGTGTCTTTGTGTTGCTCGCTATAGTGACGTGGCTGAGTATGGGCCTTCTTGTTGCCTCGTCCTGCTGCAATTGCTCTCCGGGTTTTGAGACCGGCCCGTGGCATGCGTGAGACTCGTCGGATTGTCATCTAGTTGGGGTATAGCTAGTTGGTGGCAAGGCTGCTCCCCGTTGCTTCTTAGTTACGAAGTTCTCTTTGCAAACCCATCACACTTGAAGCTTCGCCAATCATTCGAGACAAACGAACTAACGGTGCAAAAGGAAGAGGAAGGAGTGCAAACAGTGACCCAATTGACCAAATTTAATGTGAAGTGTGGTTTCAGGCCCCAAAAAAATATGGAAATGGGCTGAATCTAGCTCGTACCGCACTACTGCCACCTAACAGGGACACGATTTGGCTTATTTGGACGCACTGGAAAGCTTGCTCTTCATGCTATGAACCAAGCAGATCAGAGACTCCATCACGAAGGTATGAGCATTTCCTTTTGACTCATATCCCTCATAAATATCATTACGGGACTCCTTCCTCTCAATTCCGTACGCTACTGCAATGTCTACATTCAAGGAGGCTACGAGTAATCTTATCCTAAAATTTATTTCTCTGTCAAAAAAGACTACCAGTCCTCTAGATCATATTTCCACTGTGCTACTGCAACGATGTATAGATCTGTTGCTCCCATTCATAACTAACATAGTCAATGTGTTCTTAGCCTCAGGTCATGTCCCAGTGCCTTTCAAATAGGCTTTAGTCAGGTCCCTAATTAAGTAACACCAGACCAAGAGAACTTGACTAACTTCCACCTAGTCTCCCTTCGACCGTTCTTATCAAAGACACTGGAGCGACTTGTGGCAAACCAACTAAACTCCAATACAACCAACTAAACTAATTATCCCAAAAAACCCTGAAGTAGGGGGTACCTCAGGGTTTGGTGCTCGGTCTGCTTTTTCACAGCTTATATTCCCCCCATCGTGCCAATGTGATCGCAAGTACAATGTGGACTTTCATTTCTGTGCAGATGACAGTTGTGCTTAAAGGACAGGCAAGTTTTTTTTCAAATGGGCTTTATATGTTTTCATTATAAGAAAAATAATTTGTGGAGGTTAATATATAAACATTTGGGGTCTGCTTACTTATCAAGATCTTTCTGTGTTAGTGCCTCGCCAGGCAAGAGGAAGCCTCTGGCCAAGCTGGTTTATCACCTCATGAAAGATGCCGAAATCCGGGCCAAGCTCAAGGAATGGGGACTGTCCACCGACGGCGATAGACAGGCAAGTAGCTCGCAAGGCATGTCTCTTCAGCCTCTGCACCCTGTTGTCTGCCTTTTTAAATCTTGGTATTTGTTGTTGGTGTGCCTCGATTTGACACTCACTCGCCCCTTTGTTTTGCCTCAGTATTGTGGTACTTCAGATCGAGTCCGTGAGCTTGATGGGTGGCGTTTATTCATAAGAGTGACGTGCAGCTTTGCTTTCTTGTTTTTTGTCTGTCATGTGTGCATGTTCATGACCTTGCCATCAAGAGCCTATTGATGGACTTGCTTGGGCATGGCATATTTTTGCCTAGCCTTGTCGGCTGTGGTAAAGATATATCTCTCTCTCTCTCTCTCTCTCTCTCTCTCTCTCTCTCTCTCTCTCTCTCTCTCTCTCTCTCTCTCTCTCTCTCTCTCTCTCTCTCTCTCTCTCTCTCTCTCCTTATCTGCCTAGAGTGACAGGCAATAAGCAGTGGGGCCTTGTGACCTGTTTTTATTTTAATTGGCCGAAACATACTGTAACTGTCTTGTGATCAGCGGAATGACTATCGAAGATTATTAATTTGGTTTTTGAGATGTCATAAGCGATCGCTGTCTCAGGTAATACTTCCACTCTGCAGGGATTACAAGACTGAAGGTGACATACTTTTCCCATCCGTCGTTCAGAGCTTTGCTGGGGTCCGGATATGCACAGTCCAGCCTATGATGCCTTGGTTCTTCGACTCTTTGGTTCGACTTCTCACCCATTAGCTAAGCTGATTCATGGGCTCGTGATAATTGTTGTGTACTTCCACAGCATTGATTGAACTCGATGCATTCAGATTTGCAATCCATTTTTTGAACCAGCCATTCTTTGAAACTGCTGTGGTAATATTTGTGCTTGCAAACATTTCAACTTAAAGGTTGTTGTGACGGAGTTAAGGGTAATGTCAGTCCGACCATCGGATGTTTGTTAGGGTACCTTTCACTAGACATATATGTTTGAACTGGGATCGGAAGTTCGGACGATTTCCGCGGGAAAGAAAAAATGATTATTCAAAGCTCGTGTAACCCAGATGTAAACCGGAAGCAACATATCTACATATAACGAATTTAAAGATGTGTGTGCCTCATATGTGACTTGTATCCCAACTTTTCGAACATTGTTAGATCGATGTACAATTGTGAAGCTTGTTGAGGTGCATTCTTGTGACATTTATGCGGCTTCATTTTCAGTGTAGATTTGTGCCTTGTAAAATCTATAACTTGGCTAATACTTCACGTATCGGAGTGAAATTTGAAGTGCAAGTTCAGATCTGCTTGTTTTAACTGAGGCGAAAAAAAATTTTGATTTTGGTTGGATAACTTGTGCTCTGCGTGTCCGTGATTACGGAAAATAAAGCTCAATGACGTTTAGTGACAGTAAAATGTATTACATTTCATTTTGGATTACATTAAAGCAATAACCGAGACCCTGAACATGAGTTGATTGTTTACCAAGTAAGTTGATCAGGAAATAAGTTGCCAGCTGGAGCGAAACAGCCCTGCCCTGCCCTGCTAACAGTTGATGCAAAACTCAGCAGCTAAGCTTGTAGGTCGTAGACGTTGCGACTACCACATTATACCACTTACAATCGACCTGCACCGGCTCCGTATCAAGCATCTCATTGATTTTGACATCAATCAGCTGCACAAATTACACTGTGACCGTGTAAAGGAAACATTCAAAACAGTATGCGAAATTGCTCACTACGTTGGGTCAACGAAATGCAATGCGACCACTACGGCCACCAAACCAGACACCCTACAGTTTTAGCAGAAGTGACCTTTCTTTTAGCTATGCCGGTTGCCGAAAGCAAATGGGGATGCTAATCTCGACTCTTGGTGTTTAGATCCCTTCATTCTTGTGCTCTCACGTCTACCATTTTGAAACCAGGCGTCACGTCGTACCACCTGCTATTCATACTTGAACCGTTTAGACATGACTATAACTAACATTCTATCCTCTGAAGACCATGCCGTTAGTTCCTTGTCTCCCTAAGCCGGAATGCACTCCCGACTGACGGCACATCACCAGTTGACCAGGCATTTCAAAGAAGCTAAAAATCCACCAGTTTTCTCAAGCTCCAGGCAAAGGTTTTATTATGTTGCGATATTATGTTCTTCATTGCCTCGGTGCGTGCAATCGTTTGTTTGTTCGGTGGAACTTTTCTTTTGGGAATGGCCTCCTAGTGTACAATGTTATGAAATTTAGCTTATTTTTCATTTATTTGCAGGCGCTTATACGAAGGCATCACGAGTTCGCCTTGCTGTACAATGCTGAATGCGATACTTTGGCTCCTCGCTCGGGTAATGCTGCTTCCCGTGCTGCTGCTGCTGCTTCCTCTGCTGCTGCTGCTTCCTCTGCTGCTGCTTCCCGTGCTGCTGCTGCTACTGCTTCCTCTGCTCGCACCGAAATGCTGCTTCTGTCTTTGCTGCTGCTCCTGTTCTCTGCCTGTCTGTCTCTGTCTGTCCATCTCTCCACCTGTTATCAGCCCCGTGATCTGAGCATGTCCCTTGCACGTGTCTGCCACAGTTGGACTGCAGAGAAGTCTGCTGCATGCATTAATGCAGTTCGTGGAAACGTATGTGCACACATTTCAGTCAAACCCGCAAAGTATGATTTCGGTACTCGGCCGTTTGAGCGTCGGCAATGTTTATGAACTGCGGAAGTAGTGCCCTACAATTGACTTTTCTCCGTCCATGTTCTGGCCATCGTAATATATCTGATAGCATGAGCAATGCTGCCCAGACAGGGCAACCCTCTTTTCTCGCTTCGGGTTCATGTGTTATTCGGTCTTATCGCATGCAAGACGGTGCAAAGAAAATGTACATCAGCAGGTTTGGAGCTCAAAGGTAAACTATACTTCCAGCCAAGGCTCGATGTAGCTGCTGAGATAGGGGGGGGGGGAGGTGCACCTCAACATATGGTGTTTGGTCTTTCCACGCCATTCTCTGTTAAGCATGTTTCTGCCCAGAACCACTCTTGAGGTTTGGTGTGAGCCCCTGGGTAAGCTGCTTGCACTTAGCGTGGTCGATTCGAGCGAGTCCTGCACTGGACTCAGTTAACACTATTGCACACTGCAAGCAGATGGAGCAGACCACTGAGGCTGCTCTACCACGATAATATAAACGAGGCTGATTAATTAATCTGTTGACCTTTATCTTAGTCTGCTCATACTTGCTGTTCGTAGATTCGTTAATTGTGTGTGCAAGGCCTGAAAGGCCTGTGCTGAGAGAGAAAGGTTCTCATTTTCTTTACAAACGAAATAGGGAAACGTTTTTCAAGACCATACCGAATGAGCTATGACATCCCAGAACGTCAGCCATTGCCAATGGCCGTTAATTGGCTTCAGAATTCAACGACAGGATTCACCCAAGCAGTAATGTTTATTTATCTGAGATGTGCCCAACTTTCTCAACTGAGTTTGCTTTCAGTGTGTTGTCGTTATGAGATGCCGACGTTTGGGTTGCTCTATATTTTGAAATTACTTCGAAATTATTGCCATTTCTATTTATATGTCAAAAACCATGTACGTTTATTCTACTGAAATTAAGCCCAAAGAAATAGGCGGATTTGGTGCATGGCATGGCTTGGCTTTGTTGTCATGGTGTAGCTAGCAAGCACACAAAGGCTGCTTATAGTTTATAGTGCTATGAAGTTTGTCTTTTATTACGGGTCAAGTGCCTGGGAAGAGGTTCAGTTCTCTGAGAGCGCTATACATACGTATTATTATCATTATTATTTATTGACAAGTCTGCCCACTCGAAATCCTAAGAGCAGCTACTCCATGGTATTTGTAAAGGGCATCCAATTATCGTATGTGTCGATAGTCGATCCACTTCCGTGGCAAAAGTAATGCTCTGTTCGGTGTGCCGTGGTATGCTATTTGTGCCTCAAAATAGGCTTAATCTGTGTTGTTAATCCGTGTTGTTAATTCGTGTTTTTTCTGTCACGAGCAATAGGGGAATCACCTGAAACTGCAACTTCCATCCGTGTTAATCGTGCTCTGTGGGCTTATGCATGCTGATACTGCATGTAATTAATAACCAACTGGCATGCTTCATTTCCGGTGTATGTACAGTGCTTTGAAAGAGATTCAGGTCTCCTAATGTTCGATAAAAATGTCTCGTTCACTAATCTGTGCTGGTTTTTCCTATAAGTTGTACTGTTATCAGCATTTCAGTCTGCAGGTAAAATAAAAAAGTAAAGTAAGTTAAGATCGGCTGATTCGTTGGCTGACTCAACAGCCTCATTTCTATTTAGCAGTGGAAGAGCCTTAGTGGTTTTCAGCCTGCTTGCAGCAGGCTATTTAATGAAAGCTTTGCTGCCAGATTCGACTTGGGTCGCGAAATGTGTGAACTTCTGGGCCTAGACCTAGCGTTGTGTACAAACAGTTTGGCCATTAAGCAATGCTGCACCAGATCCGTGGATTTTAGAAATGTTCTTTTTTTTCGTACGGTCGCAGACATTTTAGGTACGCTCAGGTACTTAACTCGCCCTATTGACATTGCACTGTGCTACTGCTGTAGCCTATTGGTCACTTGTAATTCGTTGTGACCACTGAGGTCCTGAGTTCGAATTCTGATGGTGGCTGGGTTTTTCACTTGTCAGTTGACACCAAGTTCAACCAGGCAGGCCCACGGAATGAGATTGCACTCTGCAATGTGCCCTAAGAATGTCCCAGCCTGTGTCGCACGGTCGCCAGCAATGCGTCCTCGACCTCAGTGAGTGGGAATCAGTATACCATCCTTAGCTCGTGGCAGTAACTGGCCGTAGACCAGCTACGTGCGCTGTGCTTCGCAAGCTTCACCTCGTCCCTGCAATGCCGTCCTAGCGCTTCGCGTCTCTGCGTTGCTGCGGCCTATATTCTAGGCCGACGTGTCAATGGTCGGACATTACCAGTTACATGTCGTGCGTCGGTCATCGCTCGCACTACCTGCGTATTGTATTGCAGCGGCAGACTTACGGAAGCAAGTAGAAAGGCTCGAGATGCAACGCACCCGATACAAGACCAGCCGGACGTCGCAGGTTCTTTTGGCGCTCCCTGCGCACATACGCGCTCCCTGCTCCCACGCTCTGGGCTTCCGCGTGACGAAGCGTCGGCTGCTGCGAGCGAGCAGACTCGGAATCCGGTGCCAGTGCAAGCTCGCGCGTCGGCCGCGCGGCTTCACCGCCCGGCGGCCTGTGCTCGTGCTCGCCCTTGAGCGCATCCGCTGCAGCAGCCGTCCCTCGGTCGGTGGAAGCTGCGCTGCTGGCCGCGCGCGTGCACAACTCGGTGGCTGGCTGCGCTCGACGAGCTGCGGCGTGCATCTCCGTGTTTAGCTGCAACTTCCGGCGGTCGCGTCCACTGCCGACGGCGGCTGCGTCGACGAACGGCAGAAGGCTTACAGGCAGGCGCACAAGAGTCAGTTCGCCTCGCTGCTGCGCAACGCCCGGAGCACGCAGCAGGCCGCGAAGGAGTCGCTCTCGTCGAGCCAGTCGCATCCCGTGACGACGTTCGACGACGACGACGATGGCGTCGGCAGACACCGGGCATTCGCGGTTGCAGCAGTTGTTGCAGACGACTCTTCGGCAGAGAGCGCGGCGGCGGCCGTTGCCGCCCTCACTGGAGGCAACGACCGGGGCGCTGCCGGGCAGTCCTCCCAGCGTGGTGGTGGCGACGGCGGCCGAGGCGGTCGACGGTGCCTCCGGGGCGGCTCGATCGACGCGTACTTCGCTCCAAAGGCGAGACCGAAGAAAGATCTGCAGCAGCTGCTGCCGCCGCCGCCAAAGAGAGGCGGCGGCAACGCCAGCTCGGCCCAGCCAGTCGGGCTTACCCAGTGCTCGTCCCAGGCCACCCGGCTAAGCCAGCAGCCTGCACAGCTGACTGCCGTCGGGCTGACCCGGCACTCGTCCTCGCCTACTAGGATCGCCCGGCACTCATCCGTGGAGGACACGTTCTCGAGCGACAGCGGCGACGACAGCCTGTTTCTGAACATTCCGGAGCCTCCGCCGCACGAAGCTCGTGCCTTCGCAGCGGTGAGCGGCCGAGACGAGGCGTTGCTGGCGACGTCGCTCGCGACCGTCGCACCTAGCGACTGGCGACCGTCGGCCGATGCTGTGTCGTGCACTTTCGCTGACGAGAAGGAACCGCCAGCCTACGCTCCTACGGCCGCTGCTGTGGTCGATGCTGCCACAAGCTTGCCCGCGTTCGACCGCGGCGTGCCACCGTCGGGCCGAGCGCAGAGGAAGCGGACGTTCTCGGCCAGCTGCACCCGAGTTGAGGACAGCGCCGAAAGCGAGAGCGAGGAATTCGCTATCGAGACGCCCGACTCGGCCTCGCCGGCCTCGGAGCACGAGCTGACTCGGTGCATAGACGAGTCGTCGTACGACACCTGCTTAGAACTATCGCCACCAGCTGCCAACGAGTGAGCGACCTCTCGCGAGCTTTCTCACGACCTTTCTCGTTGCTGACCTCGTGCCCGCAGCAAGCACGTCGACGGTTGCTCGGAGGATTTTGCCATCTGCCCGCGCGTCGAAAGAAGAAAGCACGTCGACGGTTTGAGGGCGGATGTGTGGACGCATGTAATGCCGAAGAGGCGGTCGTTGCTTTTGCCAGCATACGGGTGCTTCGCGGCTGCAGCCAATCACCAGCCGAAGCTGGTTGCGAAGCTGCTTCCGATGGCTGGTCGCCGCGAGAGATCGCGGTTGCTGGAAGACGATGCAGATCTTAATAAAGCTTGATGGGGAATTTTTAACTCGGCTCTGATAGCTGAGTCGCATAGATGTCGTAGCTGGAGAAGCGATATATATATATATATATATATATATATATATATATATCCGACCTCTCAGACAAAGGTTTCCGTCTGATAACAGAGGTCAATATTTTAAAGGAGCTTATCAGGTCTCACAATATCGTTCGCTCTCTCCGGGGTACCGTATTGGGCTTATTCATGCAAGTAAGCTCGATGCTTAGATATCCGTGGCTCACTCTCGTGCCAACGCAATTCTTTTGGAAGAAAGAATATCCAAATTTTTCTTTAAGTTAAAGGATATCCAAATTTTTCTTTAAGTTATTGGCGGAGCATTTGAAGCTGGCGTCCTGTTTCTGGCAGACTTACTAGCCAGGTGATCTTGTCATAGAAAACCAACGGTCAGATGGTACAGTCTAAATTACAATGCAATTTGCAGCGTTTCTTTTAGTAAGACCCGTGTAACTGCTACTCCAGTGTGCTTTCACACTATCTGCACCTCGGCTTACAGTCGTCTCGCCTTTCCTAGCGCTAAATTGAAATTTGTTGGTGATCGGACATTCAGTTCGTAAGCATTAAAAGATTGGAACTCACTTCGGGCTGCAATCGCAATGTATATTGACTGGGCATCATTTAGGACTAAGCTGCTCTGGCTAGTATTCCCTTCGTCCTTCGTGAACTTGCCGTTCTTGTTACTGTGTGCTTCGTATGCCCATTTGTACGTCATTCAGAGCATGTTACCAACCTGGGATCCAACTAACCAGCGGCCCTGAGTGTACTTCTTGCATACTTTTTGCAAGCTTGTCTTAGCACGATACCTTGCTTTTTGCTAACACTTGGCTACTGCTTTTCTTTGTGAAGTGCGATCATTCGCCAAGTCTCCTGCAGCCATTCCTATCAAAGGCATTGGAATGAGTAATGGCAGATTAGCTAAACTCTTATATCGAGAGCACCACCTGCCGAATAATTACTTTTTGTGCAAATCACACTTCATGTAAGACGTAGAGAACTAAGTGAACAACCACATACAGAGTGAGCCTAATTTTCTGCTGTACAGAGAGTACAGCTATTTCATTTGGATTTGTCGCTGACAGTGGTACAAACGCATGCAAGGCTTCCTAACCGAGTCACAGGGTTAATTTCAAAGGGTTGCTGGTTATAATAATAATACATTTTATATGGCACCCTCAGAGAACTCAATCTCTTTCTAGGCACTTTACATTTGCTGGAATGGAAGCGCGATCGAATGGTTAGTGGTAGTATGCTCCATAAACAACAAGAACAACATTGTTAGGGGTGAAATGCACAGAGTCAGCATGCAAGTATGGTCAGTGGCAGCATGCACAGTGTCAGCACGAATAAGCACGTAAAGGACGAATCGCAGGGACCCAATAAATGCAATCATAAATAGATGCGTTTTTAGTTTCTTTTTAAATGTGGCCAAGACAGGAGATGTCGCGACGCAAGTCGAAGGTAATTTCTAAGCTTTGGGAGCATACGAACTAAATGCACGATCTCCAAAGAATTTGATGTTCGTACGAGGTATAGGTAAACAATGAGATTCCGAAAAGCGGGTGGTGCGAAGTTTAATGATAGGTCGATAATCAGTGGATAATCAACCGGCTAGCACTATTGAACTTCAACTGCAGAGAATTGTTTTCTTTGGCTGAATTTTGAGAAAGTCGAGCCAAAACAAGTGGCAGTTACACGGGTCTTACTAAAAAAAACGCTGCAAATTGCATTGTAATTTAGACTGTACCATCTGACCGTTGGTTTTCTATGACAAGATCACCTGGCTAGTAAGTCTGCCAGAAACAGGACGCCAGCTTCCAATGCTCCGCCAATAACTTTAACAGTGACAATGCACCATTTCCAAACCATTCTAAGCCTGACAACCGGAAATTTGGATATTCTTTCTTCCAAAAGAATTGTGTTGGCACGAGAGTGAGCCACGGATATCAAGCATCGAGCTGATGTGCATGACGTGCCATGCAATACGGTACCCCGGAGAGAGCGAACGATATTGTGAGGCCTGATAAGCTCCTTTAAAATATTGACCTCTGTTATCAGACGGAAACCTTTGTCTGGCAGCTCGTCTAAAACCTGAAAGAGGAACACAAAATGTAACTGGCAATGCAAGTGCATCAGGCATGTCACCATCAGAGAGCAACGCTTGCAAGTAGTGTGCTGGGGAAATGTCTCCAAAACAAAGGGAAGGCAGCAAACGTATCGCCGAGAGCAGCACACATAATGGGCAAGTAGCAGCCGGTTACACACCTACCTGGTTACCACACCTACCTGGTTAGACACCTACCTCGTACACAAACACATAATAATAATAATAAGAAGAAGAAGAATATACTTGATGAAGCACGCCCAGAGAACTCAATCTGTTTCTGGGCACTTTACATTTGCTGCAAAGGAAACACGATCAAATGGTGAATGGTATCATGCTTTATAATCAACGTGAATAACATGGTTAGGGGTGACATGCACAGGGTCACCATGCAAGTATGGTCAGTGGCAACATGCAACAGAATTTCTCTCAGCTCACTTGCTGCATGCATTAACGACATCCGTAAAACATTCGTACATGGATGGCAACAAACTTTTTTAAATGATAAAACTAACTTATTCGTTAAGGGCAAACCAAGTGTGATTCAGAAATTGGAACGGCTAATGCTCAAAATCAACACTGTCTGCACACCTTCTGTTGAACCTGCACGAAATCTGGGTTTCGTCTTCCATAGTGACCTTTCATTAGAACACCACATCAGTTCCACAGTCAAGTCTGCCTCCTTTCAGCTACTTAAAGTTGCTAAAACTCGGGCTTGTTTAGACAAGAACACCACATCTAAATTGGTGAATGCATTTGTGACATCCCGTCTTGACTTCTGTAACTCACTGCTTGCTGGCCAACCGACATGTGCAATCTGGTGCTTACAGCTGTGCAAAAACCTGCAGCTAGGCTTGTTGCCACATCACACCACTTCTTGCCGACCTGCACTGGCTACCAGTCAAGAACCAAATCGACTTCAAGGTTTTGTTGCTCACTTTTAGGTCACTTCATTCTTTGGCTCCAGCTTACCTGTCTGATCTACTACCCCACCGGGCAAAGCATCGTACCACCCGCTTTTCGGAATCTAACTGTTTACCAATACTTCGTACAAACCTCAAATCCTTCGGAGACCGTGCCTTTAGTTCGTATTCTCCCAAAGCCTGGAACTCACTCCCGACTTTCATCACGACATCCAATGACTTGACCACATTTAAAAAGAAATTTATAATGCACCAATTTATGACAGCCTTTAGTGTGTCACTGTGATTTGACCTTATGTGTTTAGTCGGCTTTGAACAAACCAGCTGCTGAAAATAGCAGAATTTCAAAGAAGAGGCAGTTTAACAGCACATGAGAAAACGAAGGAAGACTCGCGTTTCAATATGACGCAACCAGACGACATTGCTATTAAATCATAGCGAAATCTTTATGTATTTCATGTGACGGTATGGTAAAATAGAAATGTCAATTGTTAAAAATCATGACGTGCTGGGTTGGACCCTCGCTGGGCAGGGAACACTCAGCCTCATGCTCACTGGTAGCATGCCGGTGGCATGTTATGAGCAGACGATGTGTCGCAATGACGACCAAGCTGTTGTTATCGAACCCTTCCCGCCACGACTGCAAACAACCTCTTTTGGATCCCGACACGCCAGATCGCCCAACCAATCATCCCAAGCATCGCCCAACCTAAATGTCCACTTTGCCTGTACGGCATCGTCGACGACGTACACCTCGACGACCGTCCCAGTGCGACGACTGCCCTCGTCTCCCGAAAGGAAAATCTGGATCAGCATTTGGGGGGAGAGGAGTTGAAGGGGATCGTCATTGAAGAAGGCAACATTTAAATCGCATAAAAACAATTGAAATACTTAAAAAAAAAATCGAAAAAGCTTTCCGCTAATAAAAGGCGACACGCTGATGCTGAGAGAGCGCCAGCAGCAGCTCTAGCAGCTCAAAGCTCTCTCTGTGTCACACGCTCGAACGCGTGGCGAAGACAGAGAGGTGAGAGAAAGAAGCGAAAGAGAAGAGCCCGAGAGCCTGAACAACTCAATAGTATAGGTAGGATACAATTGTGGGGAGGCATCAGGTGGATGCGAGGAAGTCATTGGAAGGACGGATGCACAGCGAGAGGTTCCTATGCTTTGCAGCCATGACCTCAACAGAATTTTTTTAATAATACAGTAATAATATTAATACAGTAATACATAATAATACAATAATAATAATAATACAGTAATAATAATACCTTTAACGGCTGCTTGGCAAGAGGACTAGGCATAGGTATATATATATATATATATATATATATATATATATATATATATATATATATATATATATATATATATATATATATATATATATATATATATATATATATATATATATATATAGTAGCTGCTGAGCTCAAGAAGGCTCGCTTCGAATTTTATTTCCCAAACCCGCTCGGCCCAACATAAGGTTTTCCAATGGAAATTCAAGCAGCTGTAGAGCATATTATTATGACCAGGCGATCCTCACCGGAACAGATAGCTGCTCAAGGTCAACCGTGCAAAGGTCAATGTGCAAAGACCTGAGGCTCGCAACAAGCCAACGATAAAAGCACAGTGCTCGATATTCTACAAGCAGCACTAACGGCGACACCGTATTATGAAAAGCATGACAATAGCCTGTATATTGTGACTGACACGACAGGTAATAACTTTGAGTAGACTCACTCGACAGACAGACTCACTTACAGCTGCTCGCGCTCAGTACTAGGACTCACCGACCAGCATATCGCAGCTCGAATAGGGTGACTGAGGTTAAGACAATGCCTTACATATAGTAGCTAGGTCATAAGCCACACAGCAATCTCGTTTTGTACGACATAAACATATATTTTTGCCTTATATAGTAGCCAAGCCATAAGTCAAACGGTAATATATAATATTATTGTACATATTCTCACATTTTGCTGCTCATAACCTCGGGCCTGTCGTGGCTATTTCATAAGCGGCTTTCAGTTATAATTCAGCGGATAAGCTCATGGTTCACAATCGAGGTTCATCTGTTGAGTTCATAGTACATAATCGCGGATTATTGCAACATGAATTGCATCCACAGACATGCGTATTAACCTCCGGTTTCCTAAATTGCCAGCATTATCATTATTATTTCGTGCGTATAAATAGTGAGCGATTACTCGGTCAGCCGCTGGCTCTTCAACAGATAAGATCCTCCATGCCTTTTATCAAACAGATAAGTTACACCACTGTTACGCTGCAGGATGAAACCCGTTAGGCTGTATGGGTGCCAGACGTTGGAAAGTAAGATGGCTACAGTCAGGCGCTGATTTGCGTAACAGTAGAGGCAGACTATAGGCAGACAGAATCGAGAAAGAGAACTCGCACTGACTGACACACCGCATGCAAACATGCATGGGCAGCCACAGCACTCTTCTTTCCTCCCTCCTCCTCCTCCTCCTCCTCCTCCCTCCTGCAAACTCTGACTCGTGCGGACGCTGAGCGCAAGATCGCTTTCATATCAGGGAGAAATTTAGCTTTTGAATACAAGCCTCTTATTTATTGCCTCTGTGGCTGTAATGCGTACGCTGTAATGCTGCTTAAGCCAGTGCAAGCGGCGTTGCCTCAGGTGGATGCTTATCGGCGTCGCTCACGTACCCGCCAGCTGTTCCTCCGACTAGGCTTTTCTGCTTTTCTCGACGTAAGGTAATAAGTTTGTGAGTGTTTGTGCAATTATTCAGCCACTGCGTAATTCCGGAGGTGTGTGTGTTTCTTGGTTGCTCACGGAACCGTTCATCGAGAAAGCCTACTGTTGTGAATGAGGTAGACCTTGTTTTGTGTTTGTACATCTGTAATTCCATCGGAGGTCCACTTTGGCCAAATTGATGTTTCTCTGGGTATTTTTCATGGCACCTAAAGCTTAAGTGGGTTTCGCTTCGCATTAAGAAGCCAAGGACTTCATTGTACGCAGCATAAAGAAAATCAGGAGCTCACTTACCGGCAGTGCGGCACGAGGAGAATCGGCAGCTCACTTAGCTGTGCGGCACGAGGAGAATCGGCAGCTCACTTAGCGGCAGTGCGGCACGAGGAGAATCGGCAGCTCACTTAGCGGCAGTGCGGCACGAGGAGAATCACTTAGCTGTGCGGCACGAGGAGAATCGGAAACGAAAGTAGTTGGCATTGGCAGTGCAGACATCGCCGGAAAATATATGCCAAAGTTGGAAGCAGGAGAGAAGATTTCGTTGTCTAGGAATTAAGATGACTGATTTCCACAGGCTGCGATCCTCAGAGCAAGAGCTTCGTTTATAACAGCCTTCGATTGAAAGAATGGAAAGCCAACCCATTGTCGTGAGGGAACATGAGGGCTTGAGGAGGCTGAAACTAGTATAGCAGTTCGTCGAGATATGAAGGACCCAAACCAAAGTTGTCCTTGTAAGCTTGAGTAAGAAGTTGTCTTTATAGCTGGTGATAAACTGGACATAAATCCAGCTCTTTTAGCAAAGGTGGTGCATGACTGAACTTTTGGACGTAGTAACCAACCATGCAGCCATCCATGATATTCGTCACCAGGTGTAGAGGCTTGAGACCATTTTTAGTAGCCCTACCATTACTGAAAAAACAGTGGTCTCTTGTACTAAATTGAAATCGCTTGGTGACTGGACCTTCAGTTTGTATGCACCACAAGTCTAGAACATTCTTACGGCTTCGGCCATCACCTGCATTGACTTTGAATCATTTTAGACTCTGGTAAAGACGCATCTGTTCCACTCAGCTTTCCCGACGCCCAGGTGAACATCTTGTTTAAGTCATTGTGCGCTTCACTTGCTTGCTTGTGCATGATTAGGTGAATATTGGTACCCAGAGCTCCTACAAACCAGTGTCCTTTAGTGTCTTCTTGTGCTCTTTTGAAGACTAGTCTAAGGATTATCCCTGTCTTGCATGCCAATAACCGTTGTTTATTGCTGATCTTGCAGTTAGTTGTAAATGGCTTGGATAGATGTTCTGTTCTCTTTGGTCTCATTGCAAGCGACTTGTTTTTATGCTTAGCGGTCATGTCAAGATATAACAAGGGAGCGAGAAACATTCTTTCTTACCGAGAGCGTGTCTACTAACCGCATTTGCATGCTGACCCTGTGCATGTCACCCCTAACCATATCACTCACTGTGTTTTTTTTTCAAGCATGATTTTACTTACCATTCAATTGCATTTCCCTTTGCACCAAATGTAAAGCGCCTAGAAAGAGATTAAGTTCTCTGAGGGCGCTTTATCAAGTGTATTATTATTATTATTATTATTATACGAGCACGCCCTTATAGAGCTCGCTCTGGGTCGACGAGACGTGAATCGCCTTCATCTGCTCGAAGCTGTCCAGCGAGTGGTAGTTGGGTATGAGCTCCGAGATGGGGCGCTGGTGCATCCTGCCCGTCACGAGCAGAACTTGGCGATCGATAATATCAAAAGCTGCCGAAAGATCAAGCAAAACAAGCAGAGACACTCTACCCATGTCTGCATTCCTAAGTAGGTCGTTGTACACCCTAAGCAATGCTGATTCTGTGGAGTGATTAGCTTTAAAGCCAGACTGGAACTTACTAGCAAGGTATGAAGTTTCAACATATGAGTTCAGCTGGTCCGCCACGACCCATTCCAATTTCTTTGATAGGAATGGTAGAAGGGAGACTGGGCGGTAATTTCTCAAGTTCTCTTGGTTTAGTCACGCTTTCTTGAGGAGTGGCCTGACTACAGCTTTTTTGAAGGGTTTTGGGACATGACCTGAGGCTAATGACATATTAATGATGTTAGTTATGCATGGCAGCAGCAGATCAATGCAGCGTAGGAGCAGGACAGTGGGAGTAGGGTCCAGAGGACTTGTTGTCTTCTTTGATTGGGATATGAGCTTTAGGACTACATCACTAGTGACCTGTTTAAATGCAGACATTGAGGCGCAGCCAGGAACCGAGGAACAGCATTCTAGTGGGAAGGTTGTCATCGCAGGGATGGACTCCCTGATTTTGTCTATCTTCTGCACAAAGAATCGAGAGAATCAATGTGCTAGATCATCACAAGGATCATCAGGTAAGGAGCTAATCTGGGAGCGATTGAGGAGATGGTTGATCGTCGACGTCAGCATTTTTGGATTTTGCACCTGTGATGCAACAATGTTTTTATAGAAGCTAGACTTGGCCTTTGCTAGGATCGATCGGTACGACCTACAGTAGTCTTCATATGCCTGTCTATGGACAGTCAGTCCTGATCTTGTGTATGCTTTTTCAAGCTTGGGCTTAACAGACCTGGCTAGTTTAATGTCTGTGATAAACCATAGGCCGTCTGGGCAAGGGTGCACAGTGCGCTTAGTCAGAGGTGCAAACTCGTCGAGCGTGTCAGCTAGTGTCGTGTTGTAGCTATATAAAAATGATGAGAGATCGGAGGGAGGACTGAACAACAGAGGCGAAGGAGATATTCTCTCACGGACAGCATCGATGTCAAGGGTCTTGAGGTTTCGCGATTCACAGGTTATTTTAAAAGAGGAGGTGGGCACACACTGTAGATTGAATGAGATCTGCATGTGGTCAGATAAGCAGGAGTTAAGCACAAGCAAGTTATGAGTAAACACAGGTAGCTTAAAGCTATCAGCAATTATACTGACATTTAGATTACACCGAACATGAGCAGCTCCGCGATATTTTCCTGTTAGATGATAATGATCTAAAAACTTTCCCATTATTTAAGACTAAATTACAAATATAGCAAGTAATAGCAGATCCTAAACTCATGACTCTTTTCTTTTGTCATTTTGCTTTAATCAAATTTCTCATGTTAAGGAATAACTTAATTTAACTGTTTCTTAATAATATAAACTTCATCTAGCAAGCTCGTAAGTAACTCTCTAACATTACTTGTTCCATAAGAAAATTTGAAACTTCTCATAATAATAATTCACTTGATAAAGCGCCCTCAGAGAACTTAATCTCTCTCTATGCGCTTTACATTTGCTGTAAAGTGAAATGCAATTGAATGGTAAGTAAAATCATGCTTGAAAAACAAACGAAATGAATAACATGGTTAGGGGTGACATGCACAGGGTCAGCATGCAAATGTGGTTAGTGGCAGCATGCACAGTGTCAGCACGCATTAGCACATTAAGAACGAACCACAGGGACCCACTAAATGCTGTCCTAAATAGGTGTGTTTTTAAGTTCCTTTTAAATGTGGTCAGGTCAGGGGATGTTCTGAGGCAGGTCGGGAGGGAGTTCCAGGCTTTGGGAGCATATGAACTAAATGCACGGTCTCCAAAGGATTTAAGGTTTGTACGAGGTATTTCTAGACTGTTGGATTCCGAAAAGCGGGTGGTACGATGCTTGGCCTGATGGGGTAGTATATCTGAAAGATAGGCTGGAGCCATATAATGAAGGGACCTAAAAGTGAGCGACAAAACCTTGAAGTCAATCCGTTGCTTGACTGGTAGCCAGTGCAGGTCGGCGAGAAGTGGAGTAATGTGGCAACTGCGACGCTTACGGCAGACAAGTCTAGCTGCCAAGTTTTACACCAGCTGCAATCGTCTGATGGCACATGCTGGAAGGCCAGTAAGCAGTGAGTTGCAGAAGTCGAGACGAGATGTCACGAATGCATGGACCAACTTAGTCGTGGTATCCTTATCTAAACAAGCCCGAATTTTAGCAATGTTATGAAGCTGAAAATAGGCGGATTTGACTGTGGAGCTGATATGGTCGTCTAACGAGAGGTCGCTTTGGAATATGACACCTAGATTTCGAGCTGATTCAGCTGGAGATATGCTGGCAGAGCCAATTTTGAAAGTCAGCCTTTCCAATCTCTGAATCACACTGGGTTTGCCCATAACTAGTAAGTTAGTTTTATCATCGTTAAGTTTTAGAAAATTTGCTGCCATCCATGTGCGGATGTCATCAATGCATGCAGCAAGTGAGTTGAGAGAATTTGAGGTGCTCGAAGGCAGGGAGGGATCAAAGCAAAGGTACAACTATTTTCAACTCATATTTTCATTACAATTAATAATGACATATAATCCCGAATATGGTATGTGTTTTTTAAAAGCGCCTTTTGGTATGCCATTATCTTCTTTCTCGTTTTTTCTTAGATGATTCACTAAACATTCAAAACCAGCATAAGCAAAAATAGGGCACCATAACGTTTTTGAATGCTCTCTGAAATAACAAAGATCACCTGTTCCGTCTTTTCTATCTTTTGTCTTTGGAACTCGCACTCTTGACTTTCCATCATTTCCTCTTTAGCAAACTTTGTTATGAGAATATGAATTTATCTTGAGAATAAAAATCTAAATAAACATCTTTTAAAAGTTATTTGTATTCCATAACCTTTTAAACTTCTGCACAGCCCGTTAAAGTTTTAATGATTACGTAATGCGAGTGTTTCTTCTCTTCAGTATTGAAGAGTAATAGGTCTAAATGTTTCTCCTTTTCCTCATTAATAACTATTAAAAGACTAATCATTTTGTTATAATATTCAAAAAAAATTATTGTAATTTTAAATAATTCTGCTAAGATAGGAATGTCGCTAGCATTTATGCTTGAGAGGGATAAAATTACCTAATATTAAACAATCCTTTAAATTTGGTAATTAGATGAGAATATCTCTCAAATAGAATAGCATTTAGATCAGCAATTGATTCTGGATGATTGCCCCTCCAATGTAAAAATCTTAAAACGCACACACACAAAGCGCACCAATTATCAGACTCATTATTTATATTAACCGTAGATCTTTTCTTTTCTAGACCTATTGGCATTGGCAAATATCTTCCTCCAAACCTGTGCCTAAAATAAGTAAACTTTGCATTTAAGTATTAATTCCTACTAAACTCCAACTCGAGCCTTTCTCTAACTATTCCCCAACTCTTTCCTTGAAAGAAGCAAATTGCATTCTAATTATTTTCTCTCAACATCAGAAATTCCATTTTTTTAGCATTACTTACTCCAGCAAATGGTTGATAAGAACCGTCCTCACAAGCTAAAATTGGTAAAACAACTATTGTTAATTTTAAATCACTTTTAGTTTTAAGTAGTTCCTTGATTAAAATATATAAGACATGGCCTGTTTCATCAAATAATCTATCAAATTCAATTTCATTATTATCTAAACCTACATATTCATAATCTCTAAACTTGCCATCTGAAGAAATTCACGCTAAAAACCAACCCGTCTCTTCAATCTTCATTAATCTGAGAGCCTCTCTTTCAAGAGACCACTCATTTAACTTGATCTCTTTCTTAATTATTGGAATTTTTACTTTTTTATCTGCAATTTTGCACAAATTAGCTATCACAGCATCTAAACTAGCCATTGAAAAAGGATATTTTGGAAGAAGAAGACCTGTTCTCTTTCCAACTTCTTCTCTGATACGCTTGGCTTGCGCTCCAATTTGTTTATCCTTCTGCCGCATAAAAACATCATTCTTCTGAGACATCTATATACTATAAAAATTTCTTTAAATTAAAATTCAATCATAAATAAGAAAATAGCTATTGAAATAAACTAGCTTGAATAGAGTGGTATGTTTAGCTTTATGGAGACAGGGACGCGACCGAGCACGAGACAACCGAACAAAGCGAGGCTAGTGATGTGCGAGTCTCGTGCCCTAGGCTACAAAAAGTTAAAAATACTACTTTCGAGTCTGCCTGGCGACGGCCAGAGAGAGAGAGAGAGAGAGAAAGAGAGAGAGAGAGAGAGAGAGAGAGAGAGAGAGAGAGAGAGAGAGAGAGAGAGAGAGAGAGAGAAAGAGAGAGAGAGAATCTCCGCAACGAGTGGAGACAACTTCTTGCCGTCCTTCCTCCCTTCCTGCCGTCTTCGATGAGTGAAAGACATCAGAGAGGGACCTAAAGAAAGGACGTCTAACGTGCACTCACTCGCGAGCCCTCGGAGGCGGGTGGAAAGGCAACTTGCCGTTGTAGCAGTGCGTCGCAGCAGCGATCGACGACTTTGACGACCAGCGACCCTGACGGCGAGAGCCGGTCGTCACGGCCCAACGCTCCAGACCCAGCGGGCCGTGCCGTAGGTCGGGCTTTCTCGGGGGCAGTTTGTCCCTGGACGTCTAGTCAGCTGCTTGGCGAGGGAAAAGCCTTGCGTCTGCTAAAGGCGCCGCGCTGCTCACTGTGTGTCGCGGCCCCACAGCGAGCAGCCTTTGCTCTCCTGCGGTAAAGAGTCTCGTCCCACAGGTTCGACGGACTACCGCAATCCACTCTAATTAAGCTAACATCGACGAGACATTAGCGTTGCCGAGCTCAAATTTTGGGTCGATATTGTAGTACGATATTGTACGTCAATATTGTTTGTTTGATTTTATCTATCCACCAAATTGCACGTCGCTGCTCGCGAAGCCCACTTATGCAAATGAGCTTCAACGCCGGACGCCTGTACCGTAATTCACATTCCGCATTCCATTTTAGTTCCCTGCAAATCCACCACAAATCAGCTGGACACAGCTCCGAAAAGTTTGGAATATCAAACTAAGCTACATGTGCAATGTACGCAGAAATTTTTGTGCAATTCCGCTTACGCGTTCTCACAAAGTCCACTGAAATAACATTGCAGTGGCCCATGCCAATACCGCATTCCACCGAAATCCACTGCATTCCACCGCGAAACGAAAGAAATCTTGTTCAAAAAGCTCCTTTTTGATTGCATATGATTGCACACTCTGTGGCAATTGCACTTTAAATTTTTTACTTGCATTGGCTTGGCATTGTCTTGGCATACGCTGCAATCGACTGAAAGACTGTAATGATCTGGAGATTTTCCGAAATCTACTCTATTTCACTGCAAATCATCCTCAAATCGCCATCGCGAAGCTCTGATTGACATAATAACAATAATAGTAATAATAAAAATGCACTTAATAAAGAACCCTCAGAGAACTCGATCTCTTTCTAGGCGCTTTACATTTGCTGCAAAGAGAAACGCGATTGAGTGGCGAGTAATTTCATGCTTGATAAACAACCTGAATAACATGGTTAGGGGTGACATGCACAGGGTCAACATGCAAATGTGGTTAGTATCAGAATGCACAGTGTCAGCACGCATAAGCACATGAAGGACGAATCACAGGGACCCACTAAATGCTGTCTTAAATAGGTGTTCTTAAGCTCTTTTTAAATGTGGTCAAGTCAGGGGATGTTCTGACGCAAGTCGGGAGTGAGTTATAGGCTTCGGGACATTGCATATAAGACTACACTCAATTCAAAGTGCACCCACAAAATTTCGCTCCATTTTGTACGCGCGTTTTCATGCAATGCACTGCAATCGGCTGCAACGGCACGATCCGATACCACAATCCACCGAAATCCGCTGCAGTCCGCCTCACAGCGACCAGAACGCGTACACTGGAAGCTCTATTTATAATTTGGAGCTGCTCTACTCTTCGGTTATTGTGTACTCGCATAACTTCACTGTAATTGCCTCAACCATTCTGCAGCTATGCACTGCAATCGACTGCAATTGCCAGGGTCAGTACGTCAATCCACCGAAACCAGCTGTAAAACGACCAGAATGCGTACACTGTAAGCTCTAACAGTGATTGCACGTTGCTATAATCTCCGGTTATTGTGTATTCGCATAATTTCTCTAAAATTGACTCAACCATTCGGCAGCATGCACTGCAATCGACTGCAATGGCCGGGGCCAATACCGCAATCTATAGCAATCCGATGCGAAATTCCCTGAAATCGGTTTCTCCAATTTTGAATGTATGCTACAAAGCACGCCGATTAA
This sequence comes from Cristatella mucedo, assembly GCA_009760855.2. Classification (NCBI taxonomy): domain Eukaryota; kingdom Metazoa; phylum Bryozoa; class Phylactolaemata; family Cristatellidae; genus Cristatella; species Cristatella mucedo. The sequence goes on along the minus strand of WPIO01000093.1, from coordinate 258,642 downwards.
AGTCACCCTCATCATTTTAAGCAGTTTCGCTCGTACAATCTCGGCCAATGCATGGCATACTATGGCAATGGCTCAGCTCGAAGCAGCAATCCACTACAATCCGTGGCAAGTCGACCACAGATTGGCACGAAGAGCAAATTGTCATCGCATTTCACATTTCTTTGAATTAAAAGTGAAATCCTAGGACTTTAAAGCTATTTTGCACATTAATTGTCAACAATGAACGGCAATCGAAAGCACAGGAAGGTAAAAAACCGCGATCCGTGGCAAGTCAACGAGAAATCGGCTGCACCGGGCTCCAATTCTCATTTCACATAACACCTCACTGCTCACGCACATACTTTCAACCCGCTCTGACCGTTCAGTCTTGGGCAATACATGGCAATTTATGGCAATGACCCGGGAAAATACGGCAATCCATTTATGATCCATCTCAAACCACCGGAAAGTGACTCTGCCAGGATCAAGTTTATCTTACTTGTCACAGCGAACTGCGTTTAAAGTGCAATCACATTCTTTCAACCAATCGCGAACGTACAATCGCGAGAAATGAATGGCCATCGACAGCAATGGCCCTGGCCAATACCCTAACTAGAGGCAAATTGACAAGAAATTGGCAACGCAAACCCCAATTGTCATTACATATAACATTCCGCTGCGTCCAGAGTAAACCATAGCATTTTCAACATGCTTTGCTCGCTAACTGTCAGCAATGCGCAGCAATCAACAGCAATGGTATGGGCCGATAGAGAAATCCGTGTAAATTTGACAAGATTGGCTGCAATAAACTGTAACTCTCATTCCATGTAACATGTACCTATACTTTCGTATAACTATCACCCATTGTGCGTATTCGATCGATGGTAACGCACAGCGATTGACTGCAATGGCCCGAGAAATACGCCAATCCATAACGGTTACAAATGGACCGACAGTTGCTGAGAGAAGCTCCAACTTGTTTTGCTTATCGCACTACACTGCATTAAAAGTGAAACCCCAACGTTTTAAACAATCGAGAACGCACAATTGAGGGCAATCCACTGCAACAGCCTGCCTCTTCAGCAATCTGTTTCAAATTTGCTGGAAATCGGTTGTTTGATTTTGTAACTTTCCTACAACACAACGCTCACTGTGAGTCATGTCATGTCATGTATCTCCTCCGCCTGTAGCTTCACAAAGTCATAAGGACCACGTGGGTGTTACGCAGGAGAGTTTTGTATAGCGCACTCACAGCCTAAGCGGATTTTGGTACGCATTCGGTAGCCAATAGACTTCGTCTCACGAAACAAAGAGAAAGTGGGAAGCATAGCAGAGTCAGTAGAGCAGCTGAGGTAGCGAGTAGCATGGAAGTAGCAGCTCAGGACCGCTGAAAAAGATGTGCCATAGTCGGCAGCAGGAGAGTAGTTGTCGTTGCGTAAGAATTGTGGAAGTGAGTGAACATATAGTCATGTAGCCGAGTTCCTGGGGTGAAAGGCTAGTTCCCGCCAAACCCCGCTATACTCCAGCCACGCTGCCGCTCGCCATGCCGCTGAGCTAGGGTAAGACGAGCGGCCGTCAGGTTAAACCTCTTTATAATAACGCATGCGCCAACAACAACAGGGGAACTAAACAGTGAATGCGTACCGAAAGCCGCTTAGGCTGTGAGTGCGCTATACAAAACTCTCCTGCGTAACACCCACATGGTCTTTATGACTTTGTGGAGTTACAGACGGAGATTCATTACATTACGAGTCTACAGGGAGGGTCCTATACAAAGTACACTATAGGGGCGCAAGATGACGCAGCAAGCGCGAACAAACGTGCTAGTCGGTCAGTCGGCTTCCACCGTCACACCGTCGCCGGCCTCCGTCCCACCAGTACAAGCATACGCCGTACAAGACCCGGCTGGCTGAGTATTCTGGGATAGACTGAGCAGACGTCCACAACAGTCGAGAGCTTCCGCCGAAAGACGCCAACGCACGTGGGGGGGGGGGGTCACGAACACGCTACACAGGGAACGCGGGATATACAAGTCTCAACAACGAGCGTGCTATCCAGCTCCGCTCGGGCCTTGGTTACTCGTCGCCTTGCGTGCGTGGCCGCATCGCCGGAGCACGCCTGCAACCATTCATGTGCATAACTCGGCGAGACCGGGAGCCTCCAACACCACGACTTAATCGGTAAACTTTTCCTACCCAAGAGCCCCGGTGACCTCACGTCGCCGCACATCCGGCCATGCCGTAGGACCGACCCCGGCCTAGCCGGTGACCCTTACCCTCTTTATAGCCGCCCGGTCCCAGCCAACCGAACCTACTTGCCTGGGTTCAGTCATTTTGCACGTTCAACCTTGGGCAATCCGTGGCGACCGACGGCAATTGCCCGAGACACTACAGCAATCTATGATTGCCTGCTACAATGACAAACAGAGCTGGTGGGAGGAGATCGCATTTTTCTTGCGCATTCTAGTGCGTTGTATTAAAAGTGTAACCGCACCCTTTCAACCAATCGCGAACGTGCATTCGAGGGCAACGCGCGGCAATCGCAATGGCGAAAGACTGAAGCCTACGCTACTTATGTTCGAATCACGGGGTTTCTTTCGTTTCGCGGTGGAATGGATTTCGGTGGATTGACCTGGGTGACTGCAATGTTATTTCAGTGGACTTCGTGAGAACTCGTGAGCGGAATCTCGAGAAAATTCTGTGTACATTGTACGTGTAGCGTAGTTTGATAATACAAACTTGTTGGAGCTGCGTGCGGCTGATTTGTGGTGAATTTGCGGGGAGCTAAAAATGGATTGCGGCGGATTACGGTGCAGGCGTCCGGCGTTGAAGCTCATTTGCATAAGTGGGCTTCGTTCGCACAGCAACATGAAATTTGGTGGATAGATAAAATCAAACGTGTACTACAATATCAGCCCAAAATTTGAGCTCAGCAATGCTAATGTCTTGTCGATGTTAGCTTAATTAGAGTGGATTACGGTTATTCATTGAACCCGAGCGACAGGAGAAAACTGGGGCAGCAGCAGCAGCAGCTGGCCCGCGTTGGAGCGTGCCAGTGCGACATGCTGCGGCGATGGAAGGGCTCGCTTTCAGCGTCGGCTCTCGGTTGCAGGCCGCTGCTCTTCCTCACCGCCGAGCACGTCGTCGCCAGTCACTCGGTGGGCGACACAGTGCCGTACAGCACGGCCCTGCACTGTCTGTATGGCAAGTCGCCTCCGGAAATGAAGTCGCCCTACCAGGTTCGAGTCGACGTGCGGCGGCCGCAGCTAAGCGAGCACTTCCGATGCTCTCAAGCTTTGGCATCGTAACTCCGCCTGTCGCTTCAGATTTCCAACCAGTCGCTCTCCCAGCGGCTGGACGATCATCGGAGCGAGAAGAATCGGCACCAGATGATCAAGTGAGTCATGCAGCTTGGTGGCGGCAGCAGCGGCGGTTGCCTATTCTTGGCTGCTTTGTCTGGCTGCATTATCCGAGGACGTGACCGGTGTCTTGAAAAGCAACCGCTTTACCTAGTGTGCCATCATGGCTAGAGATGGGTAATCAGGAAGGGGCCCGAATACTAGTAACGTTAGTGCTTCGACCGACCGTGCTGCGGTCGTCGTGCGAAGTAAATCGTGCGTTAGGCTGTTGCGCTCATTAAGGCATCACGTGCACTCGTTCAGAACCTCCATTTAGAGTTTCAAACCGCCAGCAGCAACAATAGTTGATCAGGCGGCCATATTTGGGGTGGGTTCCGAAAAATGCATGGCCGCTAAACCATTCCAGGGACGTGGGCATTAGTGCAGGTTTAACCGCCATTCGTAGAACTGAGTCAGTGAGACACGTGCAATGTTTTTCTGACTTCTCTGCTGTCAGAAAACGAAGATAGACACCGCTGGCCTTTCCTCCTTTGTGTCGACATAACCAGGTACAGCTCTCGCCAGTGGGGATACGGGGGTTCCTCTGCTCTAAGCTCTTGGTGCCACAGGCTCGCATCCACATCACACCAACCGCCGCATCCAAAAAAGAGCGAGGCTGGTGCTAGCAGGCTTTTTGTGACGCCCTAGGCCGAGTGGACGATTGCGGCATCGTAACAAAGTCAGTCATTTCCATGCCAGAGTATTGCAGATCGGTAGCGGCCTGGACGCGAACATTCCGGTAAAGCAGACGTTCTTTATGACTTCCGGGTTCTGTTCTGACGCGTACATCGACGAGCGTGTACGTGGCCGGGAGTCCATTGGGGACTTGCTGCAACAGCTGCAGCCTCTCACAAGCCACAGCCGTCAGCCCTGCCGCTGCCTCTGTCGGATTCTGGTCGTGAGAGATCGTAGTTGCTGAAAGACGGATGCAGATTGAAATAGTGCTTGATGGGAATTTTTAACCGGCACGCTGTGACAGCTGCGCCTCATACATATCGTCGGTGGAGAGGCGCTGCGCTCGTGTGCTCTTTGCCAACGGTTTGCAGAGGATCTCGCGCTCAAGTGATTCGCACTGCGAATCGCATAACAGAAATTAAAGTGCTCGCTACATCCTCGTGCGAGATGCCTGGCCGTGCTTTGCGTGAGGTTTGTGTACGCTATCGACTAGTCTCCTAGCTCCGAGTTCCATCCGGTTCCGGGCCACCGAGTCGCTAGATCTTGGGAGCTGGAGCCAAGTCGGCCGACTGTCAAGAAGTAAGTGTAGCTTCTACTTCAGGCTTCCTTGTAAGTACCAGCCGATTAATCAAGCGTCCCCCACCCGCTGCACGTATCCATATATGGGGCTTGACGCACAGAGGCCGCGAGATGTTGAACGAAGACCTAACTAGCGAGTTGTGGTACTGACGACGACGGCTGCATTGTATCATAAGCAGGCAACGCAAGCAAGCGAGCGTTCATACGGATGCATCGGTAGTGGCCGTCGCCTAAGCAGCTCCGGAGCGCCAGTAGACGAGTAAGAAAAAAGGAGGAGACAGAGTGGATAGCATCCGCGCGAGGCCGGTGGACAAGCAGAAAGTTTCTCACTGCAGGACTAGCAGGTCACGCGACGGCAGCTGACCCGTTGCAATTAAATCCAGCTTAGTCAGCCGATACTGTCCAACTGCAGTGCCTAATGAGGCGCTACTCAGCGGGTGGTGTGAGTCCGGCTGGGGTGGAACGACATTGCGGGCGTGACCACGCCCACACATATGTCGCATGCCATCACGAATCAAATAATAAGGGTTGAGGATCGAACGCTCGAGTTTATAGAGGCGTTCAGGGTGAGTTTCTGTTTATGGGATGCTTATGCGTTGTAGCCACAGCTTAAACCAACTTCTAAAAACAAGACGCCACGAGTCTGCTTCTGGAATGCATGTCCACACCATCAACGGTGCACATTGCTAAACAGAATATTATTCTCGATAAATTATTCTGATATGCTCACCGCCAGTTTCTTCTTCCTATCCCCATACTCGTCTGCAATGATGACCGCAGTAGATAACTCGATTCCTGCAGGTGCTGGCCTGGGGGCTTTCATCGGGGTTACCTCTCGTATTATCCAGTATTATCCGTATTATCTCCTTTGAGCAGAGGGTTATTAGCAAGTCGGTCATCATGTTTTCCTGCAGCAGCTGTGTAAACGCTCTAGGTAGAAGTAAAGTCTGCCTCTGTACGAAAGTGGGCCTTAACAGCCAAAGGGGTAAGGTATTCGATCGGTATGACCGAGAATGTTGGTTCGAATCCTGCAGTGAGCGATCCTGTATTGCCGACTGCAAGCGGTGGCGACAGACGTTTAGGCTCTCCTGCCGCTATGCAAACGAGGCTGTTAAATCAGCTAGTATTTATTAGGCCGTTAATGTAAATGCAGCTTTGCATAGGGGCCCAGTAAAGTCTCTGGTTTGTTTTGATAAGGAGTCTCTTTATAACTGAAGCTATCTAGTTCATTCACAGCAATGCAGAGTCCCGTTTCCGAGCTGCGGCAGGTTGTTACGGCTTGTTCTTGAATGTGTCCGCTCACTTAGGACTTAGTTGCATCGCCCCTCGGTTGTTGCGGCACTAACTTTTTCTTCGGCAATAGAGTGATTATCAGCCGTCCTATTCCGGCCAACGTTCGGTTTAGACCTTTTGCGATACTGTTACCGACATCCTCTACGCCGTCTAGTGGGCTGTACTTGAGCAGCCTTCCACAACTGAAAAATAGCCAGCTATTAACGTCGAGCACTGCGGTTCACGTAAAGCATACCGGACCTACCGTGTGCAATGATCTCAACTCCGTGTTTCGGGGCCTCACCCATTTATAGAGGGTACTGTGGCCCATACCACTAAAGGATAAAGCGACGCTGGTGTACAGTCCAGATACTGGAGTCGGGCATGTTGTTTTGTAGCTAAGTTAACACCTGATTTTTTGCCGCGTGAAACCATTGTTTGCTTCGCCGAAGGATGCAAGACTTTCCTACATTTATTTACCTCCTGCGTGTGTATATAATAATAATAATAATGCACTTGATAAAGCGCCCTCAGAGAACTCAATCTCTTTCTAGGCGCTTTACATTAGCTGCAAAGGGAAACGCAATTGAATGCTGAGTAATATCATGCTTGCTAAACAACATGAATAACATGGTTAGGGATGACATGCACAGGGTCAGCATGCAAGTGTAGTTAGCGGAATATATATATATATATATATATATATATATATATATATATATATATATATATATATATATATATATATATATATATATATATATATGCATATAGCCTGAAATCCTAAGATGACCAACATGGCGGCAGCCTCCTACTGAACAACACGGTAGCTTGCACGTGCTAAATGCTCATGCAACCTGACGTAACCTCAGCAAGTAAAAGCAAAAAGCCCACGAGCGATGCTTAAGAGAACGTTGCTATATGCAAAGTACTTCAAAGTACAAAGTCTATATTGATGCAATTTGCCGGCTGAAAGATGTTCTCAACACACGGACAGCGAATTCGTAGTGGCCGTCAATAAAAAAAAAACGCGAGTTCAAACGAACACGGGCATGCAAAGGTAAATTGCCAGGAATGTGCCAACGTTAGAAATGAGTGCAGATGCGTGAGGTCTGCTCGTAGGGTGATTCAATGGGAGCACTGCCTGCCGCACGGCAAGCCACTGGGTGCTCTGTTGCCGCATCCAGTTCAACGGCACGTGCACAACCTCCAAGAGTGGAACCCGAGCACGCACTTCCTGTGCGACGGTGCGGCGCTCGGGCAAAGAGGGCAGGGTATATGTATCGTCGAGATCGTCGTGCGACGGACAAGCGTTTAAGAAGCTTGCTCACCAGATGCAGCTGGTGGCCACCGAAAGCCTCGGATTCTACTTCCGACCACTTCCGAGCGAACGTCTGCGAGCCCAGCGCCTCGGGCGCTGGCCTAGGCCCAAGTAGGCAGCTTCAACCGTCAGCTGCTTCGAGCAGTCCCTTCTGCAGGAGCTCGAGCATGACGGGATAAATGAGAGCAAACTCCTTTCCCTGCCGTGACCGCACCAACTTTACGTACGCCTCGAGAGCACCCCTGAAAGGCAAGAGCCAATTGCCACTGACTGTGCAAGTACACAACCACCGGTTCTGCAAAGAGGTGGCCCCTACAAAAGTGCGGCCTCTGCACAGCGATGGCCGTCAAAGCCAAGAATGCCCAGCTGCTCTGCTCAGTTCATTACCATTACGCTCATGCCATGCTTTGTCTGGAGTCTGCTGGTTGATGCCGGCTCCAAATACACAGTGAAATGCAACGTATGTCTGTCAACTACCCAAAGCCACAAAGACTGGGTTGATGTTAGGCAGGATAGTTTTCTATAGCACACTCAAACCTTAAGCGGCTTTCGGTAGCAAGTGGCATGGTAAGTGACACGCGGTAGCCAATAGACTTCATCTCAGGCAACAAAGAGAAAGTAAGAAGCATAGCTGAGTCAGAAGAGCAGTTCAGGTAGTGAGTAGCAGCTCAGAACGCCAGGAAAGGATGTGCCACAGTCGGCAGCAGGAGAAAGGATGTCGGCGCATAAGAACTGTGGAAGTGAGTTCCACAGTTTAGGACCTGCAGAACAATAGCTTCTGTAGCCAACAGTCTTTAAGCCCGGGAATGAAACAATTAATTTATGGTCCATATAGAACCTGAGGGCACGAGGAGGCTGAAACTGGTGCAGGAGTTCATCTAGGTACGAAAAAGACAGGCGGCAGAGGGCCTTGTGAATCAGCATCAAAACTTTGCTCTGCATCCGTTGATCAATCGAAAGTCACCCAAGCCCCTTCAGCAATTGAGACACGTGCTCAAACCTCTGGCATTTTTTAACTAGTCTTGCAGCTATATTCATGACCAGCTGAAGTGGCTTTTTTTCGAAACCACGGCTAAAATGGAATTGCGACAATATAGGCTATACAAAACCAGGGTGCTAGTTTAATATTCTGTAACCTGATAGTCCCTAATCTTAGATAGAGATCGGACGTGATGGCTAGTGGTGGACGCAGTCTTTCTAATGAAACTTTAGGCAGCTGTCAAAGGCGAACCTAAATTGCGAGCTGACGGTGCCAATCTCACAACAGATCACCTATTAGAAGAGCATAGTCTTCTAGTCCAGCTTGGGGTGTATTACGAGTAGCAGTTCAGCTTTATCGACGTTAAGTTTAAGGAAATTGGCTGATATCCTGGATCGAATGTCTGAAAGGCAAGCATTAAGTTTATCAGCCGCTGAAGCAGATTCCGACGGTTTAAGCATACAATACAGCTGTATATCGTCAGCATAAAAGTGATATCCTATTCCTCGGGCCCGAATCACTTTGCCTAAAGATTCAGTATAAATAAAGAACAGCAAAGGACATAGGACGAACCCCTAAAAATAATAATACATTAGTTATAGCAACTTTAATAACTCAGTCTTTCCAAAAAAAACTAAAAAATTTGAGGCAAAAAAAGCATGATCAAATGGTTGTGGGACTCCACAGGTCTGGTGGATGACATCTGAGCCCCACACGACACGTATGGAACATGAGCAGACAAGTACGAGTTGAACCATGCCAGTACCACATCTGCCAGACCGATCGTAGATCTCACTCATTCAAGTAGGATATTGCGATCAATATTGTCGAAGGCAGTTGATAGACACAGCTGCGATAGTGCAATTAAATCCCTACCATCTTTGCTGCAGCTGCCACATCTCACCACTTCTCACCGACCTGCACTTGCTCCCAGTCAAGCAACACATCGACTTCAAGGTTATGTTACTAACTTTTAGGTCTCTTCATTCTTTGGCTCCAGCCTACCTATCTGATCTACTCTCCCACCATGCTATGCATCGTCCCACCTGCTTTTCGGAACCAAATCGTCTACCTATACCTCGTACAAACCCCAAATCCTTTAGAGACCGTGCCTTTAATTCGCATGCTCCCAAAGCCCGGATTTCACTCCTGACTTACGTCACAACATCTCCTGACTTGACCACGAATCTTTGATAAAAAAAAGGAAACTTGGCAATAGTTTGCTAGGGACTCAAAATTCAATCCAGACTTTTCAAGTATCGATCTAACCTAACGATGGCCAATTTGAAAGACACCGTAAAGGCTCTTCTGCTGCTATATAAATGGTGCTGTTAAATCAGCTTGCCCTTTTTATGGAGGCACGAATGTGGGCATTTTTTCCGTAAAGAAGGCTGAAAAAATAGTAGGTTGGGCCGTTAATACCTGGGAAGTGGGACCTCTCAGAATCGGCAACCGAATTGTTCACCGCCCTGAAAATCTGTTTTTGGTCTGACAGGTAGGACTCAAGTTTTCGAGTGAAAAAAGAAGTCCTGGGTTATCTAAGCTTCCGGAAGTAGACTCGGAGGAAGTTGTTGAAGTTTGCTAGATCTTCATCTGGCCCAGACTTCTTACAGCGGCATTCAAGCCTGCACTTAGCACGGTGCATCTTTTGAAGGGTTTTGGTAAATTGAAAGGAATCTCCATGACTTTGTACATAGACAGAATGTAAGGGAGCATGCTCGTCAATGGCACTCCTAAGGTTAATGTTCACTGCACATCAGTGAGAAAATCGAGGCTGTCGGTCGAGTCTGGGTGCACATCAGGAAGACCTGCATCACAGAAAGATTTCAAAAATGTCTCCGGGTCAATCCTTTTTACGTTGCGCAGCTGGACAAACTCGATATTACCCTGCATGCACAACGGAGCAGGAACAGTAAACGAGACTGAGTAACGATCCAAGATGGTCAGCAGGCAAATAACAAGGTCATCGGGCAGACATCCATACTGATGAAATTATCCAGGATATGGCAAACGATGGCCAACGATGTGAGTGGCATGATTAACGTGTTAGACCAAACCGAAGTTCTCCAGACAGTGAAGAAACGAGCTAACTTTGCTGTTGCTAGGGTTTCCAAAGTGAATTTTGAAGCTCTCTAGTGTGAGGAGGAATGAGTTGCTGTGCATTCGTTCTGCACTTGGCCCTTCTGTAAGCACGGTCGATGTATCTCAGCCGGTAGCTGTTGCAACTACTGAAAACTGACAGTAAATACTAAAACACATTTTCCCCTTCATTGGATATCAATCAGCAGTGTTTTGGTCTGTAATGTACTATCTAAAAGTACTATCCAGAGCTGAACCCAGGGAAACCCGGAAATAGACATATCTGTTGATGTCCCCTGAGCAACCAGATAATGCTGCTACCGATGTCCGGATTACAATTACCTGCAGATGGTGCCGACACCTGCGTGCAGTATTGGCAGTTACAGCAAAGGAAGGCTGCCACTATGGTTGTACCATATTGAGAAGGTTAGCAACCAAAAGATTGCTCTGAAGCTGGGCATGTGTGAGAAAGCTGTCCTATGTAACAATAGCAAAATGCCTGTGCTAGGGACGATGAGAAACGAACCAGCCTGCTTCTAGACACCCTCGGTCTTCTGTCTCAGAGGGACTAGTAGGTTAGTGAAAATGGGAGTGCCTGAAGGCCCTTTTTGCATTTGCTCGAGTCAATGCCAAAGCACTCAAGCTTGGCAGTGGCACAACCCTAAGCAAGTGGATGCTGAGGGAAAGGCTCAACGAAAACGGAATTACGGCAAAACGGAATTACGGCAAAACGGGGAAGCAAAGCCCACAAAGAAAGCGCACCCTAAGTGAGCGTGGCATCACAGACAATGGACGAACAAAGATAGATAGGGTGCGAGTACTCTTTACAGCTGAAAGTAAGTTCACAGTTGACGGCACCTGCATCATCGTCAATCCTACGTTCGACGCAAGGACTGACGAAGCATGCGCTGACACCTCCTTGCAGCATACCGTGAAGTTCGGGCCCCAAACGACTGACGGTGCCTGAAGGCTTCGCAGCAAGCAGCGTAGGGGCACTTCGCCGCGTTGCGAACACGGTGAATAAAGGCGGCAATACCCGCAATTCCTGGACAGTGTTTCGGCGCCCAGTGAATTGCGACCGCTGGCCGACCACTGGACGACGTCACAGAGCTGCGCGACTCACTTGATCAGCAGGAGCCGGTCCTTCTCGCTCCGATGATCGTCCAGCCACTGGGAGTAGCGGGAGAGCGACCAGTTGGAAATCTGAAGCGACGGGCGAAGCTAGCAGGCAGCAGCCAGAAAGCAGCGGTAGCAGGAGCGAGCCGAGCGCTTTGCTGCTGCGGCCGCCGCACGTCGACTCGAACCTGATAGGGCGACTTCATTTCCGGAGGCGACTTGCCATACAGACAGTGCATGGCCGTGCTGTACGGCACTATGTCGCCCACCGAGTGACTGGCGACGACGTGCTCGGCGGTGAGGAAGAGCAGCGGCCTGCAACCGAGAGCCGACGCTGAAAGCGAGCCCTTCCATCGCCGCAGCATGTCGCCCTCACTGGAGCTACGCTCCAATGCAGCAGGCCCAGTGCTGCTGCTGCTGCTGCGCTGCTCCTGCAGCAGCTCCCCCTATCGCTGACGTGACGCACGAAGAGCTCGATCGAGCGGCACACGACCGGCTGGATGCTGGAGACGCCGCAGACGCGACGAGCAGTTACACACGAGCGCAGTGGCACAGACTGCTTACACGAGCACAGTGGCACAGACTGCCACTGTGCTCGTGTAAGTGCAACCGAGAGCCGACGCTGAAAGCGAGCCCTTCCATCGCCGCAGCAAGTCGCCCTCACTGGAGCTACGCTCCAACGCAGCAGGCCCAGTGCTGCTGCTGCTGCGCTGCTCCTGCAGCAGCTCCCCCTATCGCTCTTTTTCTGGCTCGCTCAACCGGACCTTCGACCTTGCCTCTTTGCAGCACCACACTGCCTCGGCCGAGTCCGGGCGGGCACCATTGCGCTTTGTTGCCTGCCTTCAGCCATCGAGACTCTTTGCCGTCGGAGAGCAAAGGCAGCTCGCTGGGGGCGCGACCGTAGCGAGCAGCTTGGGGCCTATCGCAGACGCAATAATAATAGTAGTAATAATAATAATATTTAATGCACTTGATAAAGCGCCCTCAGAGAACTCAATCTCTTTCCCAGCGCTTTAGATTTGCTGCAAAGGGAAACGCGATTGAATCGTGAGTAATATCATGCTTGACAAACAAGATGAATATGTAATGTAATGTAATGTATGTAACTCCACAAAGTCATAAAGACCATGTGGGTGTTACACATGAGAGTTTTGTATAGCGCACTCACAGCCTAAGCGGCTTTCGGTACGCATTCGGTAGCCAACAGACTTCGTCTCACGAAACAAAGAGAAAGTGGGAAGCATAGCTGAGTCAGGAGAGCAGTTGAGGTAGTGAGTAGCATAGAAGTAGCAGCTCAGGACCGCTGAAAAAGATGTGCCACAGTCGGCAGTTGGAGAGTAGATGTCGTTTCGCAAGAATTGTGGAAGCAGTTCCACAGTCTAGGACCTGCAGAGCTAAAGCTTCTGTCGCCAACTGTCTTTAAGCGGAGGAATGGAACAGTTAATACCATGGTTAGGGGTGACATGCACAGGGTCAGCATGCAAATGTGGTTAGTGGCAGCGTGCACAGTGTCAGCATGCATAAGCACATGAAGGACGAATCACAGGGACCCACTAAATGCTGTCCTAAATGGGGGTGTTTTTAAGTTCTTTTTAAATGTGGTCAGGTCAGGGGATGTTCTGACGCAAGTCGGGAGGGAATTCCAGGCTTTGGGAGCATGCTAACTAAATGCATGGCCTCCAAAGGATTTGAGATTTGTGCGAGGTAGTGGTAAACTGTTGGATTCCGAAAAGTGGGTGGTACGATGCTTGGCCTGGTGGGGGAGTAGGTCTGTGAGATAGGCTGGAGCCAAAGAATGAAGGGACCTAAAAGTGAGCGACAAAACCTTGAAGTCAATCCGTTGCTTGACTGGTAGCGAGTGCAGGTCGGCGAGAAGTGGTGTGATGTGGCAACTGCGACGTTCACGACAGACAAGCCTAGCTTCGGAGTTTTGCACCAGCTGTAATCGCCTGAGTGCACATGCAGGTAGGCCAGCAGGCAGTGAGTTACAGAAGTCAAGACGGAATGTCACAAATGCATGGACCAATTAGACGCGGTATCGTTATCTAAACAAGCCCGAATTTTAGCAATGTTATGTAGCTGAAAGTAGGCAGACTTGACTGTGGAGCTGATGCGGTCGTCTAACGAGAGGTCACTTTAGAACATGACACCTAGATTTCGAGCTGATTCAAGGCTTTTCCCTCGCCAGGCAGCTGACTAGACGTCCAGGGACAAACAGCCCCCTCGCGAGAAAGCCCGACCTCTGGGCCTGGAGCATTGGGCCGTGAAGTCTACTCAGCTACCGGACAGCTGGCTCACGCCAGGGACGCTGCTCGTGAACGTCGCCACGGAGCTACGGAGACGCCCTGCCATGCCAGGGCAACTTGACTTGCCGAGCGCCTCCGAGGGCTCGCGAGCAAACACACGTTGGATGTCCTCTCTTCCGGTCCCTCTCTGATGTCTTTCCCTCATCGAGGATGGCAGGAAGGGACTGTTATCCGCACTCGTTACGGAGCTTTTGCCCTACCCTCGTCGGACGGCCATCGCGCAGAGCATAAAATTTCGGGCTGACAGAGCAGCTGCCGAACGGCTTCGGTTGGGCTACGTCTGACACTGCGTGCAAGTCACGTGCAACCGACAGCTGACCGAAGTGCCGAGTGCAGCGTACGCGGCCATAGTCGCTAGTGGCCAAAGCCGTGCCTGCCACGCCGTATTGAGAGCCAAGCACTCATTCCTGGGAGCGAGCGCCTTCTCGCACGCGCCTTCCTGGAGGGATGTCCAGGGGTGAGAGCTGGGAGCGCCGAGGACGCCGAGGAGGAGCTGCCGCTGCTCGCACCTGAAGGCTCGCAGCAGCTTGTACGACCTGCCCAGGTCGCTGATGCGTCGGCACAACGGCGTCACGGCCAGCTCCATTTGAGCGCAGTCGGCAGCCAGACGCATCTTTCCGCCTTCGCCGACGGGCCGCACGAGGCTGACGTGACGCACGAAGAGCTCGATCGAGCGGCACACGACCGGCTGGATGCTGGAGACGCCGCAGACGCGACGAGCAGTTACACACGAGCGCAGTGGCACAGACTGCTTACACGAGCACAGTGGCACAGACTGCGGGCAGCTAGCAGAGGCAGACGACTCGAGCTCGCTGGGATCGAGCTCTGTCTGCATTGCGGCGGCGACGTCACGCGGTCGCCGTCGCACGGGCAGACTGCAGAGAAGCGGCCGCGCGCGAGACGAGCGAGCCGGAGGCACCCGAAGCAGCCCGAGCGCACGCACCTGTCGAGTATAAAGTCGGGGCAGCGGAACAGCGACAGGTACTCGCTCTGCACCCTTGAGAGAAAGCCTTGCAGCTCTTTCATGTACAGCGAGCACTGAGCATCGCCAGGCGGACTCGATGTCGCCGACGGAGCGACTCCACTGCAAGCGAGCACTGGGTTATACGGATGCAAGTGTGAATGGTTCACTTGCTACTGCCGTTGGCGCCACGGTGCTCATGAAAAAAGAGCTGAACGATTAGCTTTCGTTTGCCGCCCAAGGCTGCACATACACTGAGAAGTCCTCTTGGTGGATGGTCAGCAGTATGGCTTCCAAGGCATCACCAACGGAACCGAACAGTGGCTGGACGGCCACCGACATGAGAGTGACCAAAGCCTGTGTAACGCGACGACGAGTGCATGCACGATGCTTAAGATGACGAAAAACGCGAGTGCACAGCACAGGAAAATGCACGAAGCAGATGCTACGCATCTTTTCAGCAGACGAAAAATGGAGTCAAAAAGTCAACAGGAGCATGAAGAAACACGAGAGGTTACTTACATGCACTCAAGTCAGTTTGTAAATCCAAAAGGAACATTTGCACCAAGAGTGGAAAAATCAGCTTTTTGCTGAGCCCTAGCGATGTTAAGCATATAGAAATCGAAGAGAACTACATTCCTTTCTAGGCACCTATCATGAGCATGAAAAGGAGGTTGTTACAGAAACTAGGCAACCGATGCCTTTGCTACATGCATGTGACGATGTGGGCAGCTAGCAGTGCTGAGGGGGGTGGTGGTGGATGCAACCAGGACGAGCATATCCCATCATTAGGAGCAAATCGCATGCCAAACCACAACATGCGGGTCGGTCGAGGTCATAGTGAATGCCTGCCAATCCGAGCTGCAGTGTTTCTCCACCAGCATGCAAGTGATTTCATACGAATAAATTGGCTTTCGAAGGCCCTCAATACTAACTGATTTAACAGCCTCTTTTTGTATAGCGACAGCATTAAAGGCTATTTCCATTGCTTGCAGCAGCAATAAAGGATCGCCCACAGTAGGATTCGAACCCACGACCTCGAGACCGAGGTTGTGAAAAACAATCAGCTTACCTAGTGAGCCATCACGGCTCACCAATGCAGTGCTCTGTTGCAAAGCTGGTGCCGACCATAATAGTAACAATAATAATAATAATAAAAATAATAGTAACAAGCCAGTTGTATAGCAACCTCAGAGAACTTGATCTCTTTCTAGGCACATTATCTATGCCGACCTTATTTCAAGCACTGTTCAGCCAACATCGCCTCCTTCTCCTACTAGCGCACACTCCTAGGTTATAGGACATAACATCCTTGTGGCTTAATGACTAATGCCATACCGACCCTCTAAGCAATCATACAGGAGAGGAGAGAGAGAGAGAGAGAGAGAGAGAGAGAGAGAGAGAGAGAGAGAGAGAGAGAGAGAGAGAGAGAGATAATGTAATCGCTGTGGCTGCACGGGCTTTGCAAGTGAGCCGGGCGGTGCTAAGGTCAGCGCAGCGCGTCACCAACTCACGTCCAGCGAGCCGCGGATGATGCTGAGCGAGTCCTTGTGGTAGTGGCCGTGCATAGCATCGAGCAGCTTGCTGACAGCGTGATGCAGCTGGTGCAGCCCGTTCACAGCCGCTGCATTCCTCATCTGCCCCTGAGTAGGCGGCCCGATCACCTGGCTCGCCTCGCCATCTGTGGAGAGCTGTGCGCGGCCACCACGAGGGGCAATTTTAGACAGCCGAGGAGCAGTAGTGCACCGATGTGCGCTGCACTTACTTTGTGCAAGCAATTTTATCAAACGAATTCTGCTCGGCACGACGAGAATAACTCGGCACGACGAGAACGAGTACAGGCTGTGCTTCACACTTCGGCTCGAGGGCAGCAGAGCAAGTCCCCGCAGCTGCTGCCAGAGCAGTCAAGACTGGCGGCGCAACAAACAAGACAATGTGCTCCCTCGCTTGAGTTGACTCGGACCCACTGGGCATATCCTTCAGCTACTCAAAATAGACTTGGCAGCAGCTCACGTGAGTCCATTTGCGCTCATTCACTAAAGCTTTGACTTGAGCAGCAGACTCCCAGAGGCAAAGCGCAGGACATGAAAAAGCAAGTGACTTTAGGCAGTCAATCGGCAAGCGATTGCCGTAGGCCCATTATCCTTCTGTCGACCCGTTAAAAATGTGACAGCCACATAAGGGGGGGAGCAGCAGACACACGGCGCTTGAGGTCCAGTCGATGGAGCTGCCATCACAGGCCCAGCAGTGTCTGGCATGCAAGCTCACGTGATGCAACAAGTGGCACTCGACGCGCAAGCCTGACCGCAGCCGGCGGCCAGTGGGGACGATGAAACCGGCATCAGATCAGGGGTGAGTGGGAGCGGGGGCGGAGCCGAGGGCAAGATGAGGAGGCGGCGAGCCACTGCTGCCGTGCTTACCAGCTGCTCACACTTGACAGCGTAGAGCTGCACCGTTTTACCGACGTTTCTGGCCACTGCCAGGCTGAGGGCGTCGTCGAAGCTCGCCACCTGGAGCTCGCTGAAAGCCAGCATGGCACGCGCACTGCATGCCGGACGACCGCTCAATGCTGGCAGCGGGTCGCCACTGCCACGTGACCACTGGCAAGTGGCGGGCTGAAGGCCCGAGCGAGCTCGTACCTCGAGATCGTCTTGACGATGCCGTCAATCTCTTCAGAAGTGGGCGCGGCCAGCGATCCCTGGGGAAAGACCAGATTTATAGGATCGAAGAGTCTCGACAGAGAACGAGCGAGGTACGCCGTCTCAAACGAGCCAATGGCACTTCTCAGGTTCCTGCGAGCGCTGCAACGCAGAGGCAAGTGAACCGAGGCATAAGAACAGCGGAGGTGCGCTGCTGCTGCTGCTGCTGCGTGACATCACTGCTGGACACGACCGCAGCGCTGGTCATGCAGCTCTGGCAGAGCAGACGACGTCGACGTCAGCAGGCGGCTACCAATCCCTGTGCACGGGCCGGGCAGAGATGTGCCGCTCCGATGCATCAGAAAGTAACATGCCTCAGCACGTTCGCTTGCCATGCACAGCTATCTCCCCACAAGAATTGGCTCTTCTGACTGCTATTCGAGTACAAAAGGCGGTGCACGCCGAACGGCTGCCCATGCTGTCGTCAACAACTGAATAACCCGCAATACGACTGTGCCGGCTCGCAGACTCACACAGGCAGATGACTGTTCAAAGCGCCCAGAAAGCTTTCTTCGGGCGATAGAACAAGCTATTATTGATCAGCATCCTTTTTATTATTATTCTTATAGTTAGGTGCAACCAGAGCTGCCCCCCTCCGCCGTGTGGCCTTCGCCGAGGGCTTTGCCCGCCCGAGGTTTGCTGCACGCTCTTCCGGACCCCCGAGTCATCGGTTCGAGTCTATCGGCAAGCAAAACCTTACTGCCCCCCTGCAGGTTGGAGCCACTGCGACTCGTACAGCTGCCCGCGATAAAAAAAGGAAATAATGCTGCAAAATCAACTTGAGCTTTACTTCCTTACATTTTACCTACCCCCAAGAGAGATGCAGCACCTGAGTCTGAGGCCTCTGTGCATCGACAGCGACGCTCTGCTCACAGCAGCGGCAACGAGCAGCGGCAATGAGCAGCGGCAATGAGCAGCGGCAATGAGCAGCGGCAATGAGCAGCGGCAATGAGCAGCGGCAATGAGCAGCGGCAATGAGCAGCGGCAATGAGCAGCGGCAATGAGCAGCGGCAATGAGCAGCGGCAATGAGCAGCGGCAATGAGCAGCGGCAATGAGCAGCGGCAATGAGCAGCACTGAGCCACAGAACTCGCACCTGCTCTCATGCTCAAGGCCTAGGCATCAGCGTTGCCACTCACGGCACCGTGGGCAGAGAGCTTGAAAGCCAGCCTGACGAGGCGGTTGCGGGCTTTCGCTGCAGTGGCTGCTGCATCCCCTTCCTCCCAAGTCCGAGCTCTCTGCACTCCCCCCCCCCACTCTCTGAAGGCATCTGCTTTTTATAACCGAACCGGCGGCAAGGTCAACCGAATCGGCAGTAAATGTGCAGCTGGGTCGGTGGTCTAATAGCCGACCAGGACACCCTGGCACTCATAAGCACTCCCCCGGGCTGGTGGGCGTAGGTGAACGCGTTCCGCACACGCTCTGGGCCTCTGACGCAGGTGCCCGAGGGCACAGCAGCAGCGGCAAGAGTGGCGGAGCCCACTGCAGCCCTGTCCAAGCACAGGAAACTGCGGCTGCCTGCAGCAGCATGCAGCGACTGGCACGGTGAGGCCTGCCAGTGGGTCCCATCTCAGCGGGCACCGCGAGTGCACTCCTAATCCTGCGGCAGCCAGCCGTCGATGGTGCACTGCGCACAGCGACGGCAGCGCGGCCGCGTACTCAAACGGCTCGAGCGGAGCGCCGAGCAGGAGCGCAGCCGCTGCGGCAGCCTCGTCTTGGCCGCCGGCATCTGGCTCTGCACCGGCGCTTGCGGCTGCCTGGCCGTCGCCGCGCGACGACGCAACTCCGGCTGGCGACTGCTCCAGGCGCGACCAAAGGTCGTTGCAGAGGCGCAGCAGCTTTGGATACTCCCCCTCGAGAGCCTGCGCAAGAAACGTCGATCCTGCAACGGCAGCAAGCTGCCTCAGCGCGCGGAGGCAGCAGCAGTGCAGGCAGGCTCGGGGGACAGGCTCAGGCGGGCGGGGCGCTGCAAGGGCAGCTGAGGCGGAAGCATCGACGGCCTGCAGGGGCCAGCTCGAGGTGAGCACAGGCTGTGCACGCTTCAGGCACGCTGCAGAGCTGCTGCCGAGCTTGGTTGCGACCGACGGCAGGCTATCGAACAACGCGAATGCTACGTCGGAGATAAGTTGCCGACGAGAGCAGTCGCCAAGGGCGGCAATAGCACTCGGCATGCTGAACTCGGGAGGTTCACTATTCAGGTAGTGCCTCGCCGCCTCTGCTCTCCTGCATCGGAGAGTCACGCTCTGTGCTATGCTGTCCAACTAAGATTAATTGGCTCGCACCGGAATCACCACGGGTCTTGGCCCCGGGGTAAGCACCTCGCCTTTCACGACCACTTCCCCCCCCCCAAGATCCAGGGTTCGAGTCTTGCAGGGGGCAGTTCGTTACGGTCTACTGCGAGCAGTGGTAATAGCCGTTAAGGCTCTTCTACCCCTGTATAAAAGAGACTGTACATACGAGCAAAATTGTATTTTACTTATACCCCCAGTGGTTAACGTATATCCATCTGAATCTCCACAATGATGCAAGAACTTGGACGGTGTTACGCATGCATTTTCTGTATCATACTCAAAACCTAAGCGGCTTTCGGTGAATATGCCGTAGCAAACAGACTTCATCTCGCTCAACAAAGAAAAGGTGGGAAGCATGGCTGAGTCAGGAGGGCAGCTGAGGTAATAAGTAGAATGGAAGTGATAGCTCACCACAGACAATCTACACATTCAGCATCGGCCACATAAACCTGTCTCCACCCAGTCGGGAACTGTCTCCGCTAACTATCTCAGCTAACTGTCTCCGCCCAGTCGGCAATGGTACAAGAGAAGCACCAACGACAGACGTCGAAACGTTGTAGCGAGCAGGCACTGATTATGTTGGCTGACGAGGCCTTGCCCCAGCGACATACCAGCTGCTGCTGCCGTAAGCTTCTGGCTCAGCAGCTGCGTTGTTTTAATCCAGAAGCGCCGAGTTAGATCCACGTCACCTCCGCCCTAGAAGAAACGGCAGCCGACATGCAAGTGTGCATGGGCATGGGCTGCCAGGAAGCGGAAGGACTGCACGGGCTGGCAGGCGTTCGAGACTGGAAAAGAAGCAGCAGAAATGAATGCTGCTGCTGGCATGATACTTGCCGATTCAGTGAGGGGAGGGCTACGACGCATTCACACAATATCGGCAGTCCAAAGCACGAAACTCCGGAAGCCCGCCCTCAACAGTAAAGCAAAATATAAAAGTATATGCCTCGGACGGCAGACAGAAAAAAGATGCCATTGCTTAAGAACTAGGGAAGTAAGCTCTGCGGTCTAGGATCTGCAGAGCAAACCGTTCTGCTGCATGCGGTCTTTAGGCCAAGGAATGGGACACCTAATTTATTTTCTATGGAGAACCCAACGGCACAAAGTTGCTGCGACTGGTGCTGCAGTTCAGCTAAATATGAAGGAGCAGACCCACGGCAGACGCTGTGGGTCAGAGTAAAAATTCTGCTCCGTATCCATTGATCGACCGAGAGCCATCGCACCATCTTCAGCTTGTATAGCGCCCTAAGATAGCTAGACTCTTTTTGAGCACTTAACATATGCTGGAAAGGGGGCGTCTCAATGATTTGGTGACAAAATGTACAGTGTCAACTTGCATAAACATACAAACGACAATTCACACGGATCGAGCGAGTGCAGTGAGGAACATCCAGGTCTTAAGGGTTCAAGCCAGTGGATGCTGTGAAGTCTCAGTCGGCAACGAGTTCAGGCCGAGTAAGCACACAAACTGGAGACACTGTCTCCAATTTGCGGTTACTTAGAGGCACAGATTTAGGACTTGAGCCAGTTGCAAAATTACCGAAAAACAACCCTAGCCGTGAATTTTTCTAACGCTGGAAAAGTAACAACAAAGGGGTCAACGAATTTAACTTAATGAATCAAGAACCAGCCATATACCACACTATGATCAGAATCACGAGAGCAGTTTACGATGGTATGGTATCAGAACAATAAACGCAATGGTTTAGCCATAAACACCCGGTATTTGTTTGATGTCACCTTCATACGAGACTAGTCGGTACGTCCTTGCTCAGCACACGATCGCAGCTACAGCTCTCATGAGTGCTAAATATATCCAAGAGTTAAGAAGCTGAGCTGATCAGGCAATTGCTTCACAAACCAGCAACTTCACACCAAGACTAGCATAGCTCACGCTTGGTGGACATCTCTAGCACTCTGATGCTAGCACACTTGGAACGGACAGGCATATTTAGACATTCGTGCAGCCTACCGAGATTACAAGCAGCTGAGGCGGCTGAAACAGTGGGTGCCCCTGCCCCCCCCCCGTGGGTGAGCACACTAACCAATCTACCTCTCGAGTGGCAGAACTCGGTCCGGAGAGCTATGCGCACACACTTGGTGAAATTTTTAGCCATCGGTTTTTTGAGGAGCTTCGTGAGATATTCACGCCTGTGCTCAAAAAAAGCATGTATTTGATCGAATCTTCGGGCGTGCAAATTTAATTTACACTTAAGTCTTCTCCGACAAATGCACCGAGTCTATTTACAGTGCCTGAAATAAATCGCCTGCATAATTCACTGCTTCAGCAGCAGCAGCAACGAATAGATGATAATACGCCACACAATCGGGCTTGCAAGTGCCGATAATAGAACTGCAAGGCGTGGGCTAACACGTGCCACCGAACGAACCTCCATCGATAGTGATCAGCATGTGAGGGCTGAGGAAGAAACTCACAGCGTGTGAATGATTCCCCAAACGACTTGTGCCTGCTCCAACACAATCAATGAACTAACTGTCGACTGAACTAATCGACCTGCTCGCCCTAACTGAAACTTGGCTGAAAACGATAAACTGCCCGACAATTAAAGACGCTACTCCATCTCGTTTCTCGTTCTTTCACACCCCTAGATCAATCAAAACTGGAGGTGGAGTTGCTATTATCGTGCGCTCGAAATTGAACTTCAAGACATTTGCGGTACCCTCGAAGCAGTCTTTTGAATCAATTGTCCTGGTCTCACCCGAAAACAAGCTACCGATAGTGGCAGTAGTCTATCGCCCACCAGGTACAAAATCCTCCTTTATCTCAGATTTCTCCGATCTCATTTCGATTCTGTGTGCAAGAAATCGATCCTTCCTCGTTATGGGTGATTTCAACGTTCACTTTGATAACTTATCTGACGCTTTCAGCACCGAATTTCGTGCATTGACTGACTCATTGTCTCTTGTGGCTCATGTGCATGGCCCTACCCACATCAAGGGTCACACACTCGACCAGATTTTCTCATATAACTGCACTTTGTCATCACCAATTATCACCAAATCCTGCTTATCTGACCACATGCAGACCTCATCCAATCTACAGTGTGCCCACATCCTCCTCTAAAATAACCTATGAATCGTGAAACCTCAAGACCCTTGACATCGATGCTGTCGTGCGAGAATATCTGCTTCACCTTTGCTGCTCAGTCCTCCCTCCGATCTCTCATCACTGGTAGATTGCTACAACACGACACTAGCTGACATGCTCGACGAGTTTGCACCTCTGACAAAGCGCACTGTGCGCCCCCCCCCCCAGACGGCCTATGGTTTACCACAGACATTAAACTAGCCAAGTCTACTAAACGAAAGCTTGAAAAAGCATAAAAAAGATCAGGACTAACTGTCCATCGACAGGCATATGAAGACTACTGTAGGTCGTACCAACCGATCCTAGCAAAGGCCAAGTCTAGCTTCTATAGAAACATTGTTGAATCACAGATGCAAAATCCAAAAATGCTGATGTCGACAATAAACCATCTCCTCAACCGTTCCCAGATTAGCTCCTTACCTGATGATCCTTGTGATGATCTAGCCGATCGCTTCTCTCGATTCTTTGTGCAGAAGATAGACAAGATCAGGGAATCCATCCCTGCGATGACAACCTTCCCACTAGAATGCTGTTCCTCGGTTCCTGGCTGCACCTCAATGTCTGCATTTAAGCAGGTCACTAGTGATCTAGTCCTAAAGTTCGTATCTCAATCAAAGAAGACAACAAGTCCACTGGACCCTATTCCCACTGTCCTGCTCCTACGTTGCATTGATCTGCTGCTGCCATGCATAACCACCATCATTAATATGTCATTAGCCTCAGGTCAGGTCCCAGCACCTTTCAAAAAAGCTGTAGTCAGGCCACTTCTCAAAAAAGTGTCACTAGACCAAGAGAACTTGAGCAATTACCGCCCAGTCTCCCTTCTACCATTCCTATCAAAGATACTGGAATGGGTCGTGGCGGACCAGCTGAACTCATATGTTGAAACTTCATACCTTGCTAGTAAGTTCCAGTCTGGCTTTAGAGCTAATCACTCCAGAGTCAGCATTGCTTCGGGTATACAACGACCTGCTTGGGAATGCAGACATGGGTAGAGTGTCTCTTCTTGTTTTGCTCGATCTTTCGGCAGCTGTTCATACCATCGATCACAAAGTACTTCTAGAGCGCCTCTCAACTCGCCTGGGCATCACTGGCACTGCTCTGCAGTGGTTCAGGTCCTATCTCAGTGGGAGACTCCAGAGTATTGACGTGAATGGACAAAGATCATCTGAAGTACCTCTAAAATATGGAGTACCTCAGGGCTCTGTGCTAGGTCCGGTTCTTTTCACGGTTTATACTCTGCCTCTTGCTGATGTGATTGCTAAGCACAATCTAGGCTTTCACTTCTATGCGGATGACACTCAGTTGTACCTTTGCTTTGATCCCTCCCTGCCTTCGAGCACCTCAAATTCTCTCAACTCACTTGCTGCATGCATTGATGACATCCGCACATGGATGGCAGCAAATTTTCTAAAACTAAACGATGATAAAACTAACTTACTAGTTATGGGCAAACCCAGTGTGATTCAGAGATTGGAAAGGCTGACTTTCAAAATTGGCTCTGCCAGCATATCTCCAGCTGAATCAGCTCGAAATCTAGGTGTCATATTCCAAAGCGACCTCTCGTTAGACGACCACATCAGCTCCACAGTCAAATCTGCCTATTTTCAGCTTCATAACATTGCTAAAATTCGGGCTTGTTTAGATAAGAATACCACGACTAAGTTGGTCCATGCATTCGTGACATCCCGTCTCGACTTCTGCAACTCACTGCTTACTGGCCTACCAGCATGTGCGATCAGGCGATTGCAGCTGGTGCAAAACTCTGCAGCTAGGCTTGTCTGTCGTGAGAGTCGCAGTTGCCACATTACTCCACTTCTCGCCGACCTGCACTGGCTACCAGTGAGGCAACGGATTGACTTCAAGGTTTTGTCGCTCACTTTTAGGTCTCTTCATTCTATGGCTCCAGCCTATCTCTCAGATATACTACCCCATCAGGCCAAGCATCGTACCACCCGCTTTTCGGAATCTAACAGTCTAGAAATACCTCGTACAAACCTTAAATCCTTTGGAGACCGTGCATTCAGCTCGTATGCTCCCAAAGCCTGGAACTCCCTCCGACCTGCGTCAGAACATCCCCCGACCTGACCACATTTAAAAGAAACTTAAAAACACACCTATTTAGGACAGCATTTAGTAGGTCCCTGTGATTCGTCCTTGATGTTCTTATGCATGCTGACACTGTGCATGCTGCCACTAACCACATTTGCATGCTGACCCTGTGCATGTCACCCCTAACCATATTATTCATTTTGTTTGTTTTTCAAGCATGATTTTACTTACTATTCAATTGCATATCACTTTGCAGCAAATGTAAAGCGCCTAGAAAGAGATTAAGTTCACTGAGGGCGCTTTATCAAGTGCAATATTATTATTATTATTATTATAACTGGGGCTGCAAGGCGTCCAGCAGGCTTTTAAATAAGATCCTTTGGAGACCGTGCCTTAAGCTCGTATGCTCCCTAAACCTGGAACTCACGACTTGCATCACGATATCCCCTGACTCTACCACAATTACAAGGAAACTAAAAATGCATATATTTATTACAGCATTTAGCGGCTCCATGTGATTCGTCCTTCGTGTGCTTATGCGTACCACTTACTATATTTGCATGCAGACTCCTGCATGCCACCTCTAACTATGTTATGGTTAGTTGTCATTACGCATGCTACCACTACCATTCGATCACGTTTTCTTAGCAGCAAATATTAAGTGCCTAGACAGAAACTGAGTTCTCTGAAGATGCCATAACAAATGCATAAATATTATTATCATTATTATTAACAGAACTCAAGCAGTCTCGGAAATCCTGAAAGAGACATGCACACTCACAAGTCCTAATACCTGTCACCGTAGAGGCTTAGCCAAGTCGGCCTAGTTACCCGGTAAAGGGACAGAAAACGGTGTGTCACGTCAACCATTGTGGCAATCTGCTGGGGCTTCGACTCGCATGCAAATTCGCAGGCCACACACGCACGCACGCACGCACACACACACACACACACACACACACACTCTCCCTCTCTCTCTCTCTCTCTCTCTCTCTCTCTCTCTCTCACGCACACCCAAACCCGAATTCGGTAAGTTCAGACCTCCACACATGCACAAAGTACTAGCCCGTGCATCTGCAACGGCTGCTTCCAAACTGGGGAATCAGCATGGAGCCCAAGTAAGAGCACTTTGAGGTCAGTCGTCGATGACGTCAGGTTGCTCCTTGCACAACCACCTGCTCTACGAGCCAGCGAGTAGCTCTGAGCTAAGGTAGGCAATCGAGGGACAATCATATGCATCTAGGAGGTTGAGCCGCTGCTAGCTCCGACAGCTGTCGGAGGGATCTCTGAGTCCTCTGCAGCAGTTCCTCCTTCAAGGAGGAACTCGTCCTCCGGAGCTCAGGAGCTGCTGTCCTAGCGATCAGGTCCCTGCTCCCACGGCTGACCCGTGAGAGCAGGCCCAGTGGCCCAGTCGCGGATTAGCTGAAAGGGCCCGAGGGTCTTCCTCTTCCTGGGGTGCTAATCGAGAAGTGAATAGCAATGGTCTAAAGTAAGCAACTCGGAGGGAAATAAAAGAAATCGAGTTATTTGTCGTGCGCTGCAGGAAGCCTCCGCTTCTGACCACGGCACACAGCCCAATTGCCGGGGATTGAGAGCAGACGTTCGGACAAAAAGAGAGCAAGGGCTAGCCTTTGCATCAAAGACGACCCCCCACCCACCAAGGCCAACTCACCTCTAACCCCCATCCCACCCCGGGAAAGGCTGACCCTGAAGGCTCGACGACAGATTGCAGACTCTGATTATTGAAACGTGAGACACCGAGGACAAGCTCTTATACACGTGAGGAGAAGCCGGGATGTAATCGGTCAGCTTAGGGAAGGCTTGCAATGAGCATCCACCGACGAGCACCTGGGAAGAGAGGGGCTGGTCCGAACCAAAAGTACCCTGCAGCTGCCATGCTGGCAGCTGAGATCTGAACCGATTGACAGTGCCCACACGAGCTCGTTCGAGTGCGATCCACCTGGAAGCGCGAGCAGTACCCCAAAAGCCGTCGAACACATCGAAAGAGGGCATGCCGTCGACCAGTGCAATGGCTCGCACCAGAAACGGCATCGCCACTAAATATGCCAGCCACTTCGACTGCAGAAAAGATGGAAATGTTGCTCAGAGCAATTCTGAGCTAGCCCTCGTTGGGCCGTGATGGCACACTAGGTAAGGTGGTTGCTCTTCACGTCCTCGGTCACGAGGTCGAGAATTCAAATCCTGCGGTGGGCGTTCCTTTATTGCTGCTGCAAGCAGTGGTGATAGCCTTTAATGTTCTTTTGCTGCTAAGCAAAAAGAAGCTGTTAAATCAGCTAGTATTTTTTATGTGAGGTCGATTCATCAAAAAAGGCGACGCCAGTCGACTATTACTTCACTAGGCACGCAGACTCAAATCTGCATTATTACACAGCAAGGAGACTATTGGTCATGGGAAGCTCTCTGGCTGCTGACTAGCCGTTGCAGCTCTATTAAGGAGACACAAACTAAAAGCCTTAGGCCGATCAACCTACATATTTTGAAAAAATATTCAGTACGTCCCATCCATGCCATAAGTCTGTCGATGAAATTCACAGCCGATTTGCCCGAAGCTATTTGCATGTACAAATGCATTCACAGCTGAAAATTCAATTCCATTGGAAAACTACCGGGAGTGAGAACTTTTACAAAATTGTGTAAATCCCAAATGGATCCCAGAACAAAGCAATTTAGCAGACAGCAAAGAGTAAAACAAACAACAGAGCGGGTCACTCAGGGTTGCACAGCCTAAACTCAATAAAGGCACAGCTGTGTCTGGTAGCATTGCGATAATGAAATTATTAACAATCATTTTGAAATATTGTTCATCTTTCCTCCAGAAGAGACTTTGCTAAATTAAGAAAGAACGGCAACATTCGTCAGCCGGGCGGGCTCACAAGCTATGTTAGCAGACTCTAATGCCGGTCTTTCAAAGCAAAGTTGGATTGATCCAGGTGTGTTTTTTTTACGGGTTTAGAATCAAAAGTACAGTAGTGCAAACACTAAGCGATTTATGGTTCGGCATGGAAAGGCTGTCCAGGTAGCACATCTGCACTTGGGATTGGGGTTAATACTAATAATAATAATAACAATAATAATGCATTTGTTATCGTGCCCTCAGAAAATGCAATCTCTTTTTAGGCACTTTATAGCTGCTGTAAAGGAAGCATGATCGAATGGTTAGCAGTAGCATGCTCAATGAACAACAAGCATACATATGGTTAGAGGTGATATCCACAAGGACAGCATGCAAACATGGTTAGCAGCAGCAAGCACAGTGTAAGGACCCATAAGCACACAAAGGACGAATCACATGGGCTCACTAAATGCTGTAACAAACAGATGCGTTTTTAGTTTCTTTTCAGATGTGGTCAAGTCAGGGAAAATCGTGACACAAGTCGGCAGTGTGTTCCAGGCTTTGGGAGCATATGAACTAAAGGCACGGTCTCCAAAAAATTTGAGGATCGTATGAAGTATAGGTAAACGATTAGATTCCAGAAAGCAGGTGGTACGATGCTTAGCCTGGTGGGGGGAGTAGATCCGAGAGATAGGCTGGGGCCAAAGAATGAAGGGACCTAAAAGTGAGTGACAAAACCTAGAAGTCAATGCGTTGCTTGACTGGGAGCCAGTGCAGGCCAACGAGAAGTGGTGTGATGCGGCAACTACGACGCTCACGACAGACAAGCCTAGCTGCAGAGTTGCGCACCAGCTGTAAGGCTTCTGATTGCACAGGCCGGTAGACCTGCAAGCAATGTTACAGAAGTCAAAAGGGGATGTCACAAATGCATGAACCGAATTAGATGCATTATCCCTGTCTAAACGAGCCTTAATTTTAGCAACGTTAGGTAGCTGGAATTAGGCAGGCTTGACTGTGGAACTGATGTGGTCGTCTCATGAAAACTCACTTTGGAACAGGACACCAAGATTTCATGCAGATTCAACAGAAGAAATGCCGGCAGAGCCAATTGTAAGCGTTACAATTTCCAGTTTATGAATCACACCTGGTTTGCCCATAACTGGTAAGTTGGTTTTATCATCATTCAATTCAAGAAAGATTGCTGCTATCCATATGGGAATGTCATCCATGCATGCAGCAAGGGAGTTGAGAGAATTCGACTTGCTCGAGGACTGGGAAGGATCAAAGCAAAGGTACAACTGAGTGCCATCTGCACAGAAGTAAAAGCCTTGATTGTGCCTGGCAATCACATCGGCTAGAGGGAGGGTATAAACCGTGAAAAGAACAGGACCAAGCTTAGAACCCTGGGGTACCCCATACTTCAGAGGTTTCTCGGATGATCTTTGTTCATTCACATATATACTCCGGAGTTTCCCACTGAGATAGGACCTGAACTATTGCAATGCAGTGCCAGTATTGCCCAAGCGAGATAAGAGGCGCTCAAGAAGGACTTAGTGATCAATAGTATCAAAAGCTGCCGAAAAATCGAGCAAAACAAGCAGAGAGACTCTATCTAAGTCTGCATTCCTAAGTAGGTCGTTATACATCTAAAGCAATGCCGACTCTGTGGACTGATTACCACTAAAACCCGACAGGAACATACTAGCAAGGTTTGAGGTTTCAATATATGAGTTGAGCTGCTCACGACTCATTCCAATGTCTTTGATGGAAACAGTTGAAGAGAGACTGGGGTTGGTCTAGTGTTGCTTTCTTGAGTGCTTGGCCTGACTACAGCCTTTTTAAGAGGTGCTGGGACACGAAATGAGGCTAGTGACACATTTATGATGCTAGTAATGCATGGCAGCAGCCGATCTATGCATCGTAGAAGCAGGACAGAGAGACTAGGGACCAGAGGACTAGTCGTCCTCTTTGATTAGGATATGACTAACTTCAGGACGAGGTCACTTGTAGCCTCCTTGAATGTAGACATTAAGGTGCTGCATGGAATGGAGGGGCATGAGTTCAGGGGGATGCTGCCATCCTAGGTATGGACTCCCTGATCTTGTCTATATTGTTGACAAAGAAGCTGGAGAAGCAATCAGCTAGATCATCACAGGGATCACTAGGGAAGGAGCTAATCTGGGAGCAGTTAAGGATTTCGGTTAAGGGTTTCAATTTAGGATGTAAATCATATGTAAGTGAATTAACCAACAACTAGATTTACGGTATGCCCCCTGCTGATGACTACCGTAGCCCCCACAGTGTATCGCTGTACTACAAAACTTAGCCGGACGAGTGCTTCCTCAGAAGTGAGGCACACGATCTCGGAGACCTGGAAAAGAATCAGCCATTCATCCTTTGTGATAGTCAAAGCGGTCCGAATAACGAGTCCACTTCAAAGCAATCGGGTAGCAAATAAAATAATAATTGCAGGCACATTTCAGGAGCCCTTGAACCACAGGCCCACAGGAGTAAGCACCGCTTAATGTGTGCAACCACATGTGTGGGCTCACATGCAGAACCGGCTCTGCAGCTGTAGAGAATGGAGAGAATGCACTCACATTGATGTAAAGGCAAAAAACCCTATACTGCTAAACCCCTAACTTCCGGGGAGATGGGGCACTCTGGCAATGCAGACTCATAGCAGCGCTTCCAATCGCACGTGACAAGCTCAATGCAAAAGCAAACCAAATAAGTCAGTTAAGTTGCTGTCGACACGACGGTACATCGTCGAGATTGGCAGCACAATCGACGTTGCACCTCTGCACTAATTAAGTCTTAATGCAAGGTAAATTGGCATGCTCGAAAATGACTAGGCCTATTGACATGCCACACGAGGCCTCACTGACAAGCACAAAACGTTGCAATCTGTCGTCACTGCATGCAATTCTCGAAGCCCCCAAGCTGTGGTACAAGCTAGACAGCGCCGGCCGGCGGTGGCAATGACCAGCCGTAAGATCAGGGAAGAGCTACGTTTAGTCAAAAAAGCCTCCGGCTCCAATTAGCCGCCGCACGGCAGAGAACTGGGACAGTGTGCTTACCTTTGCGAGCTCCGTAATAAAGCACACCTGGCTCACCGGGTCACGCTTCTTTTCCAGCACTCGTTGCAAGTTCTGCACCTGTGGCCAGCCGGTGCACAGCAGTGGACGCTGAGCACGGAGAGCAGCGGCGGCGGCAGCAGCAGCAGGGGCGGCAGAGGCACTGCCAGCCGAAAGATCGGGAGAAGGCAATGTCAAGCAGGGGGGGGTAGGTAGGTTGCCGGTAGGGCGCCACCAGCGAGAGCGGAGCAGCGGTGAGGCACCCCTCACGGCAGCAGCAATCGTGGTATCGACGGGTACGAGCTGCACCAATGCCCGCGCCGCGGCATCGCACCGAGCAACGGCAGCAGAAGCAGCTGCAGCAGCCGCCGGGCGGCGATACCTGCAGGCAGTAGGAGCACAGTGCGTCCACCAGCTTTTCCATACTGGTCCACAGGGCAGCTCTGAAGGCTGCCGTGTTGCCTGGAGCGGGCATCGCAGTGCGGCCCGGAGTTGCAGCTGCAAACCGACAACCGCCGAGCGGGCTAGGCAAAGCCATGCGCACCACCAGCAAAGCCCGGAGCATATGTGAGCACCACACAGCATAGAATGACCAGTGGCGCTAGCAGAAGATTTAAGCTTGGCTCACACAGCTTCCCTTATGAAGATTGCAAAAGCAATGTGTAACATTTAAATTATCTTTTATCTACAAAACCCCTAGCGCCCTAGAAAAGCCAATATCGAACCTACTATCATCGTGATTATTTGATCACAACATAGTGCTGGATATGTAGAAGTATTGCGTGTAATAAAACCCTAGGAGACGGTAAACAGAGGAATGGAGAGGGAGGGAGGAAAGAGAGAGAGTTAAGAAGTTAAGACAGAGGGCTAAGAGAGGGTTGGGAGGGAGGGTTAAGAGGAGAGGGGGAAGATAGTGAGTACAACCGGGAGAGCAACAGAAACAAAGAGAAAGAGACAAAAAGAGAACAGAGAAGAGGGCGAGAGAGGGAAAAAGAGAGCAATACAGACAGTGGAAGAGACAAACAGCAAGAGACAGAGAGGATGCTCAGCTTGTGTTCACAGAACAATCATTCAAAGTGCCACTACTATGCAATGGCATGTGGCAATGAGATAGACTCGACAAAGCAAGATGCAGAAGGTTTGACTTTCCTTTGCTAGCACATACTGCAGATAATTCTTTCAACGAGTTTATGGGCAGTACCAAGGTGACGTTGCAGTGACATGCTAGCGACAGTAAGAATTTGCATGTCACAGCCGATGCTGCTGAAGCTGGCGCGAAACACACGAAAGACTATGCACAATAACTAGCAACTTAAGCTTCGGTCAGATAATTGCAGTTGCTGCCCAGAACCAGCCTGTAAGTGTCGACACCACAGCGGGTAAGTGCTAAGTGGCGCTTCACTCTCTCTCTCTCTCTCTCTCTCTCTCTCTCTCTCTCTCTCTCTCTCTCTCTCTCTCTCTCTCTAACCTGATCTGCTGCTGCCGGCCGAGGTAAGAAGGCGCTGATCGAGTGCACGGTCGATCGCTTCTGCGGCTGACTTCTCGCACGATGCAACCACAGTGTATACAGTGGGGGCAAGCAGCGACAAGTTGTAGAAGACTTGCAATGGTGTAGCTATCTGTGCCTGACTCTGCAATGTTATAATAAAAGGTAAAATTAGCTAAGCACACAGCTCAAACCGTGATCAAGCACAGACTGTGCAAGGTGATCTATCTTTATGTTACGACATAGTGCATCGGCTGCAGCTCACAGTTCGATCAAATAAGCTCTGGTTGCACTACAAACACAGCTGCCTGCCTGCAGCCCTCGGAGGCGTTGGTCTCCCAACGGCAGGCCTTACTCACTACAGCTGGGTGCATGGCGATATGCTTGATGGGGCATGGGCTATTTAGTCGAGTAGCTCATCTCAATGGGAACTTTGGCAGTCTGAGCAAGGTTTCTAATGTCCTGCACACCACGACGAATTGAAGACACCTGACCAATGGAATATCTCATTCGATCTGAAGTGTGTTGTGTCCCTCTTGGAATCAAACATCAGTGAATTCGAAAACTTACGACCATTCGCATTGATGCAGGGCGATAAACGACATCTTCCGAGTGAGCCATAATGGCCCACTAGATAAAGAGGTTGCTTTTCACGAACTTAGTCCCGCGTTCGAATCCTTTGGTGGGTGATTCTTTATTGTTGCAAGCAGCGATGATGGCCTTAAGGGCTCTACTACTGCTATACTAAGAGGTTGTTAAATCAGCTGGTACTTTGTTTTATTTCCTCGTCCATTTTGGTCGATCCTCCATTCGACCTGTCCACACTGATGGAATGCTACAAAACTATGTCAGCCGATGTTTTTTTATTTGCTTGCTCTTCTGACTCAACACATCGTACATCTTCGGCCGGGTGGCTAAATATTCTCTGCAGACACTGAACTAGCTAGGACCACATGTATGTTTGAAAAAGCATAAGGAATATCAGAACTGACTGCCCATCAACTGTCACACAAGTTCGTACCAGTCTGTGCTTAATATGGGTCGAGTCAATCTTACATAGAACATGGTGAAATCACAGACAAATAAAAAATGATGATGTCGACCATCAAACATTTCCTTAACCCATAGCACCTTAACCGGCGATCCATACTAGCTAAGGTCAAGTTTAGCTTGGATAAAACATAGTAAAATCGCAGATCCACAATCCTAAAGTCCTGATGTCGACCATCAACAATTTCTTTAAAACATTCCCAGGTCAGCACTTTAACTGGCGATCCTTATGGCAACCTAGCAGTCCAATGTTCTAGCCTCTTTATATGCAGGATAAATAAGATCAGAGAGCCAATCCCCAAGGTAACATACCTACTAGTCTCATCAACCTCATTCCATTGCTCTATCTCAGAGTCTACCTTCCAGCATGCCATTACTAGCCTTATCTTGAAAAAAGTACTAGCTAATTAAAAAACTTATTTTTGTATAGCAGCAGAATAGCGTTAAAGACCATCCCCCACTGCTTGCAGAGGCAATAAAGGATCGCCCACCGTAAGATTCGTACCCCGACCTTCCGAGGTCGTGAAGAGCAACCACCTTATTTAACGTGACATCACGGCTCACCAAGTCCTCAGTCTAAAAAGACCGCCAGAAACCAGCCCTGTAAACCCATGCTTACTTAGTGGAGATGCCCAGATTCCCTGCTGTCTGCATAAATCAGACCAGGAGAACTTTAGTAACCTCTACCCAGTCTCCCTAATGCTACACCAATCAAAAACTGGAATAAGTATTGGCAGACCAGCTAACCTCTGTATCAAAACTTCAAACCTAGCAAGTCACGTCCAGACAGTTTTTAGAAGTTATTAATCCACAGCACACGACTGCTACAAATGTAACACGGCATTCTGAGTAATTTCATTTTAGGTAGAGTTTCTCTTCTACTTCAGCCAAATCTCCAGGCAGCATTTGATACCATCGACTACCACGGCCTTACTGAGTACCCACTATCTCACCTGGGTACCACTAGCAATATATCGCATGATTTAGGTCCTATCTCAGCAGGACATTTCAAAGCATTGATGTCAACAGGCAACAGTAATCCCCGGGGAGCCTTTACAGAAATGTGGTATAAAATAGATCTGTTGTTGGCTCACCTTTTTCCACAACTGTTCTGAATTTACAAGAATCTTCATAACAAAGCAGATTGATGTAGAGCTTCTCCATTGATGCTTCAATCGGCAGCATTTGACCCGATTGAACATCAAACTGATTAAGGTTCCACCTCAGAGAGACATTTCGGAGGGTAGCTGTAAACGTCTGACGATCACATAGGGAGCCCCTTAAAGTAAGGGGGTACATCAGGGTTCGGTTTTACACCCCCTTCTATTTACTATCCACCACTTACAACTATGGTAAGAAAGGCCACCTGGCTGGGCTACAAATAACTCACCGACGTTGGCCACAGGCACTGGCCATTCTGTTATAGTCAAGTCTCACATGGCAGATTATATTGTCATCTCATTTTATATCTCGATTTTTTCGTTCATAAGCTGTTTCAATGGTCCACGAGAGGCCAGAAAAATGTGAGGGTACTTGCGGCAGCATTAACAGTAGTACTGAACATAGTAGGAAAAACATAAAGCCCGTCGATAGCAGTTCGATTGTGCGG
This sequence comes from Cristatella mucedo, assembly GCA_009760855.2. NCBI lineage: Eukaryota > Metazoa > Bryozoa > Phylactolaemata > Cristatellidae > Cristatella > Cristatella mucedo. The sequence goes on along the minus strand of WPIO01000093.1, from coordinate 223,755 downwards.
CATTGGCGTACCCAGCAAAAACTACCAAGAAGGTGAAAGTAACCCGTCCGATTAGTTGGAGGGCAGGATGGCGCACAGGATGGCGCACGTTTGAGTTGGTTCGCGAGAACGCTACAGCTTTGTTCCTACCACAAAAACGCTGCAGCGTTGCTCCTACTTCAAATGCACGATCGTCAGACCGCGACCAGTTGCAATTGCAGTAGACCAGAGCCCTCAATCGGTTGCCCATATTGATAGCCCACCTATAAGATTACAACCGCCACCCACGCTCACACAGTTCCGAAGGGTATGGGCATGGATATGGGTACCAGTACCCAGTTGAGGGCTCTTCAAATGACGATTCCCCTGCTGCTGATTCTGGCACTTCCTTTCCAGCAATCTTTGCTGCTGTTTTGCTGCTCCTGACTACCTCGATTTTCACCATACCTCAAAGATGCTCCCCTTTTTTGCTGCCCTATGCTGGGATCGGCTTTTTTGGCAACAATGGCTTGCAATTGGCCAGGAGAGCGGTCAGTCCTTGTTCCTTAGATAAGGATACGACGTCTAAGTTGGTCCATGCATTTGTGACATGCCATCTTGACTTCTGTAACTCACTGCTTACTGGCCTACCGGCATGTGCCATCAGGCGATTACAGCTGGTGCAAGACTCCGCAGCTAGGCTTGTCTGTCGTGAGCATCGCAGCTGCCACATCACACCACTTCTCGCCGACCTGCACTGGTTACCTACCAGTCAAGCAATGGATCGACTTCAAGGTTTTGTCACTCACTTTTAAGTCACTTCCTTCTTTGGCTCCAGCCTATCTCTCAGACCTACTCCCCACCAGGCCAAGCATCGTACCACGCACTTTTCAGAATCCAACAGTTTACCAATACCTTGTACAAACCTCAAATCCTTTGGAGACTGTGCATTTGGTTTGCATGCTCCCAAAGTCAGGAACTCCCTCCCAACTTGCGTCAGAACATCCCTGACTTGACCACATTTAAAAAGAACTTAAAAACACACCTATTTAGGACAGCATTTAGTGGATCCCTGTGATTCGTCCTTCGTGTGCTGACACTGTGCATGCTGCCACTAACCACATTTGCATGCTGACCCTGTGCATGTCACCCCTAACCATGTTATTCATGTTGTCTATCAAGCATGATATTACTCACGATTCAATCGCGTTTCCCTTTGCAGCAAATGTAAAGCGCTGGGAAAGAGATTGAGTTCTCTGAGGGCGCTTTATCAAGTGCATTATTATTATTATTATTATTATTATTATTATTATTATTATTATTATTACTGGCACTAGCAACAACCAAACTGAGATCGATCGACCACGTGTGCAGAAACCTTTGGAGGGAAGTGTATATCTTGTTCTTCTGTTCATATATGACTATGGTTTCTCTGCCAAGAGCTCGAATGAAAGCAATAAGGAAGAGAAGTCTATGGTTGGAGTCGTGAAATGGGGCATATGCAAGAAGCTATTTTCGACCGTGCATGCCCAGGAAAGAAGGGGAGGTGCGAAATCACGACAACTGTCTGATCGAAGTCTCGAACGAATGCTGCCTTTAGTTTGCATGCTTCCAAAGCCTGGAACTCACTTCTGACTGACGTCACGACACCCCTCCCCCGACTTGACGGAATTGAAAAAACAAGCTAAACCTGCATATGTCGCTCAGAGCGTTTGCTCAGTCCGTGTGAATTAAGCATTGTTTTGAAAGTGTGCTGACTCTGCGCATGTTTTCACTGACTATTTTAAAATGCTTACAGCATACTCAAAGTGCCTAGAAAGGGATTAAGTTCCCCGAGGGTGCTAAATAGATGCATCATTATTTTTATTGTTATTATTACATTCATAACAGTCGTCTAGTCAGGCGCCGTGCTCACTAGCTCTCTTATCAACGAATGACCAGAAAACATGGCAGGCTTTCCCAAAAAAAAGTCGTTGCTTTCCATGTATGGCCAAACCAACAGTGCAAATGTACCCTCACAATACCATAATCATAAGTGCACGATTAGTGCAGAACTAGCTGAAGCTGTGAGCACAGCTGGCAAGACATACATACACTGTTTCATAAACATACCAAGATATACAAACATAGTTTCACAAACATAGATCAAGACATACAAACATAGTTTCATATATAGCCTTATCTAAAACAGTTCAGCTTCTTTCCACTCCTACCCCATGTGAAATGGAAGTGAGCACTAGGTTTCAAGCACTCGAGCCATCCCTATGGAACTTCAAAAAGATGGGCTGAGTACACAAGTACATGCACACTCATTCATGCATATGCCACAAACAGAAACTAACAGACGAGCGAGCAAACACATGCGCACACACACGCAGGGACATTTACACTTCATACTCATTCGATTAGAGAGCCTAGGGGATATCTGCTAATCTGTTTTCTGGGGGCTTTTAGGGGTAGGTTTTAGGTAGTCTCATGCTAAAATGTCCACACATCACACTAGTTACAGTAGCAATGCTATTTCAGTTTCTCTAACTGCATGGGCTTGTCATCAGACAAATTTGCATAAAGCTTCTTGGGGCTCATGGCAAAAACCAATCTAAAACCCTCTGCACATTCGAACATCCTGATTTCCTACTGGTCGCAGCCAAGGCTTCACAGCAAACACTGCCAAAATACATACATAGTTGATTGACCAGATCGAATTATTATAAGGATTGCAGAGCCTTGGCGGTAGAAGTTCGGCGTTAGCTGGGCTGCTAAACAATGCCACCGGGCCAACAGCGAGTCGTCAATGGCCATCACCTCTAGGGGCTTTAAATCGAAGAAATTCAGTGGCCTGCCATCACCATCGAACCACCAGTGGCAGCTCTCAGTCAACAGCAGACAAGGCGAACCTGTTTCGTTAAGGACATTCTAGGTCTGCCACGGTTCGGCTACTCTTCACCGGCGATGAAATCGGGCAGAAAGATGGACGCTTGCCCTCTTCCCAAAGCTTTCCCTTATGCTACGACTAGGAGAGTTCTTTTGCTGGAAATATAAAGTGCCTAGAAAGAGATTGACTCCTCTGAGGGCACTATATTAAATGTATTATTATTATTATTATTATTATTAAGGCAGCAGTGGCCCATCACAGATGCCTATGCTGCGTGGTCTCAGCAGTGGCTTATTTTCGTAGGCGAAGTGAGGATCTTCCTTCCAACACCGGTGAGAAAGTGTACAGCTGCGTTTATACGGCAGATTTCCCCACCGATTTTGTTCACAGTTCCTACCGATTTGGGCTATTACGTCACCATATGTCACAACATTTTCGGGGAGGAGCCTCACCTGCCAAGTCAGCAGACTCACCTGAAGGAGAATCTATCTCAGCTGTTTGGCACCAGCCGACCAATCAAAACCCCGAGACTCATCACACACACACACACACACACACACACACACACACACACACACACACACACACACACACACACACACACACACACACATGCGCGCGCACACGCGCACTCACGCACACACACACATGCGCGCGCACACACACCCCATGGCCAAAATACACGTGGCTGACGTTCGTACGCTCGAGTTATATTGAGGAGTTCAGAGCAAGTCCTTCAATATGGGATGCTGAAGCATTGTAACCAATGCTTCAGCCTTTTCTACATAGCATAAACCATGTGTCTGTTTATCAAATCCACCAACAAACCCGTAACGGCAGGCATTACTTAGCACTATTTATCCGTACACTCGTAGCAGCGGTGCACACTACTTGGTACTGTTCCCTTTCCCGGAACAGCTTTTTTAAAATGCTCATCTTCCTTGTATTCATATTCTTCTCATACTACACTACAATGATGACTGCTGCGGCAAACTCAACTTATGCCTGTGTTGGCTTGGGATCTCCGGGGAAACCCTCTTGCATACCAGCCTCCCGGAGTACAGGTTGTGGGCTGGACTAAGTTGGCCATCGAACCTGTCGTGGACAGGACTAAATCTGTCGTGTAAACGTACTAACTAGGCAGAAAGTCGGCGTCTGTCAGGAGGAAAGTCCGCAGTGTAAATGCAGCTTAAGAGAGGCATAGCCGCGCTACAACTGATCTGACACCTGGTCGGGCCCATCCCTCAACTTTTGCCCTTGCACTTGCCATCGACAGAGAAAGGATACGATTTGTTGGTCTAGAGCGCTGAGTGCAAAGCTTCGACACAAGAGGCAGCCATTTATTTAACCAGTCATCTCTAATTCCAGCAGACACCCGTACAAACTAGGTCACCTCACCAGTTCCCAATGGGCACAAGAGCCTGCACAGACAGCGAGTGAGGCAACAGCGTGCTTGCCTGTGTGCTCACTAGATCATAAGGTCAGCAATTTACAGGCGCTGCAGAGTGGCCAAAGCAAGAGTACTCGACTTCTTCCTCATAACTAGCCGAAAAGGCAGGGATGAAGAACGCGCTGCCATCACGCACCTTGCTTTCCAGTGCTTCCCTGAGCAATGAATGAGCGAGCACCTCAATGTCTCGCCTGGCTTGCTTGATCAACTTCCTGTCCTGCTCGATCACCTCGACGCCGGCTAGATCGACACCTTCGCATAGGTATGCTGAAAAGAAGGAGGGGCATGACGAATGGCCACTGAAGCATGCCACGGTCCACGCACCGGGTGTCAATAAGATACCGGTGCGGCACTTGCAGCTCAAGTGCCTGCATCGTCATGATCATCGTCATCGTCAACATGTCATCATCGTCAGCATGAACAACATCATCGTCAACATCGCATGCGCAGTTTTACTCTTTCATCGATATAATCGACCTTGCTAAACAGTGTAGGCGACCTGAATTTCTGTGCTCTTATTTGCATATATCTAAACTGGTACAGTTCTACTGATTTTCCACTGAATTCCATGATTCCACTTGCAGCACCATGCTCTACGCTCTGATAGAAGTGACGAGAAAGTTTCTCGGGCATTTTGCAGCGACCGACTGTAAAGATGCGTACAGTAGTAGCTCTGTGATGTCAATCATGCCTCTGCACAAACCAATGTCATATGATGTCCATAGCTTGATGCTGGTATTCCTGTTCCTTACCACCGACAGCAGAACAAATGCTGCCTTACTGAAATAGCTTCTTTTTCGGCAAGCATGCAGCAAGCAATTGCATAATAAGCAATAAATAACAAACGAAGCTCCACAGCTAATCACCAAGTCTGATCCTGACTCTAAGCAGATAAGCACTATCTAAACTCTATCTAGGCTTAGCTGCTACAAGTGACTGTAAGCAAGGCAGCCAAAATAAAACCCATCGAGCCTCAACAGTTGGTGCTAAAGATTGGTCTTTAAATGCAAGCAATTCAGTCACACACCACCCGTTTGTTAAAGGGCTCCTGTTGATCAGCAGATGAAAACAAGAATTTGCACTCATACCAACAAGGCTTGCCACAGTGTAGTTCCTACAATACCTAGTTGCATTGCCATGCCAGACATTGGCCTCATTGCATGCTCAGGTCTTTTCGTGAAACAATTCCGCTGGATCCGTCTAAAAATTTAAGACAAGTTTCCCTTCGACTTCTGAGTCTGGTGCTTTCTTTCCAGCTGCCCTAAGCTGCCACTTCTGGGCAGCTTATATCTCGGACCGGGCTCCTGGCTTGGCTAGGTGTTTTAGTTTATCTTCATTGCATGAGAAGCAGTCCACTGGTAATTCACACAGCAAGATGCAGACTTTGAGCCCACAATAGAGAGCTTACCGGTGCAACATTGACTTAAAGAGTTCTACAGGTGGCAGGACACTGAATTGAGTCGATTGGCACCAACTATTAGCCAATAGCTCACTGTGCCTTCATGGCACTTAATAATAATAATAATAATAATAATAATAATGATTGCCACAATAATAATGAAAGAAAGTAGTCTAGCATCCAAAGAAAAGAAAATCTCTGTCTAGGCACTTCAAATGGAGGGAAGGATGTCAAATATTTAGAGATGACATGGACATTGTCAACATGCATAAGCAAGCAAAAGACAGCTCAGACGGACGGGGCAAGCGCTGCGAGAAACAGGTGAATTTTGTTTGCTTCTTATAAATGTCTTCAAGTCAGAGGTTGCCGTGACATCAGTCATTAGTGGGCTCCAGGCTTGGGAGCCTACGAGCTGAAAACAGTCTCAAAACGACTTGACTTTGATTAAGAGGCAAAAGTGAACGATCCAAGTCTGAAGAGCAGTTGGCACTATGTGAAGTCTGCCGAGGATTTTGCATTTTAGATTTCTGATTTCTGCCTCGGCCTGAGCAAGAGAATGAATGGACCTGTAAGTAATTGATGGAACATTTAAGTCGACACACTACTTGATGAGAACCCAGTGTATGTCGGTGAGAAGTGATGCAATGTGGCAGTTGCTACGTTTACGACAGGCAAGCCTAGCTGCATAGATTTGGATCAAGTACAAGCACCTTAATGCACAAGCAGAAGATGTCGGAATAGTAAATTATAGAAGTCTGGATGGGAGACCATCAATGCATGGACCAGCACCAAATTTTTAGGGTGACAAAAACTGCTGTTCTCGAGCGTCAGGTCATAGCCACGCCTGGATAAGAGCAAGCTCAGAGCTGCATAACTGATCGACCCCTATCGAATTCATAAAATTGTCCCCTCTCCCACCGTGCACCACACCATTCATGCGCCTAGTACTTCCTTTGGGGTTAGAAGCTTGCGAAAAGGTCAGGCATGTGTTCGTTCTAACCTGCTTACTGCAGCAGTTTCACCTGCCAAAGTATCCACACACAATACAAGGTATCTATGACTAAGCCATATCAGTTATTTCCCTTAAAGTGACCTCATCAACGCTATGCTATTATCGACGAGAGAAACATGGTTAATGGAATAACACTTAAGACAGCAAAAACCCTGCTGGAAATACTACTTTGTTCTCATACACGACAGAGCATGTCAGCACATCATTTCAGCTACTAGGGAGCTAGTCACACAAACATCTCCCTGCTGGTGCACGTAGCACTTTCAGATGGCAAGAAGACCGAAAGCAGAAGGGACCTGTACATCGACACAACAGACACAAACATATAATACACAATGCAAGTGCCATCCGTTTGCTCACTGACACTACAAATTTCGCCACGTGTTCCGACACGTGAACTTCCCTTTCTAGCTTAACAATAAACCGACCCTTCTGCTCATAAGAACGATTCCGAGCAGTCCGCTGGGTGACACTTTCCACTGACGCATCACCTGACATGGTAGGCTTTCCTACATAATGGCCATTTTGCTTTTGCAGCTAGTCGAAGCCTCCTCCTGCTGCCTGTGCAATAGCACAGGGATGCACGCGGCATTGGCGACGAGGCTAGAAGAATGAGGCAGCACTTGTCTGCAAGACTCGTGCTGCGTGCCCTCTGCTGGAGCACCTGCATTCCTAAGCGGGACCTGAGCACACGGACGTGCGACAGCGGTATCAGCCCTATACGGCTGGTCTTCGGAAACCTTACAAAGGCTACTTAACCGAAGGCACCCATTACCACTGCAATCGCTCGCCTAATCAGAGCAGGGCAGATGCTATAGTCTAATTAACGCCCTCTTCCAAGGCAACGCGAACATGTGTGAACTAATGACGAACAAGTTTTTTATTTATTTATTTATTTATCGCACCTGCTAGGTAAGAGCAGCTCGGGAGGCAAGGACTAGGCGACAAAGAGGAGACAGAGCACAATGACGACAGCTAGTGGTAACTCGGCAAGCAGCAGGAGGCAAGCAGCCGGGCAGGCATTGCCTGCCCGGCTGCTTGCCCAGTATCGCGACTTACACAGTTCATCGAGAGTCTGGGCAGCTTTCGTGATTTCACGGACACCGCCCTGGAGCTGGCTTCGCAGCCGCTTGCAGAGGTACACTATTCGTATGATGCGGCGCAGCAGATCGCACGCCTCCTACAATTGTAACCCGTGGCAAGGACTTGGCATGCACATAACTGCACACGCGGCAAAAGCTCATAGATATATGTGTAGTCACTCCATCTCCACACAAGCAGATTGCTTCCTCTCACTTTGACCTGCATTGGAACAAATTCTTTGAGAGCATTGCTTGAGCACAGCACAGCAAGCAGCAGTATCAGCCTTCACTACTCAGCGAATGAAACGATCAGTTTGGAAAGAGGCGACCGACGAAGCAGTACTATGTCTGCAGCCAAACCGGCAGCCGGTCAAGGCAACTCCGAGTGTGACCAAGTTCATAACACCTGGGAGATTATCTCATTTAAACCAAAACAACCCAGTGGAGTTGTTGTGCCTACAGGTCGGACGGCTAGGCCGAGCCATGAGAGACTGTCATCGCAGCATGAATACTAATGGACAGACCATCCAGTGGAATTCTTGTGACTCTTAGCTGATGCATCGTAATATTATAAATCATTCAAAGACTTAACATTATCTCGCTATCGTGACATCCTTTGTCAGCTGGCTCTCAGCCTACAAAGTTATTGTTGGAATGAGTGCTTGGTCCCACGCCAAACAGCCAAGATTACAAGTGCCTCAAACAGCCACATCGTCATACTCGGCATGTTCAATATCAAATTTTGGTGCAAGTCCTTATATTTTCTCCCTGCACCCGAGCTTCAGCTGGTAGGGGAATAGATAATGAGCTGCCCCTAATCGCTTACTGTCGGAGCGGTTTGAAGCCGATTTAGCCACCTCATTCATGCAGCGGCATAAGGATGAGCTTAGTGCAAGCCGATCGGTGATCTGCAGGCGCCGCCCTGCCACAACTGACTGTGGCTCGTTCGACCCTATGCAGCACTGCGGACAGACGACGTTAAGTCAATTCAGGAAAAAAAGAAGGCTTAGGGCATTTTTTCCGAGTCAGCTATCACTAAATTGCAAGTGGCTCTGTCCTATCTCGTCAAGGTCATAGCAGCAAATAAGCTCGCTGTAGTCCAAAGTGGGTATATAGAGACGAAATACAATCCTAACATGCATGCCGTTTGCTGAAGCATCTGTGACATCCTGTCTCGACTTCTGTCAACTCACTGCTTGCTGATCTACCGGCCTGTGCAGTTAGGTGCTTACAGTTAGTGCAAAACTCGGTAGCTAGGCTTGCCTGTCGTGAGAGTAGCAGTTGCAACATCACACTACTTCTCATCGACCTGCACAGGCTCCCAATCAAGAAGCAGATCAACTTCAAGGTTCTATCCTTCACTTTTAGGTCCTTTGATTCTTTGGCTCCAGCCTACCCATCAAAACTCCACCCCCAAGCTAAGCATCGTGCCACCAGTTTTTTTCTGGCTCGAATGTTTAGCTATACCTCAAATCCTTTGGAGACCGTGCCTTCCCTTCATACGCTCCCAAAGCCTGGAACACACCACCGACGCAAGTCACAACGTCGCGTGACATGACGACTTTGAAAAAAAAAAGCTAAAAACGCACCTGTTTATCAAAGTATTTAGTGGGTCCTTATGATTCGTCCTTTGTGTGCTTATGCGTGCTGACACTATATATGCTAACACTAACCATATTTTACATGTTGACACTGCTGTGCATGTCACCTCTAAACCATGCTAAGCTTGTTGACATTGTGCAAGTTACCACTAAACATTTGAACATGCTTCCTTCACAGCAAATGTAAATTGCCGATACACAAACATTTTTACTAGTATCATTACATGATCCCAAATCGGTTTATCAGCTTCTTTTTCGGAATGTGTGCAGTGCTTAGAAGTTCAAGGTGTTTAGCTGTACCTCTAACCAACCTCTAATCCTTTGGAGATCATGCCTTTAGTTTGTATGTTCCCGAAGCCTGGAACTCACGCCTCACTAATGTCACTACATTACCTGACTGACTTTGCTACATTTACAGAAGCTAAAAACCCACCTGTTCCTCTAAGCATTTAATGGGTCAGCCTGAATTGTCCTTTGGGAGCTAATGCATGCTGACACTATGAATGCTATCACTAACTGATTGACATGCTTCCTTTCTAGCATATTTAAAGCCCTTAGAAGTGGAATTTTGTTCATCTATGTATGTACGTATGTATCTCCATCAGTAACTCCACAAAGTCATAAAGACCATGTGGGTGTTACGCAGGAGAGTTGTGTATAGCGCACTCACAGCCTAAGCGGCTTTCGGTACGCATTCGGTAGCCAACAGACTTCGTCTCACGCAACAAAGAGAAAGTGGGAAGCATAGCAGAGTCAGAGGAGAGCAGTTGAGGTAGTGAGTAGCATAGAAGTAGCAGTTCAGGACCGCTGAAAAAGATGTGCCATAGTCGGCAGTTGGAGAGTAGATGTCGTTGCGTAAGAATTGTGGAAGCAAGTTCCACAGTCTAGGACCTGCAGAGCTAAGGCTTCTGTCGCCAACTGTCTTTAAGCGGAGGAATGGGACAGCTAATTTATTGTCCACACAAATGACCTACTTTATAATTGTTATTATTATTATTATTACTATTAAAGATGGTAATTTAGCTCTCCAAAGTGCAATAAAACGATACACTAATCACTGTTATTATTATAAAAGCAAGACAAAGAGGCTTTGCATCCCAACTCGTCGAATGCTTGGGCCACCGGTCTAACCAATCTGTTGGGCTTGTGTTTTAATCAAGGCTAGGACACGTTGGACAGCCACTAAAGCCCACTCACTCACAAAGGACGGTGGTTTCGGCAAGGCCCGACACAGACACACAAGAGCAGAGCAGTGACCGGAGCAGTCAGTGCTGACTGACACAATGAGGTGCCCGACCGACAGCAAAAGCTTCTGTCGCCATCTTCTTCATCACCTTCATCAACGATCTTTAAAGTATAGGAATGCCAAAAGCCGCATAGGCTTTGGTATTTGCACTGCAGAAAACTCCCAGGCTATATTACCCACGTAGTCATTACGGCTTTGTGGAGCCACAGATGAAGATACGTTACATTTCATTACCGACAGCTCTTTCGTATTTGCTTGCGCTGCTTCCTAAATAGGTCTGAGGCTTCAAAGGTTTTTTCAAATTTTGCCAAAAACAGATCTCACCTATAGCATCGCGCTCAGTACGAATTTGGTGCTTAACGGCCTAGAGTAAACGAACAAACACGTGACCGATATGCAGACCTGAGCGTTTTCGTCCTCCTCAGCTAAGGCATGCTCTGGTCAAGATAAAATGCAGCACCAAAACACCGATCGTCTTCGAAAGCGAGTGCTCCAGCATGAGTCGAACCGTGAGCACTGAACAGATGCCAACAGCACCTCTATGTTTGAGCCACTAGGCAGGTGGTGGCATTCCTCCTGGGTCTTAGCCTGGGGGTTAAAGCATGCACAACGCGACCCGGTCGTGGATTCTTTGAGTCAGACAGCTGTTAATCCTTTATTGCCAACTAAAATTGGGGCGACAGCCAAAGGCTCTTGCACTGCTACATAAATGAGGCAGTTGAATCATCGAAGCTTAACTTTTTCCAGCAGGCCGGTTGGCAAGCAGTCTGCTTGTCAAAACGATCCATCAGTTCGCACCGCCCAGTAGCAGCACATCGCAAAGGTCAGCTCTCTCCCTCCCTCCCTCTCTCTCACTCTCTCTCTCTCTCTCTCCCTCCCTCTCTCCAGCCCTCCCTCCCTCTCTCTCTCTCTCTCTCTCTCTCTCTCTCTCTCTCTCTCTCTCTCTCTCTCTCTCTCTCCCTCTCTCTCTCTGACAATCAGTTGTCTCCCTTTCACGGCCAATCCAACCCCCTTCAAAGGCCACACCAAAGCCCTAACAGCACCTCGTCGGAAGGAGCAATCGGATCATCTAATTGGCAACTAACAAGTGCCACTGGTATCATTATCTTCATATGGATTGCACCGTGTGATTGGTAAACGCAACTGTTGCTGGCCACATTGGCTGTAAATGGTACTTCCGCCTGCTGGGCCCACACCAAACTCAGTGAGTGCACAGATTGCCCGGAGCAGCTGGTCGCTTGCCGGCATGCGTGCCTAAGCAGTTTCTCGGCATTGTTCAAACCACCTTTAAGTGCCTTCTGATACATCATAGCCAAGAATGGCAGCCGCTGCTGATGTCTAATTCAGCACCACTAATCACATCGATCAAGCACCCAAAGCATCTTTGTACTGCGGCCGGGAAGAGTGCTTCCGGTGTATGCATCTACTCAGTAAGAGACTGTCGACGAACTTTCCTCCCTCCAGCCGTGAGCCCGAGCACCACTAGACCAAGGAAGGCAAAAAGCCGGACAAAAGAAAGCTACCAAGGAGTAAACTGGGCTAGAAGCACTATACAAAAAAAGCTTCATTCCCGACCACATTCTCACCTATTTCAGACGCATAGTCCAGACAAGGAAAGGTCACATCCTGCCGTGCTGGTACCTTGCTAGTAAGGTCCAGTCTGGTTTTAGAGCTAATCACTACACCGAGTCAGCATTGCTTCGGGTGTCACTGGCACTGCATTGCAATGGCTCAGGTCCTATCTCAGTGAAGACTTCCGAGTATTGATGGACAAAAATCATCTGAGAAACCTCTGAAGTATGGGGTACATCAGGGCTCTGTGCTTAGTCCCATTCTGTTCACCGTTTATACTCTCACACTAGCCGATGTGACTGCCTGGCATAATCTAGGCTTCTACTTCTATGCAGATGACACTCAGTTGTACATTTGCTTTGATCCCTTCCAGCCCTCCAGCAATTCAAATTCTATCAACTCCCTTGCTGCATGCATGCATTGATGACATTCGCACATGGATGGCAGAAAACTTTCTTAAATTAAATGATGATAAAACACCAACTTACTAGTTATGAGCAAACTAAGTGTGATTCAGAAATTGGAAAGGTTAACACTCACAATCAGCTCTGGCAGTATATGTCCTGTAGAATCTGTACAAAATCTAGGTGTCATGTTCCAAAGTGACCTTTCATTGGAGGACCACGTCAGCCACACAGTCAAGCCAACCTACTTTCAGCTATATAACATTGCTAAAATTCGGGTTTACTTAGGCAAGGATACTACATTCAAATTGGTCCATGCATTTGTGACATCCCATCGCGACTTCTGTAATTATATACTATAAAATAGTATAGTATACTTACAGTATAGTTATAAAATACTGCTTGCAGGTCTACAGGCCTGTGCACTTAAGCGCTTACAGCTGGTGCAAAACTCTGCAACTAGGCTTGTCTGTCATGAGCGTCAAAGTTGCCACATCACACCTCTTCTCGCTGACCTGCACTGACTCCCAGTCAAGCAGCACATCGACTTCAAGGTTTTGTCGCTCACTTATAGTTCCTTTCATTCTTTGGCTCCAGCCTACCTATCAGATCACTCCCCCCACCAGGTCAAGCATCCAACCACTTGCTTTTCGGGATCTAATCGTTTACCTATACCTGGTAAGAATCTCAAATCCTATGGAGAGGATGCCTTTAGTTCGTATGCTCCCAAAGCCTGGAACTCACTCCCGACTTCTGTAATGCCATCCCCCGACAGTTGAAAAGAAATTTAAAACGCACCTACTTATGACAGCATTTAGTGGGTCCCTGTAATTCGTCCTTTATGTGCTTATGCATGCTGAACTGTTGCATGCTGCCACTAACCACACTTGCATGCTCACCCCTGTGCATGTCACCACTAACCATGATTGTCTTGCCGTCATTGACCATGCTACCACTAACCATTCGATCGTGCTTCCTTTGCAGCAAATATAAAGTGCCTAGACAGAAAGTGAGTTCTCTGAGGGTGCTATATCTGAGGGTGTATTCTCTGAGGGTACTATAATATATATAGCATATATAATAATATATATATGCTCTATATATATATATATATATATATATATATATATATATATAGAGAGAGAGAGAGAGAGAGAGAGAGCATATATTATTATTATTACTTGATAGCAGGGCCATTTGAGAACAGGAAAAGACAGACAAGGACTTGTTCACAGGACTAGAAAGGATCAAGTCATAAAGGCTGCCTTTATGCAATGAATGCACGTAGAACGAAGAGCTCACTTTGAACTGACCGGCCGAATCAGAAGATAATCAGTTGGAAAAAAACAGATCGCCCTAAGCATATGAAGGATTGACCATATAAATACTGAAAAAGACAATCTCCCTAGACACTACTATGTCTCTGCTTATCTTGAGACATCACGATGTGCATCGTACTAAAAAAAGGTCGGCTATAGGTAAAAGCTAATCCGACTCGTTGGAGCCTCTGATCCAATAGTTCACAAAAGTGCATCGCCATGAGACCCCAGGCAGGAAGAGGTCTGGAAATCAAATATGAACCGCTGCAACAAACGCAATTGCCTGAAGATAAAGACACTTATATGAAGAGTTTTTTTCAGGCTAGCATCTAAAGGACGATCGAAGCCTTTATTGCTAATGTCATCTCGGCTCCGACAGCTTACCAGTGCTCCCAGTTGCCATGAACACTTTGCCGGCAGTCAGCCGTGAGCTTTTCAAGGACAAACTCGGTATTAGTCCTATGGCCTGCGCAAATGCATATAGTGCCAATCGAAGAATTCTTCTCGAATTAACACGGGGGCATTGATATGCCGTATGCCAAAAGGGAAATGGTGTACTCAGGGAGCTGCCAGTTGCTTCTCGGTCAATCTCATCATTGCATACGTGTCCGAGTTATTCAAAGATTATTAATGTGGGTCAAGGTACCACAACCCGGGGAGAAAAAAGGTTTTAGGCCCACCAGACATCTTTGATGACAAACTGGTGCTTTTTATCAGAGCACTGGACTTTATTATATTACTTTACTTTACTATTACTATTACTTTATTATTATATTATATTACTGGAATTATAACACATTTGATAAAACACCCTCGGAGAACTCAATCTCTTTCTAGGCGCTTTACACTTGCTAGCTAGAGTGGCTAACTGTGCACAGAACAACGATAATATAGCTCTAGTTTGTAACTGCTGAAAGTTTGACCTTGCCCAAGAAAGTGCAATGGAGCAATGCCAGTAGGGTAACAACATATAACTCCCTAACGGTAACGATCTTTCTTTTTCACAATCGGAGGATGAGGGCTGCAAGGCTAATTAACAAACCCCGGAGGTTAAGCCATGCGTATCCTTCGTTAAAGGAGCTTCGATGGCTTCCGATTGATCGACAGATCTAAAGCTCTTATGCTGACCCACAAGGCCCACAAGACGGCTTGGCTCCTCCACGCCTAGCTGCACTGCTGCACCAGTTTCAGCCTCCTGGTCTCAGATCCTCAATCAACTGGCTGTTCCATTCCATCGCATAAAGACCATTGGCTACAGAAGCTTTTACTCTGCAGGTCCTAGAATATGGAACTCACGTTCATGATTCTTATGCAATGACATCTAATCTCCTGCTGCAGACTGTGGCACATCCTTTCTAGCCATCCGGAGCTGCTATTTCAGGCTACTCACTACCTCAACTGCCTTCCTGATTGAGCAATGCTTCTCACGTACTCGTCGTTGCACGAGTTGCAGTCTACTGGCTACCGCATGCATACCGAAAGCCTCTTCTGCTTTGAGTGAGTTATGGAACACTCTCCTGCGTATCACCCACTTAGTCTTCGTGGCTTTGTGGAGTTACTGACAAGAGATATATGACATTAATGGTATTACTCATTTTACAAGCTAATGTCCAAGTTCTGGCCACGGTTCTGCATGACTTCTAGACTTTCTTTTTACTCCTGCCGCTTTGAAACTACAAATTGGGAGGTGCCACATAAGAAGGTAAAAGCCCAGCAAGTTATCGCGAGAATCTACATTGGACGCCGGTATCAGCGCGGAAGGGGGAGGAGAAGACCTCGAGGCAGATGACACACAATGGCCTTCTTATAATAATAATAATAATAATAATAATAATGCACTTAATAAAGTGCCCTCAGAGAGCTCAATCTCTCTCTAGGGGCTTTGCATTTGCTGCAAAGGAAAATGCAATTGAGTGGTAAGTAAAATCATGCTTGAAAAACAAACAAAATGAATGACATGGTTAGAGGTGACATGCACAGGGTCAGCATGCAAATGTGGTTAGTGGCAGCATGCACAGTGTAAGCACGCATAAGCACATCAAGGACGAATCACAGGGACCCACTAAATGCTGTCCTAAATAGGTGTGTTTTTAAGTTCCTTTTAAATGTGGTCAGGTCAGGGGATGTTCTGACGCAGGTCGGGAGGGAGTTCCAGGCTTTGGGAGCATACGAACTAAATGCACGGTCTCCAAAGGATTGGAGGTTTGTACGAGGTATTTCCAGACTGTTGGATTCCGAAAAGCAGGTGGTACGATGCTTGGCCTGATGGGGTAGTATATCTGAGAGATAGGCTGGAGCCAAAGAATGAAGGGACCTAAAAGTGAGCGACACAACCTTGAAGTCAAGTCGATCCGTTGCTTGACTGGTAGCCAGTGCAGATCAGCGAGAATTGGTGTGATGTGGCAACTGTGACGCTCACAACAGACAAGCCTAGCTGCAGAGTTTTGCACCAGCTGCAATCGTCTGATCGCACATGCTGGAAGGCCAGTAAGCAGTGAGTTGCAGAAGTCGAGACGGGATGTCACGAATGCATGGACCAACTTAAGGGTATCCTTTGGTATCCTTATCTAAACAAGCCCAAATTTTAGCAATGTTATGAAGCTGAAAATAGGCAGATTTGACTGTGGAGCTGATGTGGTCGTCTAACGAGAGGTCGCTTTGGAATATGACACCTAGATTTCGAGCTGATTCAGCTGGAGATATGCTGGCAGAGCCAATTTTGAGCCAGCCTTTCCAGTCTCTGAATCACACTGGGTCTGCCCATAACTAGTAAGTTAGTTTTATCATCGTTTAGTTTTAGAAAATTTGCTGCCATCCATGTGCGGATGTCATCAATGCATGCAGCAAGTGAGTTGAGAGAGTTTGGGGTTCTCGAAAGCTGGGAAAGATCAAAGCAAAGGTACAACTGAGTGTCATCCGCATAGAAGTGAAAGCCTAGATTGTGCTTGGCAATCACATCAGCAAGAGGCACAGTATAAACCGTGAAAAGAACCGGACCTAGCACAGAGCCCTGAAGTACTCCATATTTTAGAGGTACTTCAGATGATCTTTGTCCATTCACGTCAATACTCTGGAGTCTCCCACTGAGATAGGACCTGAACCACTGCAGAGCAGTGCCAGTGATGCCCAGGCGAGTTGAGAGGCGCTCTAGAAGTACTTTGTGATCGATGGTATGAACAGCTGCCGAAAGATCGAGCAAAACAAGCAGAGACACTCTACCCATGTCTGCATTCCTAAGTAGGTCGTTGTATACCCTAAGCAATGCTGACTCTGTGGAGTGATTAGCTCTAAAGCCTTCAATCCTGAAAGCATTGCCATGCAACAGTCTGCCACTGGTGAGACGCATGCCCGAGGAGCAAGGTTCGTACAGCGTTTAAGTGGCTCGATCAGTTTCATCAACAAGGACATGCCCATTTTCTTCAACACATGAGCAAGGTAAAATCAAACAACACAAAAAGACAATATTGGCTTTGCATGCAAAGGCATTCACGTGGACAAAACCAAGCAGGAAGCAGCACATGCCTACACTTCGCGCATGAGAGAGAGAGGGAGAGGGAGAGGGAGAGAGAGGGAGAGAGAGAGAGAGAGAGAGAGAGAGAGAGAGAGAGAGAGAGAGAGAGAGAGAGAGAGAGAGAGAGAGTCGATCGGCCTCTATGTGGCAGCATCTCCGGACGAGGCCTAGCACGGAGGCAGGGCGATGCCGAAGGGCAGCGGCTGCGTTGCAATTAACAGCAACCAATAGTGAGGCACCATGCAAGGATAGCTCGCGCTAACTGCACTAGCTGCAGCAAGGATGCAAGTGCTACGTAAGTACGATACGTGCAGGCATGGATGCACGTGATACCGAGTGGTCCAGTGCTGACAATTTAGGCAACGCCAAGCTACTCGGCCACAGCGGGGAGCCGATAGGGTGATCGAGCAAGACCTGACTAGCCAGCTGCCTGCCTGCCTCAAGGTTCGAGGCTTGCTGCGGCAAGCGATCTGCACCGAGGCAGCAGCAGCTGCTGCTGCTGCCTCGAGTCTGCGCAGCCTGAGTGCCTACCTGAAGCCGTTGCAGCTGCGCCACGCGAGTGGCAATTTTCGCAAAAGGCTCAGTGACTTTGCCACGAATGCGTTCGACAGCTGCGAGAAGCGCCTGTATTCGCCCCTGCACCATCTGCAGCACACCTATCAAGAAACGCATGCGTCATGCGTCTGAGCACTGAGCAATGGCACCAAGCGGCACCACGGCAAAGAAGTGACTTTGTCTGGCAAAGCCGAGACGATGGGCCGGCCTGCTTTGCTAGTGTGGTGTACCTTCGAGTGTTTCGATGCTGTTGGCTTGCGAAAGCAAATTGCCGTGGTGGGTAACCACCTGGAAGGAAAAGAAACACAACGAAACGTTCGATCATCGGCCATCGGCCTTAATCCGGCAGCCCGCTGGCTGGAGGACAGCACGGATAAGTGGGACAGAGCAACGCATGCACGAATTTAGTATCTGGACGTATGGGTAAGATAACGGTGGGTTGCAATGAAGGATCATGGGTGCCAATTCCCATAATCCTTCGGCTTTTGCCTTTTACAAGCGCTGAATCAATGCGCACACACTCGTTACACTTATCCGGAAAAGGCTGGCAGTGAATGTACCTGTGCGTACACATATAAGCTTGGCTCATGCATGCACGAATATGTGCACCCACATGTGCACCCATATGTGTACGTGCATATGAGGTCGCACAAGAGCGTGTGTCACAAGAGCGGTGTGCATGTGTGTGTGTGTGTGTGCATCTATATGTGTGTGTCTGTGTGTGGTGTGCACGCAAGTAAGTGCATAAACGAGTGTGTACGTGTGCACGTATCATAGCAGATAAATCAAGCAGATGATTGGTCTGTCTGAATCGCCTCAAAGGAAACCGCAGTCATATTACCTAATCCAGATTATTTCATTTCCAAATTATGTAATTACCTAATCCATATTATCCAGATTGTGTAATTACCTAATCCGTATTACATAATCCAGATTATGTGCAGCTCCTTAGACCCTTGCTTAGCCATCCCACTCATCACTGAAACAACAGCAGGACCTTCATGGCCCTTTGGGACTCAATTCGGCACTTTACAGAATCGTCATTTATAGTGAATAAACAGTTTATCAAATGACATAAAAATACCGGCAGCTGATAGTCCGGTGCAGGACACAGTAGCACCTGGCAGGAACAAAGGCAGCAAAAAGGCACAAGACAAACAAAGCATAAGGCAGCAGCTGCACCAGCAGCTGTGAGTTCGAGGGACCTACCTATTCTACAGAGGACATGGTTACACTAGTGCCACCTTTGCTTACATTTTCATAGGTCTATGTACTGGCTTGCCTGTGGTGAGTGTACAGGTGAGTGCGGGCACAGGCAGGTGCAAGGACAAGAATGGTAATAGAGTCGCCGAGTGCAGTGTGGTTACTGATGGACATCTTGAAAATGCCATCTACCATGAAAAGACATTCACATGAAGTACATGTCAAACGATGCCTCATGGCACCTTGAGTGAGGCAAGTGATATACTCCGAGGCTTGGATCATGCCATTGCTGATGATAAGCTAGGCCCGCCCTGCATTTGTTCCAGCTTGCCTTAAAGAAGTACCTCTAGTTCACGGGCTGGTTGAGGGCCTTTCATTTGTAGCAAGCATTGTTGTTTGTTGGCTTTCTATTGACACGTTCTTATCAATTAGCATATGCTTGGCAGGCCTTTGCCTGTATTCTGCCATCACAATAACGGCCACTTATTGTAAACTGCGAATGGTGCTCATTGCCTATGAATAATAGTGAGTGTTCACCCTGCTGCCAGCAGATCACAACAGTCACCTAACGACGCCTGAGCATCGAGGCCTGCCGTGCAGGTAGTGAGCCCGACCACACTCATCACGAGAGGTATATCACTAGGAGGACAGCTGCAAGTACCCAGGACAGAGTCTGTCTGCCCTCGAATGCCCATGAATTATTTTTGAAATACTTTCCGTCTCTACAGATTCTAATCGCCACGGGAAGCTGGCAATTGCCATAGGCAAAGCATCTGCAACTCTAGTGCAGCAGGATGTTCGTAACAGCAGCCATGCGGTTCAATGCATATACAGCAGCATCGAATGTATCCACTTCCGAAAAAGAGCCATCACAAAACTAACTAGTAAAAATTTCAGAATAAGCGACCATGTGCAACTGGACGGTTAGGAGTTCAAGGGCTGACAATCACGGCTTCATCGTGGCAGATGAGATCATGTATTTCACCGTGGCAGATGCTGTTGTCGCAGTAACTATTGCCATGGCAACTGCTTCCTGACGCGGCCGACTTCAAAGCCGTACCTGAGCGTGAAGCTCCTTATTTAGCCGCAATATCCCTTCAGACAGTTTAGAGAGCTGGGCTGAGATCTGAATGCCGCTCTGGATAGCTTGATTAGCCTTCTGTTTCACATCAATATCGTCCAGTAGGAACTCCGACAGATTTTCTACAAAGTTTGTGCAATTTCTAAAATCTTCGGGCTATGAAATACGATTCAGAAATTGGTTTACCATATTATGGAGTCTGTGTGGCTTAGTGAATGCCAGTTGCGACCAAGCAGTCAGCGAGCGCTGGTGAGAAGCAGGCATCTGCTATGCATGCCCCGCTGAGTCGCAAAACGGAAAGAACAGGCGGCACTGATGATTGATAATTGTAAGTATTAAGTTGTATGTGGCCATAACTAACCATCCAGCTGCAATTCGTGCAGGACGCGATCCACGTCAAGACCGTCCATAGCCGCATCCGAAGAAAACTGTGTGGATAGGGTCCGCTGTGACATTGCCGTACTTCCGCCTTTTTCTCGAGATCCCTGTGATGCGGAAAACGCTCCCTCCCGCTTTTAAGCTTCACTATTTTTCATTCAGCTTTAAGAGTACCTCGAAAGAAGGCGACTGTTTGGCTTCTATACCCGCTATCACGCATGAGTGCTCCGTTAAAATAAAAGCTACTGATTGGCTACCCGGGGCGGCTCGATTATTTGAGCATTATTAAACTTTTTCAAATGTTTCTGGGTCACTAGCTCTAAGAATTAAACAGAAGAGGAATTTACCTGGGCGCGAGCATTGCTGATAGATTAAAACCAGGCGGCCACAAAATAATGCTCGTGCTTCTCGACTCAGGCATTGGGTTCGAGCCCTACATCAGGCAATCCTGTATTATCTGTTGCAAGTGGATAAATGGGGCTGTTGAATCAGCAACCGTTAACTTGTTTACTGTCTAGCCGAGTTTGGTGATTATATTCACGAAACGTGCATGTAGGGACCTGAGGCCTTTTATATTTATTATGGGATTACGTTTATGATACTAAAGCTGAATTTATACGATAGAACATGTTTATGCCAACGTTGAGTCAGACCCAGCTTGAGATTTCCCCGGGCTACACCCGGAGTCTTATTTCAGCAAAACATCTATCTTCTCATCTGCGATTGCAAAGTCCAGTGTCACACCAAAGCCAGCCGGAGAGAGAACGAGGAAAGCTTTATTCAGCTGAAACAATACTCTGTTTTGCAGAATCTGATGCGCTGGTCCATCGACGCGTTCTGAAGATGTCTTACTGGTGGCGACTGATGTAGGTTTGGTGGGTACCGGGTAAGCAAAAACCAAGAAGAAAAATGCCTGCCCAAAAAGAAAAACTTTGGATTTGAGATTTTAGCCGTGCGATCACTGGGTGAGTAGCGTTAGCCAGCATGTTGATAAGCTCCAGCGTAAACACTGCCATTAGTTATCAAATACGTGTATTTGATGAACCCTGGGAGAACTCAATCTCTTTCTAGGCACTTTACTTGATATGTTCTATTGGATATATTTGTTACAGATGCTACGTATGCAGGAAAGGAAACTCCTACGTTTTGCAACTAACTGCCCTACCAACACCGCCGCGCGGGGCGACGGCTTTAGATTTGCCTGGTAGTAACCTGCCGGTGAGGAAAGAGCTCAGCTTGCCTGTTACATCATTTCGTTATCGTCATTCAAAATACATTCCTGAATGCAGTTGCTGTTGCTAGGGTCCGTTACTTGGGCATTAGCAAAAGAAAACCAAAGCGTGGCTAGCACAAGGAGGGGCTACTGCCGGAGGCCCGCTCGCTTGGTATTCGCATCGTTATCTCGAGCCGCCCTGCATGATGTCCCTCAAGCATTGTTGTGAATCACTCTAACTTAATATTCATCAGGCCTGCAATGACCCCGGCGGCCCATCTTAACGATTATCTTTGGAATGGTCGCTCAATGTGCAACAAACCCCCTATGATTCATAATATGATTGTTGACGGAAATCTCGACCTGTTCGCCTTGACCGATACCTGGCTGAAATCGAATAACTTCCCTACCGACTCTACTTCGACAACCTCTTCTTTCTTGTATACAACTAGATCAATGAAATCTTGTATTGGACTAGCCGTCATCGCATGCTCACCCTTCAATTTCAGCCGTTTGCAGTCCCCTAGAAGCAGTCTTTCGAATCTCTTATTTTGAGTTCATCCGACAACAAGCTGCCAGTGGTGGCAGTAGCCTATTGCCCCAGGTACCAAGTCTTCCTGTATCTCAGATTTATGTGATCTTACTTCGATTATGGGTGCAATAAATCGATTTTTGCTCTCGTGCTGATCCCAGTCAGTCTACAGTGTGTGCCCTGCTACAGTGTGTACCCAAAAACGTCTACAAATCGTGAAACCTCAAAATCCCTGTCATCGATGCTATCCATGAGAGAATATCTTTTTTTTGCTCCTGCTGCTCAATCCCCCTGCCGACCTGTCATCGTCAGTAGAATGCTACAACACGACACTAGCTGTCGTGCTCGACGAGTTTGATTCTCTGACTAAGCGAACTGAGCGCTCTCGCCCAGATGGCCTACGGTTTACCACAGTCATTAAACTAGCAAGGTCTACTAAGCGTAAGCTTGAAAAAGCATACAAAAGATCAGGACTGACTGTCCATCGACAAGCATACGACTTTACATCATACCAATTGATCCTAGCAAAGGCTAAGTCTAGCTTCTTGCTGCTAAGTGAGCATGCTACCGCCAACCATTCGATCGTGTTTGCTTTTCAGCAAATGTAAAGCTCCTAGAAAGAGATCGAGTTCTCTGAGGGCGCTTTATCAAGTGCGTTATTATTATTATTCTATGCAAATATTGTTGATCACATTCGCACAATGCAAAGATACGCATGTCTACGATCAACCATCTCCTTAAAGGCTCCCATGTTAGCTCCTGACCTAGTGATCCTCTTGCTGATCGCCTCTCTTTGCTTCTTTACCAAAAATAGACAAGATCAGAGAGTCCATCACTGCGGTGGCAGCATACCCCTCTTTGACTCATATCCCTCAATTATGTGCAGCACCTCAAAGTCTTCTTTCAAGGAGGCCACAAGTGACCTCATTCTGAAATCCATCTCCCAATCAAAGAAGACTACTACAGTCGTTCCTCGTTTATCGCGGTTAATATGTTCCAGAATCTACTTATTCCAAAGTGACCTCTATAAGTGATTCAGAACAACGATGCGCACTGTATCATTTTCACTACCTCGATCAACTTTTTAATGAATAGATTTGAAAAAACCGAGATAGAATGAAGCCGAAAAAGTCGAAGCGAGATGTGGCGAGAGACGACTGTAGACCTCTGGACCCTAGTCCCACTGCCCTACCTCTACAATGCATAGATCTGCTGCTGCAATGCATAACTAACATAACACATTTGTCATTAGCCTCGAGTAACGTCTCTGCACCTTTCAAGAAGGCTGTAGCCAGGCCACTACTTAAGAAAGCAACACTAATAATAATAATACTAACACACTTGATAGAGAAATTGGGCAACTTCCGCTCAATCTCCCTTCTGCCGTTCTAATCAAATACATTGGAACGATCTATGACAGACCAGCTGAATTCATATATTGAAAATTCAAACCTAGCAGGTAAGTTCCAGTGTGATTTTAGAGCTAATTACTCCACTGAGTCAGCATTGCTTCAGGTGTTTAACTGCCTTCCTAGAGATGTTGACTTAATTAAAGTCTCACGGCTTGTTTTGCTTGATCTACCGGCAGCGCTTTATACTATTTGTCACCAATTCCTACTCGGATGCTTATCACCTCGCTCGGGTACTGCACTGGTTCAGATCCTATCTCACTGGGAGACTGCAAAGTATTGATGTGAACAAACTAAGATCATCCGAGGAGCCACTGAATTACGGTGTATCTCAGGGCTCTGTGCTTGGTCCGCTTCTGTTTACAATATGCTCTCCCTCTTGCCGATGCGATCGCCAAGCACAATCTAGGCTTTCACTTCTATGCAGATGACACTCAGTTTTAGTTTTACCTTTGGTTTTATTCCTCCGAGCCCTTCAGAAAGTCGAATTCTCCCAACTTCTTGCTGCATTTATTCGACATCCGACATCGACATTCTACATCCGCACTTGAATGGCAGCAAGCCTTCTCAAATTGAACGACAATAAAACCAACTTACTAGTTATGATCAAACCAAGCGCGACTTGAAAATTGGTAAGATTAGCGCTCAAAATCGGCTCTGCCAGCATATCTCCTGTTGCATCTACACGAAATCCATGCGTCCTGTTCCAACGTGACCTTTCACTAGATGACCACATCAGCTCCTCAGTCAAGTCAGCCTGCTTTCAGCTACATAGCGTTGCTAAAATTCGGGCTTGCTTAGATAAAGATATTAAATCTAAACTGGTCCATGTATTTTTGACATTCGTCTGGACCTCTAACTCATAGCTTGCTGAGCTATCGGCGTGTGCTCTCATGGGCTTACAGTTGGTGCAAAACTCTGCAGCTAATCTTGTCTGTCGTGAGCTTTTTGTTGCCAGTTGCCAGATCACACCCCTTCTAGCAGACCTGCACTGGCCTCCAGTAAAGCGGCCTATCGACGTCAAAGTTCTGTCACTGACTTTTACGTCCTTTGATTCTCTGAGTCTGCCTACATATCAGAACTACTCCGCACGAGGCCTGGCATTGTACCCTCCTGCTTATGCGACTCAGCTGCTTAGCTGTACTTCGAACCAACCACAAGTCCTTTGGGGACCGTGCCTTAAGCTCGCATGCTTCCAAAGCTTAGAACAAACTCCCGACTGACGTCACGGCATCCGCCGACTTGCCGACATTTAAAAAGAAGCAAACGCACCTGTTTATCGCAGCATTTAGTAAATCCTCGGGTTCCTTTGTGTGCTTCGTTATGCTGACATTGTGCATGCTGCCACTAACCATACTTACATGTCGACCACTGTGCATTTCACCTCTAACCAGGTTAATAATAATAATAATAATGTACTTGATAAAGCGCCCTCAGAGAACTTAATCTCTTTCCCAGCGCTTTACATTTGCTGCAAAGGGAAATGCAATTAAATGGTAAGTAAAATCATGCTTGAAAAACAAACAAAATGAATGACATGGTTAGGGGTGACATGCACAGGGTCAGCATGCAAATGTGGTTAGTGGCAGCATGCACAGTGTCAGCACGCATAAGCACGTGAAGGACGAATCACAGGGACCCACTAAATGCTGTCCTAAATAGGTGTGTTTTTAAGTTCCTTTTAAATGTGGTCAGGTCAGGGGATGTTCTGACGCAGGTCGGGAGGGAGTTCCAGGCTTTGGGAGCATACGAACTAAATGCACGGTCTCCAAAGGATTGGAGGTTTGTACGAGGTATTTGTAGACTGTTGGATTCCGAAAAGCGAGTGGTACGATGCTTGGCCTGATGGGGTAGTATGTCGGAGAGCTAGGCTGGAGCCATAGAATGAAGGGACCTAAAAGTGAGCGACAAAACCTTTCGTACCTAGCTGAACTGCTGCATCAGTTTCATTCGTACCTAGCTGAACTGCTGCATCAGTCTCAGCCTGTTCGCGCCCTCAGGTCCTGTGTGGACAATAAATTAGCTGTCCCATTCCTCCGCTTAAAGACAGTTGGCGACAGAAGCTTTAGCTCTGCAGGTCCTAGACTGTGGAACTCGCTTCCACAATTCTTGCGAAACGACATCTACTCTCCAACTGCCGACTATGGCACATCTTTTTCAGTGGTCCTGAACTGCTACTTCTATGCTACTCACTACCTCAACTGCTCTCCTAACTCTGCTATGCTTCCCACTTTCTCTTTGTTGCGTGAGACGAAGTCTGTTGGCTACCGAATGCGTACCGAAAGCCGCTTAGGCTGTGAGTGCGCTATACAAAACTCTCCTGCGTAACACCCACATGGTCTTTATGACTTTGTGGAGTTACTGAAGGAGATACATTGCAAGTCAATCCGTTGCTTGACTGGTAGCCAGTGCAGGTCGGCGAGAAGTGGAGTAATGTGGCAACTGCGACGCTCACGACAGACAAGCCTAGCTGCAGAGTTTTGCACCAGCTGCAATCGCCTGATCGCACATGCTGGAAGGCCAGTAAGCAGTGAGTTGCAGAAGTCGAGACGAGATGTCACGAATGCATGGACCAACTTAGACGTGGTATCCTTATCTAAACAAGCCCGAATTTCAGCAATATTATGAAGCTGAAAATAGGCAGATTTGACCGTGGAGCTGATATGGTCGTCTAACGAGAGGTCGCTTTGGAATATGACACCTAGATTTCGAGCTGATTCAACAGGAGATATGCTGGCAGAGCCAATTTTGAGCGTCAGCCTTTTCAGTTTCTGAATCACACCGGGTTTGCCCATAACTAGTAAGTTAGTTATGCTTGTTTACATTGTGCATGTTACCACTAACCATTTGATCATGCTTCCTTTACTGCATGCGTAAAGGGCTTAGAAAGAAATTAAGTTCTCTGACTGTGCTATGCAAATGTATTATCATTTTTTAAAGGCACGTCTCTCGGATAGAACAAGGGCTGCGTCAAAAGGTGGGTTTTAAACTTCTTTTTAAACATAATCAAATCGGGGTCGACGCGATTTCATTGGGTTGTGAGCTGGAAGCTTGGTAACTGAAGGACTAGAAGCGAGTTGCTAGCCCTTGCTGATCGCATGGTCGTGGGCTTAAGACGTGCGACATATATCAGGTGATGGCGCGATGGAGACTAAGTTCACTTAAGGTTACGCAACAAATGAATTGTATTTATTAATTTTTAAGGGACCTTCTCCAAGGGGTTGACAGTAGATAATGCAAAGAGTTAGAGGGTACAAGGGAGCAACTGGAGCTGGAGTGACGCGACGGAAGACCTGTCGCGTAACTATTACATATGAGCCGCAGCAAGGGAATGCAGGGGCCTAAAAAGGGGGATTCAACGAGACTTTGAATAAAAAATAAGAAAATAAAAAAAAAGTAAAATCCCGATACGCTGCTCGATAGGTAGGCAGCCAGTGCTGCCAGCTGGTGAACAGTGGTGCAATGTCGCAGTAGCGACGTTTACGACAGATAAGAGTAGCTGCTGAGTTTTGCACCAACTTTAAGCATATGTTATTTCCTTTTCAGAAAGTCCGACGAGCGGTGAGTTACAGACGTCCAGTCGGGGATTTCACGAATGAATGGACCACCTGGCCCAAATCTATGCAATGTTAAATAGGTGAATCTGAGCACATTTTACTTTGAGTCTGTGACGCCCATCTAGAGACAAGTCGTTCTATAAGAGTACAGCCAGATTCCGGATTTAAGACTACTGGAGCTGTGCTGACAGAGCCTCTCTGCAGACTTTTGCTTTCTAGTTTATGAGGAGCACTCTGCTTGTCCATAATTATTTAAGTGGCTTGTCGTTAATTTATTTCAGAACGTTTGATTCTATCAAAGTTCCCATAGCAGCGATAGAGGCCTTTGAGCTCACAGAGTTTCACATGCAGGGCAGGATAGGAACAAAGCGCAATTACTACAGCGTGTGGGTCTCACGAATAACTGCGATACACTGAGATACAGTTGCAATTACCATCAAAAACGTCAGAAGATTATGGTTTTAATTCAAAATTATATGCAGTTATGTTACGAGTTTACCCACAAAATCTCATTAAATGGCGCTTGGGCGTTCTCATGCTATACCGTCAAATTGCTCGGGCCAGACAGGCTACTTATTTATTTAAACGGCTATACAGCTGCCGTTTCCACAAAAACTTTGCGAGACTATACCAAATTATAGAGAAAAGTATGCCAATTTTACCCCCTAAATTGCATACGATTGGGCTTGCTTGTTATCATGCTATGGCTTCTTATGGCCCGGGCCAAATTGCAGCCTAAAACATCCAAGTTGCAATAAAGCTGCCATTTCTACAGAAAGCCTCATGAAACTGTTGTTTTGATTCCAAAATATAGACACTAGTTTTCGAAATTCACCCTTTAAATTTTATGTGATTGAGCAGCTCCTTTAATTATAGACTCCAGTGGCCCTGCCCAGATTGCAGCCCTAAATAATCGAACTGCGATAAAATGATTAATACATTTGATATAACGAACTCAGAACTTAATCTCTTTCTAGGCATTTTACATTTTTGCTGCAAAGAAAGTCCAATCAAATGGTTAGTTTTAGCATGCTCAGTAAACAGCAAGAATAACTTGGTTATGGCTTACGTGCACAGGGTCAGCATGCAAGTATGATTAGTGGTAGCATGCACAGTGTCAGATAAAGCTGCCTCCATTTTCTAGAAAAAGCGTTGCGCAACTGCGATTGTGATTCCATATTATAGAAAACAGTGTTCCGGGTTTACTCACCACATGTCATACGATTGCGCTTACGGGTTCTAATGCTACGGCTTCCGATGGCCCGGTCCAAATTACAGCTCCTAACATTTGAACCACAATAAAGCTGCTATTTCCATAAAAAGCTTCGCGAAACTGCAGATGATAGAGAACAGTATGACAGGTTTACCCATCAAATTTCAGCCCATTTCGATGGCCTCCAACGGCCCGGCCTAAATGAAAGCCCTAAATAGTCAAAATGCGACAACTAAGCTGCCAGTTTAGCAAAAAAGCTTTTCGCAGCTGTGAATTTGATTGCAAATTATAGCTAGCAATATTCCAGGTTGACCCACCAAATTTCACGCAGTTGTACTTGCTCATTTTCATGCAATAGCCTTAAATAGCCGGCCTAGCCAGCATACTCACACAATCAAACTACGATAGAGCTTTCATTTCCACAATCGGCGTCGCGAAGCTGTGGTTTTGATTCAATATTATTGAAAGTGTTTTTCCTGGTTGGAAAACTAAATCTCAAGCCATACCGCATGGGCATTTTTGTTCTATCTTCTTCAATGGCCAGGACCAGTCAATTTCGCTACATATTACATAAAATTTCTAGAAAGAGATTAATTTCACTGAGGGCGTTATGCAAATGTATCATCATTATATATTGTGATTGCAATACAGCTGCAATTTCAACAATAAGTGTCGCGAACTTGTAGCTTTGATTCTGTGTTATACCAAAAAGTTACCTGGTTTAGAAACTTCATTTCATGCGATGACCCATGCGTGCTCTTACACCATGGCCTCCAATAGACCGGCACGCTCTGTATTTTTGGACTGCAGCACAGCTATTATTTCTACCATAGGCACAGCGAAACTGCAGTTTTAATTGAACATTATAGAAACCCGTCTATCGGATTTACCCACCAAATTTCATGTGTTAAAGCTGACACGTTATATTGCTATGGTCTTTGATGGTCCGGACCATTGTAGGTCATCGCATCGGAACTCAGGTGTGCAATGTAACGGAATTTGGTGGGTAAACCTGACACACTTTTGCCATACTGTCGGAATAAAAACCAGTTGTGCCACGCCTATTGTGGAGACGGCAGCTGTATCACCATTTGAGTAAATAAATAGCCTCGGTGGCCCGGGCCATTTGAGGATATAGCATGAGAATGCACTAGCAAAATTGCGTGAAATTTTATGGAAAAACCCGTAACACTATTCTGTATAATTTGCAATGAAAACCGCGGTGTGCGGACGTTTGTTGTCAAAATTGCAGCTGTTTCGCAGTGTATTGCAGCTATTCGTGGGACCGCAGCGTGTCGTAGGGATAGAAATTAAAGCATGGACTATTCTTGGCGATTTACATCGACAGAGGAGAGTAAAAACTATGAACAGTAATTCACCTAAATCTCTCTGGTATCCCATTCGTCTAAAAGCTCCTGAATAATCGTTTTCCATTGACATCTGTTCTCTGAATTCTCCCACTGAGATAAGACCTAACCATTCTTTTTAGTACTACACGAGGAGTAGGTCTTTTTTACGAGTCGTATTTGGTTCTAGAATGGCCAACGTCCAGCCTCACTGTTCACGATTTATTTCTCGTCCGTGTAACAAGGGTTTCACAATAAAAATTGCAATAATAATGCATTTGTATAGCGTTCTCAGAGAACTAAATCTCTTTCTAGGCACTTTGCAGATCCTGTATAGAAAGCATTATCAAGTGATTAGTGGTGACATCCGCAAGCAGCAGGAAGTGTATGCAAGTACATGCACACAAAAGACGAATCACGAAAACCCGGTTGCAAATGCTGTAATAAACAGGTGCGTTCTAAGCTTCTTTTTAAATGTCGTCGTGTCAGGGACGTTGTGACGTGCGTCAGTATAAAAGTTAAGGGTTTTGGGAGCATTGGTACTAAAAGCACGGTCTCCAATGGTTTTGAGGTTCATACGAGGTATAGATCAACGATTCGAGTCAGAACAGCGGAATGTACGATACTTTGCCTGGCTGGGTAGTAGTTCTGATAGGTAGGCTGGAGCCAGAGAATGGATAGACCGAAAAGAAAGAAACAGAACCTTGAAGTTGGTAAGCTGCTCAATTGGGAGCCAATTTAGGTTGACAAGAAGTGATGTGATGTGGCAACTGCTACGCTCACGATAGACAAGCCTAGCTGCAAGAGTTTTGCACCAGCTGTAAGCGCCTGGTTGCACACGCCGATGTACCAACAAGCAGTGAGATACAGAAGTCTAGACGCGATGTCGCAAATGCACGGACCAGTTTCGATGTAATAGCCCTCTGTCTAAGAAAGCCTGGATTTTAGCAATGTTATGTAGCTGAAAATAGGAAGACTTGACTGTGGAGCTGATGTGGTCGTCTAATGAAAGGTCACTTTGGGATAGGACACCTAGATTACTTGCAGATTCAACAAGAGAAATGCTGGCAGAGCCAATTTTGAGCGTTAGGCTTTCCAATTTCTGAATCACACTTGGTTCTCCCATGATTACTAAGTTGGTTTTGTCGCCATTCAATTTAAGAAAGTTTGCTGCTTCCCGTGTGCGGATTTCATCAATACATGCAGCAAGGGTGTGTGGAGAATTTGACGTGCTGGGGGAGGGGGGTTAGTTGTATGTACTTGCGTCGACTATCAAGACATTTGAATACCTCGAGGTTAGAATCAGTAATCACAGCAACCTGAAGTGCACTAGGGTCGCTCCAATAGATCAATATAATTTCCCGAGATAAAAATGGCTAAATGGAAAATGCTGCTGATGGTCCATGTTATCAAATTTGCATTGATCTGATTTGAGCTGATCCGAGCGATCGCCATTATGTGGGTCTTAAACTTTGCTAAAACGCCTGATCGTAAAAGTAATCCAAAACTGCTCTTCAAAAATTCTTGGCTGGATGTAGAGACCGTGCATGTATCAGTGGGGATGGGCCGCCATAACTGTGCCACATTCGGCAAACATGGCTGCATAAGTAGCAGGTGCGAGACACAAAAACCAACGTCCCTGGGTGGGCTCGAACCACCAACCTTACGGTTAACAGCCGTACGCGCTAACCAGTTGCGCCACAGAGACTTGACAAACAGAATCCATGTTTGTTACTTAAACTATGCTTTGGCGAACTGCATAATGAGCTGCTTTATTAGTCAGAGGGCCTCCGCTGGCGAAATAATTTACGGCATGTTTGGCTGACGACGTCTGCCGCGTCTGCCGATACGGTACTTGAGGAACAGCAGTTCTCCTTCTGAATCCTAGCGGTGCTCTCGGGCGCTGGGCGTTCAGCCACAGGTTTCTTGTCGAAATGAATTTGTTTGTCTTTTATGGAAACGCTGGGCGGTAAGCCGCCCGCCCAGCTTCGTTGAGAGTCGACTCATGATATCCACTGCTTCGCCGGCAATGTTAACCAGTGCGGTGCGCTCAGTGTCTAGGCGATCCTCTATGATGATTTAGGCTCTCTGAAATCCCTACATACGAAGAAAGAATTAACTCGGTGCAAAAGATTATTATAAGAATCCTCAGAAAGGCAGTCATGTCTTCCACAACGTAGCAAGGTATATTAAGAATGAACTCACTACTCATTAGCCTGCTGCCGCCAACAAACAACTCACTTCTAATTATGCAGCAGAACTATAAGAAGTATTTATCAGATAGGTATGTTAGCATTAGAATGAAAAAAGCTCGGACTCCGCAGCTGTCACGTGCTGAACTAGAGACAACTTTGGATGCCAGCATTTAGAATACCTGATTCAGGGTAACCATCGTGTCTCGATTATTTACCTTTGGACGAAAGCCGAGTCAGGTGGCTCAACAGAACAACCCAATTGCTGGTTAGAAAATCTTTCGTTGAATCCCGGTTTTAAAATGACTTGAGATCTCTGCGATTTAATTCTATCTCTGTGTTTATTCCAATAATAGCTCGTGTGTTAGTGCTGTCACGATCCAGAGACCTTATTGACATTCATGCCTGCCTTTCCTCAATACTTTAGCTGTGACAGTCATGAGCCAAAAATAGATGAGTGGATAAGAGCTGTAGCTAGCCTGTACGTACTTGGCTCTCAGTTACTGCAGAGAATCTCTTTTATTGAGAAGCAGTTTTGGAAAAATTTTAATTAATCCCAAAAATATCCGACTACAAATAATAGCAGCTGAGTTCTACTAGAAATGTGATCGTGAATCTAATACATTTAAGTCTGCATGATATGAAGAATTATTACAAGCTTTAGTAGATCAGCCTTAAGCATATCTAGAGGCGGAAGTTAATGCTTCCGTGTAGGTCACCTGCTGCTCAATCCCCTTCCGATCTGTCATCATTGGTAGAATGCTACAACACGACACTAGCTGACATGCTTGACGAGTGTGCACCTCTTTTACTAAGCACAGTTTTCACCCTCGCCCAGACGGCCTGTGGTTTACCACAGACATTAAACAACTAGGTCTACTAAAGATCAAAAGATCAGGACTGACTGTCCATCGATGGCAATAATAAGCCCATAGGGCTACGCTCCCTCAATTGCATGCAGTACCTCAATGTCTACATTCAAGAAGGTCACGAGTCACCTCATCCTGAAGTTCATCTCGCAATCAAAATACCATCAGTCCTCTGGACCACATACCTCTGTCCTACTTCTACGATGCATGTCAAGTATCTGCTGCTGCCATTCATAACTAATTTAGTAAATGTGTCCTTAACCTCAGGATATGTCCTGCCCCTTTAAAAAAAGGCTGTATGCCACCAAGAAAAGCAACTAAAAAAATATCAAGAAAATTTGAGCAACTTCTACTCAGTCTCCCATCTACCGTTTCTATGAAAAAACTCTGGAACGAGTTGTGGCAGACCAGCTGAACGCTTACATTGAAACTTTAAACCTGGCAAGCAAGTTCCAGTCTGATTTTAGAGCTAATCACTTCACAGAGTCAGCATTGCTTCGGGTGTATAAGGATCTTCTCAGACATGCAGATTTAGGTAAAGTATCTCAGCTTGTTTTGCTCGATCTTTCGGCAGTGTTTGATACTATTGATCCCCAAGTCCTTTTTCGAGTGCCTCTCATCTCGTTTGGGCATCGCTGGCTACACGTACTACGACGGTTTAAGTCCTGTCTTAATGAAAGACTCCAGAGTACTTACGTGAATAAAAATTACTAGGTGATTAACTGCCTCTTTTGCATAGCAACAAAAGAGCCTTAAAGGCTATCACCACCGCTTGCAGCCGAAATACAGAATTTCCGACCGAAGGATTCGAAACCACGACCTCAGGACCAAGGTCGTGATAAACAGCCGCCTTACCTTACTAGCTTCTAGCATCGATCATTCGAGGAATCGCTGAAGTACCTCACCGTACCTCAGGGCTCTGTGCTTGGTCCGATTCTCGTCACAGTTTATACTCTCACCCTCTTGCCGATGAGATCGCTAAGCACGATCTAGCTTTTCACTTCTACGCAGATGACAGTCAATTGTAACTTTGCTTCGATCTCTCCCAGCCCACCAGCTTGATGAGCTCACACAACTCCCTCGCTGCATGCATTGCTAAAATCTGCGCATGGATGGTAGCAAACGTTTTCATATTAAAAAGAAGCTAAAATGCCTCAATTTATCACAGCATTAGCGAGTCCTTTTGATCCGTCTTTTGCTTGCTTCTGCATGCTAACACGGTGCGTGCTGCCACTAACCATATGTGCATGCTGACCCTGTGCATGCCACCGCTAACCATATTATGCTTGTTGACATAGTGCATGCTAAAACTAACTATATGATCATGCTTTGTGTATAGCACATGTAAAGTGCCTAGAAAAAGATTAAGTTCTCTGAGGGTTGTATACAAATTTATTGTTATTTTTTTTATTATTATAAGTGCAGCTGGAGCAAGCCAGGAGCGAAATTAGGAGCAAGGCAGAGCTCTGCTTTTGAAAGGGGCTGCATACGACTATCGAAGCCACGTCGGATTTTGGCAGCTGCTCATGCGGGGCAACGGGCAGCGATTCGGAGAGCTACTAAATTACTCAGCTGACCCACGATTGACCGATCGCTAGATTAGTTTTTTCTCTTGTTCCTGCCATGTATGATTAACGTAGCAAATATGCCCTTAGACCTAAGGTCATGTCCCGACACATTTAAAAAAGGCAGTAGTTAGGCCACTAATTAAGAAAGTAACTATATGCCGCGAGAACTTACGCAACTTCCACCCAGTCTCCCTTCTACCGTTTCTATCAAAGACATTGGGACGAGTTGTGACAGACCAGCTGAACTCCTATTTTAAAAGTTCAAGCCTAGAAAGTGTCAATCTGGTTTTAGAGCCAACCACTGATCGTAAGCTAATCACTGGATTACACTACCTAGCACTCAAATGTTCTGCAGTGCTGAGTCCTTCTCTTGTCAAGCAGGAGCGCCTAGCGCTCTAATCTGCTGAAACATCTAGGGTGCTTTAAAGAGGGAATCAGGTCACAGGGCTGAGCCGACCGGTGCTCTAGCCTTCCAGCGTGGTACTGAGCTATGTTCAGGAACTGCCCTTGACCTGTGGACAGATCAGTGGAACTGCTGCTGGGCTTGGCTCACTGCCGTCTGCCAGCAGTGCAGCCTGATTGAAGTAGGATTTGCTGACTGATAATAATAATAATAATAATGCACTCGATAAAGCGCCCCCAGAGAACTCAATCTCTTCCTAGACGCTTTACATTTGCTGCAAATAATAATAATAATAATAATACACTTGATAAAGCGCCCTCAGAGAACTTAATCTCTTTCCCAGCGCTTTACATTTGCTGCAAAAGGAAATGCAATTGAATGGTAAGGAAAATCATGCTTGAAAAACAAACAAAATGAATGACATGGTTAGGGGTGACATGCACAGGGTCAGCATGCAAATGTGGTTAGTGGCAGTATGCACAGTGTCAGCACGCATAAGCACGTGAAGGACGAATCACAGGGACCCACTAAATGCTGTCCTAAATAGGTGTGTTTTTAAGTTCCTTTTAAATGTGGTCAGGTCAGGGGATGTTCTGACGCAGGTCGGGAGGGAGTTCCAGGCTTTGGGAGCATACGAACTAAATGCACGGTCTCCAAAGGATTGGAGGTTTGTACGAGGTATTTCCAGACTGTTGGATTCCGAAAAGCAGGTGGTACGATGCTTGGCCTGATGGGGTAGTATATCTGAGAGATAGGCTGGAGCCATCGAATGAAGGGACCTACAAGTGAGCGACAAAACCTTGAAGTCAATCCGTTGCCTCACTGGTAGCCAGTGCAGGTCGGCGAGAAGTGGAGTAATGTGGCAACTGCGACGCTCACGACAGACAAGCCTGGCTGCAGAGTTTTGTACCAGCTGCAATCGCCTGATCGCACATGCTGGTAGGCCAGTAAGCAGTGAGTTGCAGAAGTCGAGACGGGATGTCACGAATGTATGGACCAACTTAAGGTTATCCTTTGGTATCCTTATCTAAACAAGCCCGAATTTTAGCAATGCTATGAAGCTGAAAATAGGCAGATTTGACTGTGAAGCTGATATGGTCGTCTAACGAGAGGTCGCTTTGGAACATGACACCTAGATTTCGAGCTGATTCAACAGGAGATATGCTGACAGAGCCAACTTTGGGATTCAGCTTTTCTAATTTCTGAATCACACCGGGTTTGCCCATAACTAGTAAGTTGGTTTTATCGATGTTCAGTTTTAGAAAACTTGCTACCATCCATGTGCGGATGTCATGAATACATGCAGCAAGTGAGCTTATATGTGTATAGTCGCTTAGCGTCAGGCACGCCCTAGTTTAGCCCAGGAGTTAGGCGCTTGCCTTCAAAGACCAATGTCGTGGGCTCGAGCACTGCGCATTTTTACAACACCTGGATAGAGATTAGGTGTTTTTAGGCGCTATGCAGCTGGTTTGGTCCAGCGGTTAAGTTGCTCGCCCCGACCAAGGTTTGGCTGAGGTCATGGGTTCGAGCCCTGAGGTATACGTGCAGCGCCTGAATAGAGATTACGTTCTCTTGGGGCGCTATACAAACGAATTATGCATATGCAAGTGGATTATGTTTTAATGCAAAACCTACATAATCCTTACAAGCAGCCTACCAGGACTGCACGCGTTTCGCGAGTCCGCCTAATAATTCTGCAAGGGAGTGATGGTTGAATACTGGTCAGGCTGAATGGTCAAACATGCCACATCCTAACCTAGGTTCGCAAAGTTCGATTCAGAGCTGGGACGCCCAGCCGGTCGTATAGGAAGGCATCACCAATACTTGCGGCTAGTTACTCCTAGCCATCATTGAGCATGCTACCACTAACCATTCGATCGCGCTTCCTTTGCAGCAAATACAAAGTGCCTATAAAGAGAATAAGCTCTCTGAGGGCACTGTGCAAATCTATTATCAATATTATCTACTGACCTGGTCTTGAAGCCATCAGACTTTCGAAGCAGCAGCAGCAGGTGCTGCTGCTGCTGCCGCTGCCGCTGCTTGACCACCATAACACTGCCTGTCCACACAGCAGTAGCCGCCCTGCGTCTTGTTAAGGTCTTCAGCAAGTTCAGGGCAAGCATGTACACAAACGTACACAAAAATTCTTAACGGTGATTCATGTGGCAAAAAACTTCTGAGAAGAGAAATTGAGTTTAAAATTTCGGTGTAAGTTTCCAGGTTAATACATATCAAGATGCGAGGTGGCAGATATTGTTTAGGTTTTAAGAGCATCGAAACTCAAGGCGATCAAGGTCATCGAAAGATTCGAGGTTTCTCAGAGACACAGCTAAGCAACCACAATCAGATAAACGAGTAATACAAAGGAAGCCTGCTGAGGTAGAGAATAGAGGGACTACAGTGAGCGACAGGATCTTGAAGTCCATGAGCTGCTTGATAAAAAATACGTACAAGCTGTAAATAAGTCACTTAGCGTGGAAATTGCGATTATCAAGCAGACAAGCTGAAGAGCTGTGCACTATCTGTAAGCATTCTACTGCACTGGTAGTAAGACCCATGGAAATAGAGAATTACCGAAGCTGAGATGGAATGCAAAAAATTGAGATGAATTGAGATTGCGAAATTGAGGTTAAGGCTGTCCAGTTTCCGAGTTTCGCGTTTACAGGTGCTTTGAGTAAACTGAATTCGCGAGGTGGAACCGGTTCAAGTAAATATGAGTGACGAAATGTTTGACGCATCACGCCTGGCTTAATTGCGCAGAAAAAGATAGTCTGCAAAGATGAGACTAAGATGCTGATTTTGCTGACGTCAGTGGCCCGCCTCCAACTCTCGACGCACGGTCAGGCATGCAAAACCATATGACGTAGCAAAGCGTGCTACTGGCCGAGAGGGTTCTCGTTCTAAAGTTGGTTATTGTGGCTTTTTGGACTACTTTAATTTCGATTTTCATTTCAGACTTCATTTCATTTACTTTGCAGCTTTTCATGAACACGGCTGCCAGGCTAGTCAAAAAATCCCAGCAAAAAAAGTCCTAGCTGATTAAACAGCCTCTTTTTGTATAGCGACAGAAGAGCCTTTGCGGCTTTCACCACCGCTTGCAGTGGCGATAAAGGATCGCCCACCGCAGGAAACGAACCCACGACCTGGGGAACGAGGGCGTGAAAGCAACCGCCTTACCTAGTGTACCATCACGGCTCACCAGAGGTTCAGACATGCGTCTCATTTGCTGAAGGAGCTGCGATGGCTCCCGGTTGATCAGCGGATTCAGGGCAAAAGTCTTAATCTCACCCATGAGATCATCCACGAAGTGGCTTTTTCATATCACGCTGAACTTCATGCTGCGCCGACTTCAGCCACCCAGTGCTCTCGGGTCCTCTGTGGACGGTAAGTGAGCTTCTCATCGCTTGAAGACCTGCAGGGTGGATTACAGAAGCTTTCACCCACCCTGCAGGTCCTACACTATTGCAATTTGTACGCAGCGACATCTGCTCTCCACCTACCGACTGAGGCACATCCTTTCCAGCCATCCGGAGCTGTTACTTCAATGCCCCTCACTTCCTTGACTGCCGTCCGTACTCAACTACGCTTATCACTTTATCGTTGTTACGCGATACTGAGATGCAGCTTAAATTTCAGATACCCTAAGCTGCCAATGGCAGTGCCATTATTTCGTCAGAGGGACAGAGAACAAACAAAGGTGAGAAAAGCCGCAAGCCAGACTTGCCGTCACGTGGGTGACACGTGCTGACACGGATCTCACCGCTCGCGAACGATTCACACTCCGAAGGGACAAAACTTCGGCGAGAAGAGGGCCAATCAGAGAAACGCAAATTCCCATTCAAGGAGTACAAAACTCACGGAAGAAAAACAAACATATAGATCACGTGCTGAATCGACAAGAAAAAAATCGAGACCAATCAACAGCTTTCAACCATTTGATAAAAGCAGCAAGGAAGAATCCATTGAGCACCGCGGGCTGTAAGGAACCGTGAGCCGTGATGACAGACGTAAGGTTGGTGCTTTTCAAGACCTCGGCCCCGAAGTTGAGGGTTCGAATCCTGCGGAGGGTGACTCTTTATCGCCACTGCAAGCGGTGGCGATAGCCGTAAAGGCTCTTCTGTCGCTATACAAAAGAGGCTGTTAAATCAGTTAGTACCGAAATTCTTTCTGTTAAAGTAAACCCCACAGCAGGTTATGTAAATAGACCCTAATAGAGCAGCAGATAATGTTCTATATTAGCTCAGACAATTTCTCTCTCTCTCTCTCTCTGCTCTCTCTCTCTTCCTCTCTCTCTCTCTCTCTCTCTCTTCCTCTCTCTCTCTCTTTCTCTCTCTCTCTCTCTCTCTCTCTCTCTCTCTCTCTCTCTCTCTCTCTCTCTCTCTCTCTCTCTCTCTCTCTCTCTCCTCTCTCTCTCTCTCTCTCTCTCTCTCTCTCTCTCTCTCTCTCTCTCTCTCTCTCTCTCTCTCTCTCTCTCTTCTCTCTCTCTCTCTCTCTCTCTCTCTCTCTCTCTCTCTCTCTCTCTCTCTCTCTCTCTCTCTCTCTGGCCAATCGCAGTGCCCTTTCTAGTTGCTAGGTAATCTTTCGGTGGATAAATTTCTCGCGCCTTTAATGCGGCATCGCCTTGCATTTGTTCGCCTCCATTTATCCATTTAGTAATAGGTGATGAACAAAAGACGACGAGAGGAATAACATTTTATTGAATAGTGCTTTGGGCGCAATTGCTCTCTCGCCAATGGTATCGCCAATTTTGAGCTACACGATGTCTCATGTGATACCTTTATCGCAGCACTCTCTGTAGTACACGGCAGAGTTTCGGCATCGTAGGTAGAAGAGAGACAGCCATATTTAGAGCCAGCTGCTTCGGCACCTTAGAATGAATTTACTCTGAAGCTCAGACAGCGTCTCTCGGTGCATCCCCAAAAAAATAGCACCACTTTATTTCGCTCGGGTACGTCACCTGCGATTGTGTCCATTGTCGTCTTGCAATGTATCTCAAACACACCACTTTCCTTCGCCAAGCTAAGTCACCCGCGGCTGTGCGCCTTGTCGAGCACACCGCTCATTTTAAGCTGCGAAAGATTTAGCAGCAGCAGTCAGTGTCGTTCCTTTGTCTGACAGAATGTATCGACCTACAAAGAAAAGCGATGGATTTGGCTTTTTGGTCCAGCTAAAAGATTCAGAGGAGGCCGCAGAGCGCTCTCGGTGGTTAGAGAGCCACAGCGAGCAGTGTGCGAACAATCATGAGACTTGCTGCAGCGGTCGAGACAATTTGACCCTAATTCTCTTCGTCCAACATCATACCAATAAACGCGATAATTTTGTACTCCTCTTATCTTATTTCTTGCCCGTTCCTTCGGCTCGCCTATGAACTCGTACTTCTCATCATACAATCACCTTCGTATAACGATTCTGAAAATGCAAATGCCTTCGTGGGCCTCGATCTTCGGCGAGGTTGACCAGAGTATTTGGGTGAGCCGTGATGGCGCACTAGGTAAGGCGGTTGCTTTTCACGACCTCGGTCCCGAGGTCGTGGTTTCGATTCCTGCGGTGGACGATCCTCTATCGCCACTGCAAGCGGTGGTGATAGCCGTAAAAGCTCTTCTGTCGCTATACAAAAAAGAGGCTGTTTAATCAGCTAGGATTTACTCGATTTATTTAGTATACCGCATCTGCGTTCCCCTCGGTCCAAGCCAAAGAGTCGGCGTCTGGTGTGGCGACTCGCGACTCGCTTTAATCTATTAATTAATATATAATTATATTCATATATATATAATTATACTTTATATATATATAATTAATTAATATATAATTAATCTTTAATCTATCTTACTGGAAGAGATCTCTACAGGTTTTCTCGTTCAGTCCACGCGTGCTCACCGTAGCTACTCAGCTGCATTGCTCCGAAGGGTTCGACCTCTGACCCGTAGCTGACATCTCCGCCTGCTATGTCTTGCTCTCGAATATCGTACCAGCCCACGGCTTGCTGGCTGTCTGTATTTGGAGCAGTGTCTTGTCGACACTCAGTCACTGGAGACACTGGAGACTCGTTTGATTCAGCAGGGGCAGCTTGCTTTAACTTTTATTTGTTGCTACGATATGCCCCGTGGACTAGGCTAAAATACGCGAGACGTGAACACACTTTCCGCTTTTTTTGGCCAATGACTTGCTTCAGGCGATGCATCTCGACGTGCTCGACGCGCACGTTCTTTGAACCTGACCTCTTGACCTGAGAGGCCAAATCCTCTGCCAGCAGACAGAGCGTCTTCGGCGGCGGCGGCGGCGGCGCTGCCTGCCGCAGTCACTCCAATGGGCCATCTCCGAGGGGCACCGGGGCGCTGCCAGAGTCATGCCAAGGGCCAATGCCTGAGGTACTCAGCTGATGACTGAACGAGAACCACCAGTCTGGCCCCTTCTAGCCCGAACGCCGCTGCCTGCCAGCTCTTCGCGGCAGCCAGCCGTGGGCTGGGGGGGGGGAAGACCTCGCCGCTCTCTTGCTAGCGTTCCTGCAATCGGAACAGCTCTATCTCATGACGATTGCGCTTCATTCGTAGAAACGATGCGACTGCGGCGGCGGCGAGGCAGTCACTGCCCCCGACCCAATGGCAGGGGGCGCCTCGCCAGACCGACCCCGGTATTGCGTTGTTATCGGCGCTGGCTGGCGTTCTACTCAGCGGCCCAACATTACCAGGAACAGGCGGCCACTCATTTGGGGTAGACGACCACAGCGTACCGCGAGATTATTTGCACTAGCTCTCATGCTGGCATTGAGCTACTGATTACGGGCTGTATCACCATATCGGAGATATATATTCTGCCTAGGCGTGTACCCGGCCACAGGCAGCCGTTCGCAGCGTGTAGGTCAGCCTTGATAGTGTTTTTAAATCTTTTTGCAGCAAACTGTACGTACATTTCAGTACGCTCTCAATGAGCGCCTACGGATACTGGTTAAAGGGAGTTCCCAAAAT
The DNA here is from genome assembly GCA_009760855.2 of Cristatella mucedo. Lineage (NCBI taxonomy): Eukaryota > Metazoa > Bryozoa > Phylactolaemata > Cristatellidae > Cristatella > Cristatella mucedo. The sequence continues at coordinate 181,842 of WPIO01000093.1, read as the reverse complement.
TTATCATCGGTAAAAGTATTATCTTACAAGTGGGTTGCGGCGGCTTTCACGTTCTGAGAGCACTAAGCCGAAAATAAGACACTCATAACGGCGCTAGTCTCAGTTTGGCATGCGACCGATACCGGCGAAGCCTGAACCGCGTATCACGACAAACGACTTGTAACGCAGAACAGATGCACGCATGTAGTAGCCAATAGTACCCCAACTAAGCTGCAGTAACGAAGCCCGGTACTACATCAGCGCTCCATGCTTGGTCCAGTTCTTTTCACGGTTTATACTCTCCCTCTTGCCGATGAGATTGCCCGGCACAATCTAGGCTTTCACTTCTATGCAGATGACACTCATTTGTACCTTTGCTTTGATCCCTCCCTGCCATCCAGTCCGTCAAATTCTCTCAACTCCCTTGATGCATGTATTGATGACATCCGCACACGGATGACAGCAACTTTCTTAAATTGAATGATTATAAAACTAACTTACTAGTTATGGGCAAACCAAGTGCGATTCAGAAATTGGAAAACCTGCCGCTCAAAATCGGCTCTGCTAGCAAGTCTCCTGTTGAATCAGCACGAAATCTAGGTGTCCTGTTCCAAAGTGACCTTTCGTTAGACCCCCACACCAGTTCCACAATCAAGTCTGCCTACTGTCAGCAACATAACATTTCTAAAGTTCGGCTCGTTTAGACAGGAATACCACATCTATGTAAGTTGGTCCATGCATTTGTGACATTCCATCTTGACTTCTGTAACTCACTGCTTGCTGGTCTACTGACATGTGCAATCAGGCGCTTACAGCTGGTGCAAAACTCTGCATCTAGGCTTGTCAGTCGTGAGCGTCAAAGTTGCCACATAACACCACTTCTCGCTGACCTGCACTGGCTACCAGTCAAGAACCAAATCGACTTCAAGGTTTTGTTGCTCACTTTTAGGTCACTTCATTCTTTGACTCCAGCTTACCTGTCTGATTTAGTACCCCACCAGGCTAAGCATCGTACCACCCGCTTTTCGGAATCTAACTGTTTATCCACACCTTGTACGAACCTCAAATCCTTTGGAGACCGTGCCTTTAGTTCGTGTGCTCCCAAAGCCTGAAACTCACTCCCGACTTTCGTCACGCCATCCCCTGACTTGACCACAGTTGAAAAGATACTAAAAACGCACCTATTTATGACAGCATTTAGTGGGTTCCTGTAATTCGTCTTGTATGTGCTCATGCACGCTGACACTGTTGCATATTGCCACTAACCACACTTGCATGCTGACCCTATGCATGTCACCCCTATCATGTTATTCATGTTATTTATCAAGCATGATACCACTCACCATCTGATAGCGTTTCCTTTGCAGCAAATCTAAAGCGCTTAGAAAGAGATTGAGTTCTCTGAGGGCGCTTTATCAAGTGTATTATTATTATTATTATATGAGGTAACAATCCATTTTGGTGGCGTAGAGAAGTTTATTCAACAGCGACTGAGAGTTACAAGCGTCCAATACCAGCCTTGGAGTAAAACTCTGCTCGTACGGCTCAGAGTCTAGAGTACAACTCGGCGAAACAGCCTAGGATCACTGAATGCCTATTACTTGGCTCAGGCAGACTTCCATGTTACCGAGCAATGGATTATCACATAACCGGTTCCAAGCCGTAAAATTGTGTCGCTGTCGTAGATAGCTGGTCTTAGGCCGAGCTTCATCAAGACCAATTCTAAATGCTGCCCATTACCCGGTAAGCTGGCGGTTCGGTCGCGGAGAATTTTTGATGATCCATACCAAGTGGGTGAATTGTACGCCAACACTGTTAGGGGGATCATTAGCTCAGCTGCCAAGGACGACGTGACGTATTAACTTTTCCTCATCGGTAGGATATTGCTGGGTGGTGATAAGCGCTGTCCAAATAAAAACGATAGCCCAGTAAATAAACCAGTTTCCATGTACGTGAATTTACCGTTATACCATGTGTATATATAGATATGCACGGTAAGTACAAGTAGGTATGCGTGTACAGGTATAATTATAATAATACGATATGTATATGGCACCCTGGGAAAACTAAATCTCTTTCTATCCGGTTCATAATAACCTCTATAGGATCAGCACACATAAGCATGCAAAGGACGATTCACGGTTACCCAACAAATGCTGCGAGGCACAAGTGTTTTTAATTTCTCTTTAAATTTTATAAAGTTTAAGGGTGTCGCAAAGTCAGTTGGTTGTTCGTTCTCTGTTTTGGGAGCCTACAAACTAAAAGCTTGGTCTCCGAAGGATTCGAGCTTGGTTTGAGGCTCAGCTAAATGATTTGAGTCGTATGAGTGGGTGCTATGATGTGAAGCCTGATTAGGAAGCATTTCGAATAGGTAGGCCGAAGAAAAGAGATGAAAGAATCTGCAAGTGACATACCAAACCTTGAAGTCGATACGCTGCTTGATAGGAGCCAGTACAGTTCGGTGAGATGTGGGGCCACGTGATAGTTTCGACGCTCACGAAGACAAAACCAAGCTGCAGAATTGTATTCCAGCAGTTAGCAATATATTGCACTGATAGGAAGATCTGCAAGAAATGGGTCTGCAAGCAGAAGTCTAAACGGGTGCCACAAATCTATGGACCTGCTTGGCTGTCGTATTCTTTTCCAAGCAGGCCCAAGTTTTTGCAATTGAATGTAGTGGAAATTTGAATGACTTGATTTTTCTTCTGATGTGGTCACCTAGTGAAAGGTCACTTTGGAACAGGACACTCGGATTGCTGTTCCTGGTCCAGTGCTGAGATACGATAGGCCACACGGAAGTTTTTTTGAAGGATGCCACTCATGCCAGGACAATACCTGGGGCTAAGGACGTACTTATTATTTTAGTTATGCCGGGCAGCAGCAAATCTGTGCATCTCGGAAAGGGAAATGTAGGTGTAAGGGTCTAGAGGGTTTTTATCATCTTAGACAGTGAGATGAACTTAAAGATGAGGTCTGTAGTGGCAGGCTTGAAGGTGGATGAGGCAAAGCAAGAAACGGAAGGTGTCGAATTCAGTTGGGATGCTACCTATGGGATGGACTATGAAATGGTATCTATCTTACTTACACAAAAGTTTTAATCTGCTAGATCGCCACAACGATCTCTAGGTGAGGTGCTGATCTAAGAGCGTTTATTTTGAATTGAGCATCTACGATTCCGCTATGTTCTTATAGCGGCTAGACTTGGCCTTACGTAGGATCGATTTGTATGACCTGCAATAGCCCTCGTATGCCACTTAATAGAAAGTCAGTCTGAAAAGACACCGTGCTAATCATGCAAGATTATGATTGCCGAGATATGAATTAATGGCTTTATGATTGCCGAGATTTAAATTAATGGCAGCTCCTAACTTACACAGCTTCGTGAAGCTGGTCATTAAATAATTCACTGCGAGGCAGCCTAAAAGCCTGACCCATCAGAAAGGCAATCAGTTGTGCAGCCTTAGCTGCAGCAGATCCAAGTTGTGCTCTAAACTTTTGAGTAGTAAGCACCCTCAGAGAATTAGATCTCTTTCTAGTCACTTTGCATTTACTGTAAAGAAAGCAAAATCGAATCGCTGTTGGTTACATGCTCAATGACAACAAGCATAGCATGGTTAGAGGTGACATGCATAGGGTCAGCATGCAAATATGGTTAGTGGCAGCATGCATAAGCACACAAGGGACGAATCACGTGGACCCACTAAATGCTGTGATAAATAGATGCGTTTATAGCTTCTTTGTAAATGTCAATCAAGTCAGGGAACGTCGTGACACCAGTCGGAAGTGAGTTCGGGGCATTGGGAGAGTTCGAACTGAAGACACCGGCTAAAGTACCAGGTGAAGCTAAACGATTAGATTCCGAAAAGCACGTGGTAGAATGCTTGGCCGCGGTGGGGGAGCAAATGTGATTGGTAGGCTGGAGCCAAAAACTGGATGGACCCTAAAAGTGAATGACAGAACCCTGGAAGTCGGTTCGCTGCTTGACTGGGAGCCAGTGCAGGTCTGCTGAGAAGTAGTGTGATGTGGCAACTTCGATGCTCAGACAAGCCTAGCTGCAGAGTTTTACACTATCTGTAAGCACCTGATTGCACAGGCCGGTAAACCAGCAAGCAGTGAGCTACAGAAGTTGAGACGGGATGTCACAAATGCCTGGACTAATTTAGATGTATCTAACTAAGCAAGCCCGAATTTTAGCAATGTTATATACCTGAAAGTAGGTAGACTTGACTTTAGGACCTGATGCATTTGTCTAATAAAAGGTCACTTTGGAGCAGGACTCCTGGAGTTCGTGCATCAACATAATGGATGTCTCCAGCAGAGTCGGCTCTGAATCTTCACGTATTATACCACGGCAGCCACTTCCAGCAGCTAGGCCGAAGAAAAGCCCAAGTTAACAAAGAACTGACTTTGATTCATATAAAAATTAATAAATATTAGTTTCCACTTGAGGGCGAAGTAACAAGACATAAATAACACGCTGAAACATACGAACATAGCTATGTAGTACCTTATGTACGTACATAAAGCTTACAATGGATAGCATTTGAGCAACAGAGTTCCTGTGTGCACGTCCTCCTTAGACGAATTACACAACAGCAGCAACAGCAGTAGCAGTGCCCACAGTTGCACCGGAAGTCCTCTCAGCTGAGCTCAGCTGGTCGTTCCAAACGAGCACCGAGCTGCTGACCTCAGCCTCTGCCGACTCCGCGCTCAGCGAGCCGCCAACGGATACACCGTTCAGCCAGTGCCCAACCTGCACTGACACGTCTTTGTAAACGTCGGACGAGTGGACGTGGTCGGGCAGAGGGTGCTTGCCTTGCCGCCATGGCAAGTGATCAGCCCAGCACATCTTTTGCTGCCCGAATGTGCGGACGCTGCCGCTGCGGCCGTGCTTGTGCGTCTGCTGCTGCTGATCGCTTCGCAGCAACCTGACGGCAACAAGGACGAGCACGACGAGTATGAGGCCACCAACGATCGGCACGCAGACGATGGCCACTGTGAACCAGGCATCCTGTGTGGGCTTTGTGTAATCCGTAGCTTTAGGGCTCGGCTTTTCTTTTACTAAAACAACGAATGACAGCGTTTTTACTAGGCTAACCGTCGGCACAGTGCAATAAGCATAATGTGCCTCTATGCCAACTCGAGATCAGCCATGATTCAGAACAAACTAAGGAAAAGAAAGCAACTTGCCAAAGGCATTTCATCACAGTCAAATGCATGAAAGATTTGTCCTTGCTGCAAATTGAGACAGTGAAAAGAAATCGGCAAATCGTCACAGTTCAAGGTCGGGACGTTGATCGCTAGGGTTTTCGGCGATGGAACAAAAGGTCGGTGAGCTTTCACCAAATGACTGTCGCCCGGCCTGTACCTGCCGGCCCGCCTGTCGCCCGGCCTGTACCTGCCGGCCCGCCTGTCGCCCGGCCTGTACCTGCCGGCCCGCCTGTCGCCCGGCCTGTACCTGCCGGCCCGCCTGTCGCCCGGCCTGTAGTAGTAGTAGGGCCACTTTGGTACCTGACCGTTAAGGTGCAGATCTGTTGGATCTGACCGTTAACACACAAATCTGTTGGATCTGACCGTCTGGAATGGAAGCAGACCTCGATCTGACTGTCCGGATGCAGATTGTTTCGATCAGACCGTGTGCATACAGATCTTTTCAATCTGATCGTCCCCGTTTGTCCACTGTCCCTGCAGCTGAAGGAGCAGCCGTGATCTGCATGCATGCCAGAGCGTGGCATCTTCCCAGTGTAGTCAAGCATTTCTATAGCTTGCCTACGTAAGTCAACGCAAGCCATATCGTGATAACTTCCAATCATTTGACTTCTTGACGACTCGGATGAACAACTAACACTCGAGCCAAGAACGTGGCTCGCGATAGTTGGCACAAGTCATGGCCAGCAGGAACGCAATAAGCTGACGACACAAGCACCATTAACAGAGGCTTGCATCAGGTCCACGGACATCGACTCGGTGGTGGTTGCGTGGACCTACTGCTTGCATCGAAAGAGTTTCAAATGCCGAGGACATCGAGAACGCAGTATTTAGCTTTCCCATTTAGCGTGCACCGTGGCCCTACCGCTGCAGACGATTCGGGCATCCTCCTACGACGGCCCCACCGCTACCGCCGCGGTGGACTACTGTGGAGGCAGCCGAAAATCTCGGAAGGCATACATTTTTAACAGCCGACGGCATGAGACGCCGCCTCGGCGTAGTCAGTGGCTGCCCCCGACGCGTGGGCTCCTGGCGTGTTGATCTAACCTGGCCTGTTGATCTAGCTCAGGGGAGAGCCTTTAAACTCACTGCATCGAAGCACTTGAGACCACGAGCCGGTCCTCGACGAGAGAGAGCTCTCGCTGTATGCCATTCTGAGGCCGCCTCCGAGGTAAACCTCGAGCACTCGGTTATCTCTTGAGTACGTCGACAAACACGAGTGACACCTCAATTTACCTATCGGTTCGTCAGCTGCACTGAGGACGACGCCGTTAAATCCAGCATAATCGCTTTGCCAGCAAACACGGACTCGGGCAGCCCGGGCCACGACTAATCCGTCCGGCGCGCCTAGCAAAACGGACTGGAGCCAGACTGCCCGAAGGACGTCGCGGCTGCTGCTGCTGCTACAGTGAAAGCCCAAAGCCTGGCCATTCGCAGAGCCCAACGACTGCCTGGCACGCAAGCCCCGCGCTTCGCACGCCGGCGGCTCGCATGAGGGGGGCAGGAGAAGAGCAGCCGGGGGCTGTGCATGCAAGTGTTGGTCAGCACGCACCGGTCCGGCTTCGGATCGGCCACCCGTGGCGAAGGGAGTTGACCAATCGCGGCGAACACGCTCGCCCCCTCCCGGCTGAAAATAGGGATGAGCTCTCACCCAAAGCGCCACCGCCGATCCTTCTGCTGCTGCTGCTGATGCCGCCGCTATCCACGCGGATGTCTTGATGCTCGTTATAATTGCACAGCTCGTCTCCGCAGCAGACGATCATCGCGTTGCCTTTCTCGGGCTGCTTCACCAGGTCGCCCGTCCCGTCGCACATGCCGCGCTGCGGCGCAGGCAGCAGGTCGACACAGCCGTGCTCGTCCGGCGGCGGCAGACGGGTCGGGTGGACGGCCGAGGCCGCTCGATAGGCGCTGTACAGTTTGGAGAAGCAGCGGCCCGACGCCGACAGGCAGACGTATCGGCCGTCCGAGGCACACTGCACGCTGTTGCAGTAGCACTTGATCGAGCCTCCTGCTGGAGAGAAAGAAAAAGACCCGTTAGCACCGCTAGCAGTCTACCAAACCGATGCTGCACCCTCCCCCCCCCTTGAGGCATCGACATGCACGAATGAACAGAGCCTGCCATGCGGTCGGCTGCCGTGCGGGCGCGCTGGGTCCCGGACTGGGGTCCATCAGAAGTAGCCAGCGCCACCTGGCTACTGGCTCGACTCAGCGGCTAACGTCCGTGGGGGCAGGTGGGCGGGCGGCTGTGGCGGGTCCATCAGAAGTAGCCAGCGCCACCTGGCTACTGGCTCGACTCAGCGGCTAACGTCCGTGGGGGCAGGTGGGCGGGCGGCTGTGGCGGTGCGTCACCGCCACAGCCGCCCAATTATGACGGCGGTGGACCCTGGACCACAACTAGACCCGTTGCTGCGGTGGAGGCTGCTGTCTGTTCTGAGAGACAGCTAAAACTTAATTGACGGCGTAATAAATATACCCAGTTTTATGGCGATTTTACGATTCGTCCGCACAGTTCGGGACGCGTCGGGAGCAGCAGACGGCAGCCACCAGTGCACCTAAAACAGGCTGCCACGCCCATGGAACGGTCATGGCTGGCGACTCACGCACGACCATGGGTCCAGGGGGTCGTCATTGAGGACGCGGTCATTGAGTATCGTTAGATAACGAAGACGGCGCCCACCAGCGTCGGTGATAAAGCTGCGGTGCGGTAAGGCCATCTTGACTATATGCTATTATTCGGTCTACAACCGCAAATTCGGCTATGCAGCTTGCCAGAAAGGTTTTTAAAGCGCTGGCATCTTCTACGACTTAATTAGCTAATTACTTGAGCGAAAATGCTTCCAATTGGGTGGCTCCGTGGCGACAAAGGCAGACGCGGCTGAAGGGGCTGGACAGGCGGACACACTCAACCGGCCAGTCTGTCTGCTTCGGCTCCGATCCTGACCCTTCTGCATATTTCGCCGTTGCCCCGAGAAGTGTCGTCCAATTAGCCTGTTTAGGCAGACATGCCTGACCGCCAGAGCTACGCGGATAAGAACAATTAATTTTGTTGCCTGTTTAACTATCTGGCAGTTGCCTGTCGGTCGCGCCTCGGCGGCGGCCGAGCAGCCGGCTAGCGCTGCGGCGGCGGCCGAGCAGCCGGCTAGCGCTGCGGCGGCGGCCGAGCAGCCGGCTAGCGAGCTGCGCCCCACGTCGAAGCCGAGTCGTCGTTCCTTTACCTCGTAACTGTATATGCAGCCTCAAAAAAGGCTAATCTGAAGCGTCGCCGATCGGTTTAGCTTGATAGGGCCGAAATTATGGGTCTGTTTTTTGAGAAACCAGATGCCATTCTTTCGATTTTCTGTGTAATCAGATTGTCCCCAGCGCCGACGGATGCCCGGCTAATGTTACGCCGCCGCCGCCGCTGCGTCCTCGCCCTGCGCTGCCCCAGCTGCACCGGCGGACCGTCGGCTCCGACGCCAGACGATACCGCCCGTCTGGCCGAGAGCGGCGTCGGCGCCACCGCCGCGAAGCCCGATGCGATGCGGTGAGATACCGCGTGCACGCCAGCGGGCTCGCGTTCGGGTTTCACCGCGCGGGCGACCGCCGCCGGCCGCTCAAAAAACGTAACCCCAAACTAAAAAGAGGACGCTGCTCAAGCGGCCGCCGCGCATGACCGGCGTGCGCCCGGGAGCGACGAGGGCGCACGCCAAAGAGAGCGGGCGACGACCGCTCCGTCGCTAGCCCCCCCCCCCTACCGCCAGCTCGCGTAAGCCCGCGACCGCAAGCGAAGGCTCGGCGGAGCGTGCGAAGGACCTCCGAGACAGCATTTCGAGGCTTACATGGCCAATGTAAACAAGAATATATATATACAATATGCGTATATATATATACTCACACGGTTATATACATATATATATATATATATTTGCATATATGCAAATATATATTATTTTTACATTTATTAATTTATTTATAGACTGTATCGATATGTTAAGCGGTCGGCTTACGTTTGAGACTGCAGTCGAATCAGAGAGAATTGAGAGTCGCCGTCGACACCGCTTCGAAGAGTGGCGGGCGGGCGGGCGGGCGGACGTGGATCGCAAACGGCGGTGGGCGGAGGCAGAAGCCTACGGAAAAATGCCATGACGGCGGCGACGGCGACGGGTCGTATCAGCCTTAGGTCGCGCCGGCGAAGCACTATCGCCCCAAGTTTCCAGGGTTTCGCGAAATCAACAACAGAAAAGCCGGCAGCTTAAGGATAAGGAGCGCGCGAATGCACGAGGACGAGGCGGGGGGCGCGTCGAGGGAGCCGGCGAGTTCCGGCGGCAAAGGAGCGGCAGAGCGCAGAGGCGGGCTGGTGGCGGCGGACGGCAGGCGCCTGACCGAGAGGTCGCTTCGACCAAGAAGCAGCAGCAGCCGGCGGGCGGACGGCCAGTGGTTCCATCAAGACGGGCGCAACAGGAACAGGTGCGCCGCGCCGGCGAGTCCGCGGGCTCCGAGCGGTGTCGCGCCACGCCGGGGGGGGACTCGAGACCGACGGTCAACGGCGCCCAGTGGGGCGGGCGGCAGCAGCCGTCCGCCGCGCCAGCGGAACCCCGCACAGCACGCAAGGCGGCAGCAATTGCCGAGCGGCAGAGCGGCGGCCATGCCGCGCCGCGCCACGGGGCGGGGCGGTCACGAGTAATGCGGGCCTCGCAGCGGCAGCGGCCGCGCTGAGCGGGCGCCGCCGCTGCGCCGTCGTAGCCACCCGCTGGGCTGGGAGGCGCCGAGGTGCACCGTCGTCAAGCGCAGCTGACGGGAGCGGCGGTATGCGGCCAGGCAGCTCGGCAGCGGCGGCGTTTGCCGAGCTGACTTCCGGCGGGCGCGGCGACGAGCGCGAACCGCGGTGCCGGATGCGATCGGCGCCTCGGACGTTCCGCTGACGGGCCGCGGTGGCTGGAACAGCCGAGGCAGGCGGGCGTACGCGCGAGAGCCGGTAGCGTGCGCGAGCGCCGCGCTGGCCCCCGCGCGCTAGGCGCTCACTTACCACGCACGCCAGGCGACGCGAGCAAGGTGAAGGCGATCGAGACCACCACCAGCGGTGACAGCATTCGCGGGGTCTCTCGCGCGCTCTCGCTCGCTACGTTGACGACGGGTCGGCTCAATGTATGACAACACTGCGCAGCGCACAGCCGCCCGAAGACTCCAGCGTGGCCAAAGCGCGATGGCCGGCGCGTCGCGTCCGAGCACTCCTCAGGGGCACTCCAGCCGGGTTCGGTCAAGTCCGTCGTCGGGACGAGGCATATAAACCCCGCTAGGCTGGCGCCAGACTTAATGACGTCACATAGTCTCGTCTTCAGACTCGCGAGTGGGGCGGCCGTGCGCTGCGGCTCTCTGGTGAGCGAGCCCGCGACGGACAGGCTGAGGCGGGCTTACAGCGAGATCTCATTAGCGCTGCGCCTGGTCTGGCGCCGCGTTGACTGTAGTGACCGGCTGTAAATTATGCGCGCCGTCGGCGGCTTGGCAACGGTACTCATTGCAAATTAAATCAGTCCACCCCCATTTTTTGCCCAGTTGCCTCTCCCGCTGCTGGCTGCGCCCGAACGCCCTGCGAGTGCGCGCAGGGATCGGATGGAGCGCGCGCGGGCCAAGGTTAGCCAGCCGAGGCGAGACCCGGAGCGGCGGCGTCGTCGACCTGAAGTCGGCGATTTGAGAGCGAAAAACGCCTCAAAGGTGTACGCTCAGGCTGCCGACTGCACCCGGCTGGGAGAGTCGACCCACAGAACTTTCGGGCGGGGGCCACCGCTGCTTACAGGGGGTGGGGCGGGCCGCTCAACAGGGCGAGGTATTGCGTCCGCGGTCCCGCTTTACGGTCCGGTGGCGCCTACCCTTGACCGAACGATCTATCGGCGGAAATCGCCTGACAACTATGCCGCCGGCAGGGAGATTTTTGCGGAGCGCAGGCGACATGCCGCCTCCGCCGCCGCCTCCGCCGCCGCCTCCGCCGCCGCCGCCGCCGCCGCCGCCGCCGCCGCCGCCGCCGCCGCCGCCGCCGCCGCCGCCGCCGCCGCCGCCGCCGCCGCCGCCGCCGCCGCCGCCGCCGCCGCCGCCGCCGCCGCCGCCGCCGCCGCCGCCGCCGCCGCCGCTCCAGCACGGCCCGACGTCGCTCAGCAGGCGACCACCCACGACACTAAAATGCGGCGCTAATAAGCCATAGCCTCTGCCGAGCTGGCCGTTTGATCTCGCTGCTCGCCGCCGAATTAGATATACGGCGCTATTGTCGGCGAGCTACGTCGACCCGGCCGCGGTGCGCGCACGCTGCTCTGCGTCGCCGCAGGGCGACCGGCCAGGCGCCGACGTACGCCCCTCTTTGCGCGGCTGCGCTGAGCAGTCGGTCCTTCTCTTAGCCATGCGTAGCGCGTCCTACATATACCGCGCGCATACGCCGAAGCGGCATTATCTAATATGAACCATCCAACTTACTAGCTTTTTGCAAGCGTAGGGTTACTAAAAGATTGAAAAGCCTGTCCCTCAGAATGGGCTCGGCCAGCATGCAGTATCTCCTGTAGCATCTGCAAGCAATCCTGGCGCCCTGCTCCCAAGCGACCGTTCGCTGGACGACCACATCGGCTCCACAGTCAAGCCTGCCTACTTTCAGCGACGCAAGATCGCAAAATTCGAGCCATCGCCGGCATGGCTCTGACAATTCCAGGCGCGGAGGCGCAGGCCCTGGATGACGCAGCCGCATGAACAAATTCGCGGTGGGCCAATATGGGAGTGACGGAAAACGAAGAGAACACAAGTACAGTAAGTAGCCGCTGTGTCCCGTGCTCTGCCTCTGCTACGCGAGTGAGGCGAGAGCTACAGCTACCGCGGCGGCCTACTTCTGCCGCTGCATAATTGCTGCAGCGGAATCGGCTAATCGTCACCCTTAGCGGGACTCGCGAATTCACGTAAATAAATAAATAAAACTCCTTTGTACAGCGTCCAAAGAGAACTCAATCAAGCTTCACGCACGCCACGGGGATCGAGCCCGCGACCGCCACCGCCAGATGCACTCACCCTGACCTTGGTCGGACCGACCTCCGCCGGGTCGTATCCGCTGAGCCGTCGCTCCGTTCGAACGTCGTCCGCTCGCTTTCTCGCTCGCTCGAACGCCGCTCGCTGACACGCGCGCAGCCTAGAAAAGCCTGCGACCTGCGACCCCGCTGGCGACGCCGCCATTCGCGAGCGCCAGATACCGTCACAATGGAAGCGCCGCCACCGCACTCCACCCGTTTGCTCATTTCGGCACCGCGCGCACGGACGGACGGACGCTCGAGCGAACGAGACCTCGGACCGCGCGACCGAGCGAGGGGGCGGCGGGCTAGAGCGAGCGGCAGTGGCAGCAGCAGCGGCGATCTCCCGTCGCGCCAAGCGCTCGCTCTCGATAGTCGCTCGCCGCCGCAGCGCGCCTCCGCGCGTCGGGCATCGCGTAGCGCCGCCGCCGTCGCCGCCGCCCCCGCGCGCGCGCTCCGCAATTGTGCCGTCGCCGGTGCGGTGAGCATCCTCTCCGCGAAGCTCCTCGCCGCCGCTTCGCGCGCCTTCAGCTCACGCCGCGGCCGTGGCCGTGACCTTCTTCCAGTCCGTCCGCGTCCGCGCGCGTGCGCTCGCTGGCCGCGCTCGCGGCGGCGCCGGCGGCGTCGCGCCCGTCGCGCAGCTGTCGCGAAATGCGTCCGCCGGCCGCGCCGGCCTCGGGGGAGTGGCGCTCGAGCGCCTCCGCGCGCGCGCGCGCGCGCGCGGTGCCTCGCGGCTAATCGCGAAAGACAGCGACGACTCTTGCGCGCGGCGCCTGCGCGTCTGCTCGTTACGAGTCGCCGTAATTAGAGCTCGAGCGCCGGCCTCAGTAGGTCGCGGCAGCCGCCGCCGCCGCCGAGCGGCCGCGGCCGTCGCTATGCGGACGGGATATCGCCCTGCGGCGAGTCACTCTCTCGGGCAGGCTCGCAGACGCTTAGCGCTTAGATCAGGGTGTGACCTCGGAGCCGCCGGCCGAGCCGCAAGCATTGGCCGCGACCGAGGCGCTCGCGCGCTCCGGCATTGAGCGCCTACTGTGCGAGTCTCAGGATGCGGGACAATTGTGACCGGCCGAACGGCGGCACAGGAAAGCTGGGTCATACATGGCCTTAGGGCAAGGTGCTCGCACTTCCCGACCCATTCTGGGTCCGTGCGATTAGTCCGTGCGGATGCTCACGCGAGCAGCAGCATACGCGTGCGAGCACTAACCAATCAGCATGCCTGCTTCGCAGCGCGTGCACGGTACCTAGAAAGAGATATAATCCGATTGGGGAGCTGCAATAATGTCATTCACATTCTTAACAACATTATTATTAGTAGTACCTCTAATCTTGGTATCGTTCTAAGGCAGTGCGCCGAAGTTTCTGCATCGTTTTGCCAGCCTCCAAATGGTTCAGCCACGGGGCGCCGAGTCGCCAAAGTAGGAGACCCTGTAGGTAGCCAGCTATAAACGGTGGCTGCGTCAGCTCATGTCGGTAGTGACAATGCATGCGTGTGCGACAAGGCTGCCGCCGCTAGTCCTTAGGTGACCTGTCGATCGTCACGCCGCTCGTGGAGATAATAATAATAATAATAATACATTTGATGTAGCGCCCTCAGAGAACTCAATCTCAATCTAGGCACTTTACATTTGCTGCAATGGAAGCACGATCGAATGATTAGTGGTAGCACGTTCAATAAACAACAAGAATAACAGGGATTCATTAAGTGCTGTGATAAATAGATGCGTTTTTATTTTTTTTAAGTGCGGTCAAGTCAGGAGGTGTTGTGACGCAAGTCGGGAGTGAGTTCCGAGCTTTGGAAGCCTACGAACTAACGGAACGGTCTCCAAAGGATTTGAGGAGATCGCCGTACAATTCGGGCGGCGACGAAAGCGTTCGTAAAGGTAGCCGGCTTACGCCGGCGCTCGGTGCTATCAGAATGCCGGAGACTTATACAAGATGCTGGCTTTCACTTGGAAACGGGAGAAACCCTTATTTATTGCGTCTGCAAACATGTTTCGTCTGCTTGAGCCCTCCCTCTGAAGAGCTGAGATCGTCAGAGGCCCGTTCAGCTAACAGTCCGACTTAACCGGCTCGGTACAAGCGACGGTAGCGTACTCGTGGGTTCGGCTCGGCGACGGCTGAGCGCGCGACGGCCGAGCGGGATGGGGGATCAGCCGTAGGGCCCCTAGCAGCCTGTACGAGTCTCGTAGAGCCACGCGTCCGCAGCGCCCGTCCGCTTATCGACATCGTCTGCGATGGAAGTCGCCGCATAGGGCCCCAGCGCAGCGTCCCGCGGGCAGGAGGACGGCGCCCGCGTGCGAGTGCGCTTGCATAGCGAATTCACGCGGGATCTGCGATGGCTACCGCCAGCGCGTCGTCGCTAGCCCGCCGATGCGGCAGCCCCGGCCGGGCTTGCGTACTCACAAGCTGCCAGGCATTCTAGCGGTCAGCTTCCGGCGGTCTGCCGCCCGACTGAGGCCGACCGCGCGCGGCGGCTTGCAGAGCCGCTTGGGCGCTCCGCACTGCGGCGGTTCCAGGTAGCAGCCGGAAAAAGAGCTGTAAAGAAAAAAGACGAAATCACCATCACCTGGCGGCAGGGTCGGTGCCTCGCGGCCTCGCCGTTGGTGAGCGAGACCGTCGCTTCGCTAGCATCGCGGTTCGTGAAAATGAGACGGACTCCGCGGGCGGTATGCCGTGCAACGAGCGGCGGTGCTTCGCGCGGCAATAGTGTGCGAGCACTCTCTCTCGCGCGCGTCTCCGCGCGCTGCCGTCGATGCTGCTGCTGCAGCCCTCTTGCAGCGCAGCCTGCGGCGCTAGCGGCGGCTGGAAGTCCTCGCTGCGGCTTCCGTCCGCTCTTTAGCAGCGGAGGCTCAATCGCAACCTCGGCGCCCTATGGCGCGCTGCGGAGGCGCCCGTAGCACGCTGCCGTCAGCCGCCGCCGCCGGCGCGCGCGCTCGCTCGCTAGCCGACGCGACCCGCGTGCAAGCTTCGCCAGAGGATCGCCGCAACAACATTGGGCTGCTAACGGCGACAACCCGCCGCAGCTGCCGCCGACGACGCTCGACCTCCAAAATCTCGGATGTTGGGTTTCACGCCGGAGCGCCGCTGCATTAGCCCGCCGCAGTGGCGAAACCGCGCGGCGGCGGCGCGCGCTAGCCGGCGGGCCCGACAGACCCGGCGGCTAGGGCGCGCGCGCAAAGCGCTCTCTCTCTCTCTCTCTCTCTCTCTCTCTCTCTCTCTCTCTCTCTCTCTCTCTCTCTCTCTCTCTCTCTCTCTCTCTCTCTCTCTCTCTCTCTCTCTCTCTCTCTCTCGGAAGCGGGCTCGGCGTCGGGACAGAGGCTGGATTCGCCGCCGTACTTGACTATCCGAGGGCGAGCGAAGGTCAGTGACAAGAAAACAGCGGATTTGAGCTCGGTAAACACGGCCGTCGAGCGCGCGCGCGGACGCGGAGCAGTCTGGCGCCGACCTAGACGCGCTCGGCCGCGGAGGCTCTACGACCGACGGATGAATGGCGCGACATTCGTCGGCTGATCCTGCAGCCGCAGCGGCGGCGCGGGCGGATGCACTTATAGCGACGCGACGGCGCTACGATACAGGGCGCTGCGCCTAGAGGTTGGGCGCTTTCTGTCTGCCCGGACATAGCAGCGACCGAGCCAAGCCGATGCCAGAGTCCCCCTACCTGCGGCCTGCCCCAGGATCTTAGTCCAGAGTCCCCCTACCTGAGGCCTGCCCCAGGATCTTAGAGGGGATCTACGAGGCGCTCGCTTTCCGCGACCCAGGTCGAGAGATCGAGCCCTGCAGTGGGCGATCCTGCATTGCTCACTACAAGGGGTGGCGATAGCCAGATAACGCTCTTCTGTCGCTATACAAATAAGGCTGCTGAGTCAGGCTTGACCTCCTTTTCTGTCGGTGCGTTAAGCGAAGGGGTGCACGCATGCACAGGACGATCTAGCACAAAAATTCACCACGACTGTCTGTGCGAGCGTGAAATCCCTGCCGGCTTGGAATAATAATAGTGATGATGATATTAGGTCATTTGCATTGCACCCACAGAGGACATAGTCATTGACCTGGCGCTGTACAACTCTCAGCAAGATAATCAATAACCAAGGGCTAGTGCCATGCACAGTATCAAGCATGCAGCAGCGAGCAGAGTAAACCCGAACACTCTCGTGGCCACCTGCTATTAAGACCTGCGGCTAGTTGCATGCAGATGAGGTTCACGCAAACCACACTGAAACGACAAAGCAAAACAAAAAAGTTCACTCAGGCGGCAGTAGAGCGGATCGGAGCGCGCGCGTGTCTTTAGTAGGCTGAGACTCGATTGATGCGCGGTCGCTGCTCATGGCGACCGTAGCTGGAAGCTACGTTCGAGACTTTCGTCGCGTACGAGCTGAAGGTTCGATTGATCGCAGTAAGTAGATTTCGACTTTGTGCGATGGACGGCGAGATGACCGGATGCCGGGGAGCGGACTTTGCGATATGCACTGGTCCGGTGAGCCGTAGATGCTCACTAGGTAAGGCGGTTGCTTTGCACGACCTCGGCCCCGAGGTCGTGGGTTCGAATCCTGCGGTGGGCGATCTTATATCGCCACTGCAAGCGGTGGCGATAGCCGTAAAGGCTCTTCTGTCGCTATACAAAAAGAGTCAGTTAAATCAGATAGTATTTTCGGTCCCGCCCGACCGCTCGCCACCCACCCCTCCCCCGCCGCCACTTATCCGACCGCCGTCGACGATGGACTCGTTCGCTCTATTTCCTCGGGCATTTCGCGGCCTCGTCTCGTCTCAGCAGTGGGCCACCTCCTCCCCCCCCCCGGCCGGCCTCCACCGCCCCGCCCCTCCACGCCCCACCGAACAGAACGAAATAGAGGCTAGGTCTTAGCCCGGCGGTGAGGTGATCGCACTTCACGACCCCGGTAGTTGATCTGAGTCCAGCATCGCGATATCCTTTATTGCCCAAACGTGAGGCGATTTAAACAGCTATACTTTGGTTTTACTTTTACTTCATGTTTTACTTCTTTTACTTTTACTTTTAATTTTATATATATACATAGCCGAGAGATCGCTGTAGCGTGCGCTTAGATTCGCTAAACAGTAATCGCGGCAGGTTTTCATTACGCTTATACGTGGCGTCTGCAAACGAGCTTCTCTCACGCAGGCGTACGCTACGTACGGCGCTGTTCTCGCTGTCGCAGGCTGAACGGCGGCACGACGGAGCCGGACGACGGCACAGTCGGCTTCGCGCGCTTCGCACGATTGCATCGCCGACGCACAGCTTTCGGTTCTTTGGCGCGCCAGGCGAGCGTCGAAGCAGCGCGCTCGTTCGCTGAGCTCGTATCGGGGCGAAGAGAGCGCGCGCTGCGCACGCGACGAACGGCAGCGTCGCCGCCGCCGCCGCTGCCGCTCTTCGCCCCGCGGCGTCAGACAGTCGTTCGTAACGCCCGCGAACTTCCGGCGCGATCCTGCGGCCTTCTCGGCGGCCACCTCGTAATTCTCAAACGGGATTGCCGCGTCTACGAAATGGCTGCCGGCGGTGGCGTCGCGTCGCAGACGCGCTGTCGTGACTGCTTGGCTAGTGGCATGAGTGCGCAAGCAAGCGCAGCGCTCGCAGCGGTGCAAGTACTTGCAGACGCGCGACGCAAACGGTGGCGATAGAACCCTGAGATAAGTCGCGGCTAGCGAATTGTAGGCGCAGATAGCAAATAGGCGCCGATAATACGCCGACGGTAACGCGTATCGCGGCAGCGATGAAAAACACCCGCACCGTAATAGAACATTTCCGCCCATATTCGTACGCTGCTTTCGGAGCTGCCTTTCTTTTTGGGATAAATCTGGCTTCGCGACGCATGCAATGTCAGCACAAAGCTTCTTAGTTCGCTCAAGTTCGACTAAGCATGGCATCGCTCGGAAATGCCTTCTATACAGGATCTGTAGAGTGCCTAGAAAGAGATTCGGTTCTCCGAGGTCGCTGTACGCATGTTTTATTATTATTACATTCGCAGAGTTATATTATAAATATAATAATATATATTATTATATTCTCAGAGGCTCCGCTTGCGATTCTTCTGAAACCCAAAGTTAGCAGAGCTTTCAGGAAGGCGCTCAGTACAGAGATCAGTGCGTGCCTTAATCACGCAAATATAGCCGCGTTTCAGGTATAACGCGCCGCAATATAGTCACAAGCAATGGCGCTAGCACTAGACGACCGCCCGGTGTCCTCAGCCGCTACCCAGCCTTTCCGACACCGAACGTCACAAAAGGGCAGTGCCGCCTTCCGCATCAATGTTTTAAGTCCACAAACGCAGCGTCCGTAACGATGCTAGCCGACTCGCGACAAATACCGGCGGAGCCTGAGAGCTCTAATCGAGGCTAGCGACTTGGCCAGGCCAGAGTGAAACGTCTCTAAATTTGAGCGCAACAGCAAACCATTCGTCTCGATGAGTCAGCCAGAGGTTGCCAACTGCCGCTCGCGGTTCGGCCATAGCCGCACGGTGGGCGACAATGGGCCATTGTGCGCGAGGTAATAGTAATAGTAATAATACACTCGATAAAGTGCCCTCAGAAAACTTAATTTCTCTTTCTAGGCGCTTTACATTTGCTGCAAAGGAAGCACGATCGAATGGAGAGTGGTATCCATCTTGATAGACAACATGAATAACATGGTTAGGGGTGACATGCACAGGGTCAGCATGCAAGTGTAGTCAGTGACAGCACGCAACAGTGTCAGCACGCATAAACACGTAAAGGACGAATCACAGAGACCCACTAAATGCTGTCATAAATAGGTAGCTCCTGGGTAGAGGCGGCATCTAGGCGATGGCGAGTCCTCTGCTGGGGCGGCAATGTCAATCGCGCCGCGGACGAAGCGCCAGGCTTTGAAAGTCAGTGCGGGAAAGTAGCGGCAGCGGGTGTTCGAATAGTTGGTGGGCGAAGGCAGCGCCGCGACACTCCCCCCCCCCGCCCTCCAGTCGTCCTGGGAAGCGCGAACCTCCTCGGCACTCCCCCAGCCTCGACCTTGATCTCGACAAATCGCCACTGCCACCTGTCGGCGGCGCAAGCGAGAGCGGGAAAAAGCCGCGGCCACGCTTGAGTGCGTCCCGAGGTGGACCCCCTAAATATTAGCGGATTTGGTAGCCTCGTTTTTTAGCGGCAGAAGAGCCTTAGCGGCAGCGGCGGCGGCAGCTGCCGTAGCTAGCAATCAATCGTGGCAGCAGCCAGCAAATCGGGCGTCGCTCGATTGGCTGCTGGCGCCGCTGGGGCGCTCGCGCGCGCGTCTCCGGATACCCGCGACCGTCGCGTCTCCAGATACCCGCGCGACTCCGGCAGCAGTCGGACCGCGCCCTTTGTGCGGTGCCCGCCCGCTGAGTGCGTGAAACGGCGTGACCCGCCCGCCTGCTGACTGATAGCTTCGTTTGCTTGGAGGCAGAAGAGTCTTTTATAATAATACGTTTGCTACAGTGCCCTCAGAGAACTCAATCTCTTTCTAGGCACTTTACATCACCACATCTTTCAGCAGGCTGTGCAGGATCGCCGGCTGTAGGACTCGAAGCCACGACATAAGTCGCGGAGAGAGAGAGAGACAGAGACAGAGACAGAGACAGAGAGAGAGAGAGAAAGAGAAAGAGAGAGTGAGAGAGAGAGAGAGAGAGAAAGAGAGAGAGAGAGAGAGAGAGAGAGAGAGAGAGAGAGAGAGAGAAAGAAAGAGAAAGAGAGAGAGAGAGAGAGAGAGAGAGAGAGAGAGAGAGAGAGAGAGAGAGAGAGAGAGAGAGAGAGAGAGAGAGAGAGAGAGAGAAAACGCCTTACCCCTAAGCGAAGCCCCGGGGCTGAAAAAGTTGGCTCATTTAACAGCCTACTTTGTACGGCGGCACCAGTATGGCTGTTGCTTTCTATGTAGCATCTGTAAAGTACCTAGAGAGCGAGAGTCAGTTCTCCGATGGCGCCATACAAATACATTGTATTATTATTATTAATATTATTACTATTGCCGCCGTTTGCAGTAGCCAATAATGGAACAAGTTTAGGCGCTCCTGGGAAGAATCCGGAAGCCCCCAATCCACGACGGCGACTCTCGACAACGCAGACACGAAAACAGCTCAGACGGCTCGGCCGCTCGCGACTCTGCCGCCGTGGTCAGTCCTTCGTTTCTCAAGATGGCAGCTGGCGTCCCAGCCCCCCCCCCCCAGGGAGCGTCTCTGCCCTTAGGCCAGCGGTTCTCAACCTGTGGGTTGCGACCCCTTTGGGGGGGGGGGCGGAACGACCCTTTCACAGGGGTCCCTTAAACCATCGGAAAACACGCATTTCCACATGTTGCAGGCAATAATTGTATGGTTGGAGGTCGCCACAACATGAGAAGCTGTATTCAAGGGTCACAGCATTAGGAAGGTTGAGAACCACTGCCACATGGGCTGCGAGAATAAAAACAAAAGCCACCCGCCACCCAGGGCTTGCTGCGCGTGCGCAGATCGCAGATCGCTGATCGCTTCCGACGCAGATCGCTTCCGACGCAGATCGCTTCCGACGCAGATCGCTTCCGACGCAGATCGCTTCCGACGCAGATCGCTTCCGACGCAGATCGCTTCCGACGCAGATCGCTTCCGAAGACGCAGATCGCTTCCGACGCAGATCGCTTCCGACGCAGATCGCAGATCGCTTCCGACATCGCTTCCGACGCAGATCGCTTCCGACGCAGATCGCTTCCGACGCAGATCGCTTCCGACGCAGATCGCTTCCGACGCAGATCGCTTCCGACGCAGATCGCTTCCGACGCAGATCGCTTCCGACGCAGATCGCTTCCGACGCAGATCGCTTCCGACGCAGATCGCTTCCGACGCAGATCGCTTCCGACGCAGACCGCTCGCTTCCGCAGACGCTTCCGACGCAGATCGCTTCCGACGCAGATCGCTTCCGACGCAGATCGCTTCCGACGCAGATCGCTTCCGACGCAGATCGCTTCCGACGCAGATCGCTTCCGACGCAGATCGCTTCCGACGCAGATCGCTTCCGACGGAGCCGCGTCCCGTGAGTCGTAGCGGCGGCCGCCGCCTCTCCGCTCGCGCGGCGCCGGTAGGCGGTCTGTTTAGAGGGCGGTTCAGCTCTCTTTTGCTGCGACCGCTTGCAACAGCGACGAGCGCTGCTGCGGCGGCGGCAGATGCTCGTTTGCATTTTCGATGAAGCGACGCGGCCACGGTCGAGCGCCGGTACGCGTCTGCGAGATAGCGTCGTCGCCGCCGCCGCCGCCGCCACGGCGCGACGGCGGCGGTGAAGTGGACCGCCGACTTTATTCAGTTAGTTAGCACTGGACGGAACGGCGGAGTCTCGGCGGCCGATGGCCGGGCTTAACGATGCGAGCGAATGGCCAGCGGTGCAGTGCGCACGCGAGGCGTCACCGCCTTTCGAGACCGCCTTTCGAGGCTTTTCGAGGCCATCGAAAGGCGGCATGCGCTCGAGTGGCCACCGAAGCGAGCGGCAGGGCGAGCGGCGGCCGGGCGAATGCAGTCGCGCGCGACGGACGCGCGAGACGCCGGCAGCGGCGCACCATCTCCTCGCTCGCCTGGGCGGCGGCGGAACTAGCGGACTCGCGGGACGCGCTGGCCAATTAGGAAAGCGGTCGCTTGCTGACGCAATCGCTCGAGCTCCGAGTCCGGATGCGCTGCCGCCAGAGAAAAGCGGGTCGAGTCGCTCTCTATGTTTGCACGAGTCGCGTGACGCAGCTCTTCCGGGAAAGACGCGAACGACCCGGCAACTAGCAACTGAAGTACTTTCTACCGCCTCCTCAAGTTTTTTCGCTCCAACAAAGACGCGCGTAGTGCGACACTGAAACTGCCGCGACGTAGCTTTGAAAAAGCGTCGCGCCGCTAGGAGCGCGCCGATGTCGCTAGGAGCGCTCCGAGGTCGCGCGTCGCTCGAGGACGCGACGCGCGACCTGCCGTCCTCTCTCAATAATAATAATCTTTGTATAGTTCATTTGTATAGCGCTCTCTCTCTCTTGCGCGCGCGCGGCTCGCGCGCCGCTCAAGGACCGCCATCGACCGCGCGGAGCTAGCTAGCGTGCCGGCCGAGAGTTCGCGGTGCGCGCCGCCTGCGGCCTACGGCCCGAGCGGGCGCGCGCGACCGAACGGCCGCTTTAGCTTAGTCGGCAGTCGATCTTGGCGTTGGACGGATGTCTCCTGCGTCGCCGAAGTCGTTCGATAGCATGCCGCTATTCTGACTCGTTACGCCGTCGGCTGGAATCGGAGAGCTACCGACGAGCTCGACTTTCAGGCGCCGGCAGCCGCGCGAGGTATCCTTCCGTTGGACAGGTGCGCGGAGGGAGCGAGCGACGAAAGCGTCCGTCCTCCTGTTGGGGGGGGGGTCGCAAGGAAGGTCAAAGGTTGCGTGGGCGCCGTGGTGTGCCGCGGTCGTCTCGGCGACCTAAAGATAATAATGATAACGTACTTGATAAAGCGCGCTCAGAGAACTTAATCTCTTTCTAGGCGCTTTACGTAGAGGTCGTTTTTATTTTTTTTTAAGTTCAACCGATGCAGCAGAGCGCGATTAGTGCAGCGGCAGAAGAGCCTTGGCCGCGGTCACGCCGCTTGCAGCAGCCGGCAGTTTAGGGTTGTCTGGTGCACGTCTCGAGCTCGCGACCTGGGCGGTGAAGACGTGCACCCTATTCCCTGGGCTACCTACGGCCCAGGGAATAGTGGCTAGCGTCGCGAAAGTTTGACCTCGAAATCGCCCGGCGTTCCAATCCACTTGTTTGCGAGATTTCTCGCCCGTCGCAGCTGCGAAACGCAGCCGATCCGCCAGCAGCAGCTGCAGCAGCAGCAGCGCTCGCGCGGCCGCTCTCTGTGGGCGGAGCGGCGATCGATCGCGAAGCGTGCTCCGCGAAAGCGCACTCGCCGGGTCGGAGCAGCGAGGACTGCAAACGAGGAGACAATTCGTTCTAGGATTGCTTTTACTTTTTCGCAGACCCCGGGACGCCACCCAGACAGCACTTCGGTCTTAGCCAGGGGATAAGCTGCTCTCGCACACTTGACGACACGTGACGCTTGCACACGCGACACTTGCTCTCGCACACTTGACGTCGTGAGCTCGAGTCTCGTGGTCGAGTCAGCTCTTTATAGCTCCTTCCAAGAGGGAGCGGACGCTGCTGCTGCTATTCTGCAGGGCGTTAATTAATGAGGCCGTTATACCTTTAGTTTTGCATCGTTCCCACGAGCGTAAGCAAAGACAGGGCTGGGACCTTCAACCTCTCCCACTCCCAGGTGTCAGAGCCCAGACTCCAAGCCAGCCGGCTTCCCTGCACCAGCGCCAGCCACCTGCGGGTCGGCCCCTCAAGATAGCCCCTCGGACACCCAGCGACGTCCCGCCGGTCGGCCTTCGTCCTCGGTCGATCAAGCAACCCCACCCCCACCCGTGCCCTCCGGCACCCCTCGGCCCTAGCCGAGCGGCTAGCGAGCATCGGCCAGCGAATCGGCTGCAGGTGGCGGCAGGCCAATCCTGAGGACCCCGCCCCCCCCCTTTATAATACGGAAGGCTGGCTTCGAGCTGCTGGAGCTGGAGTGGGCCACTTGGCGGTCGCGAGCCGGTCGTTAGATACGACGGCAGGAAGCCGAGCGAGGCGGTGACCCGCAGGCAGGAGTCCACTTTGCAATCGCGCTAGTGCAGTTCTTCCTACCCGCTGCGACCCAAGCTGGAGCTATTTCCCGAAAGCCGATGGGAAAAGTACACCCTTAAACGCATGTGCAGCAATTGAAAAGCCACGCACTGGCAGGATTCATAACAAGCTCGTGTATTGCTAGTTGACTATAGTAATAATATAACGACGTCTTCGGGTTGGCTTTAGTGCACTGGCCTAAGCTTGATACTAGCTTGCTTTTGCATGTATACACCTTGTACATCCCTAAATACTTTGGTTATTGGTTTTCTTGCTGCCAGTGGTAAAGCGCCGGGATAGAGATTAAGCTCCCACAGAGTGCGCTGCGAATGACCTATTAATAGGCGTGGGTTTGAATCCTGCAGTGGGCGATCCTTTATTGCCAACTGCAAGCGGTGGAGATAGCTTTAAAGGTTCTTCTGCTGCTATACAAATGAGGCTTTTAGATCAGCTAATATTTTCTTTTCCAAGTACGTAAGTCAGAAATTAATATTCTAAGGGAACTGTTGAGTTTTAGATACTGGAAAGCAGAGTGGGGTTAGATCACAAAAACAGCTGCGTGCCATCGGCTCAACCATAAGAGCGTGGATTTTGCTTGGCGATTACACCGACAAGAGGATGACTATAAACTGGGAAGAAGGAGTGGCCCTAAAATAGATCTCTGGCGCCGGCCACGCCTCAAGGCTCACCGAATTAACGTTGGCCATTGACATCTAATCTCTGAATTTGCCGACTGAGATAGGATCAAACCATCTTTACATGGCGCCTGTGATGCCGGGAGGCGAGACGACGAGTCCGCTCTCCCAGGAAGAATTTGACGATGACTGGAATCAAAAGCTGCGGAGAGATCGAGCAGAGCCAGCAGAGAGACTCCACTTTAAGCCAGCATTCCTGTGAAGTTCGTTCTGGCGAGAACAAAAATTGAGTTCCATTCTTTCGAAAAGGAATTCAACTGCTACACGAAGGTGAAGTTGCACGATCGTCAGCAAAATCACTCTTAAGTGCTGGAGACAGAGAAGCCTGTAGCTCATGTTCCAGCGGGTCTGACAGAGTCAAGATCGTGTCGCGCAATGGCCACGTCTCAGCCAGTTGGACCGTCACTCGAAGAGCAGTGCAGCAGCAGGCAGCCCTTGGTCAAGTTCACTGGTCTGACCTTGGTCTATCACCAGTGACCTTGGTCTATCACTGATTCTCATCTGACCAGAACTTCTCGAGACTCAAAGTCGGATACAAGGCGTCGCCTGTCCAAACTTTTTTGCCAACTCATCCAGCCGCGCTTATCTGGCAAGTGGCAATAGCTGAGATCATCGGGGTAAAGAAACTGATTGCAAAAGGGTGCAAAAGAGCTCTCGCTAAAGCTCCCTCCTCCTTCCTCCTCCTCCTTCTCCTACTCTTGATTGCGATAAGGACTTTGAACAGGAAGCCAATATAGACTTATCAAGGACCCCTTCGCTGCTTCTTCCTTGTTCTTCGTCTGCAGCAGCGGTCGTGTTGGACAGGTCATCGTTCAATATTGCCATTTTACATTTTTATAATAATTTGGCTTCTGATAAAAATTTTCATATCTTTTTACGCAGCATGTCGGGGTCTTGAATATTTTGACAATCTTTCACTACTTAGCAGCTTTCATGGACTGCGAGAATTCGTGATGTCAATGCCCGGTTGATCTATTGTTGCGATCGCGTGAGAAGGACGTCGCCAGTAAAGCGGAAGCCTCATTGTAATAGGCCATTTTCTTTCAAGGCCATCGACACGACGAAATAGTTTACCCAAATATTTTCTGGCTCTACGGAATTTGCTTTCTCTTCATGTTAGCGCACGACACAGTACGACTTAGAAAAGCTCAAGAGCTTGCAAGTGAAGTGCTAAATATAAATCTTGCTACGCTTTGGGAAACTTTTCCTTATCGCACTGGACTTGAGTGTGGGCGAAACAACTTTACGAAGTGCTTCGCCACTTGCTCATAAAGCTCTGGCGACACCTTGACAAATTGAGAATGAAATGTTTCATGAAAATGAACGGCTTTTTATTCCAGGTTCTCTTTCGAACTGCGGAAGCTTACTGAGCACAGCTGTCACCCCTGGATCTTTGCCTAGTGGCAAGGTGCTCGCTCTCCGCAACCATGTGGGTTCCGGTCGTGGGTTCGATTCCTGCGGTGGGCGATCCCTTATCCCCCACTGCAAGCGATGGTGATAGACATAAAGGCTCTTCTGCAGCTATATAAATGAAGCTGCTAGATCAGCTAACGTTTTTTTCGTATTTCAAACACACATCCATCATTTGAGGGAAATAACACAGCATCCAGCTTGACGTTTTAAAAAGAGCATTACAGCAGCCTCGTAGCTGTGACGTTAAGGCGTATACGAAACTATTTTCAAATGGCCGCTGGTAGTTCACAGTACAGCCTCCTCTAGCACGATTACTCTCTACGCACCTTTCGCGAAAATGACGCAGTGCAGATAGCTCGAGATATTTATTATCTCTTCGCCAGCCAAGCCAGACCCGTGACTCGTATTGGCAGTGGGTGCTCGCTCGCGTGCCGGCGTGCTAGCGAAGGCACCGGAAGCGTCCGCGGCGACCTCCTGCGAGCGCGGCAACCGACGATGCCAGTGAACCGATCCTGTGGGCGGCCGAAGGTGAAGATTAAAGAGCCCCGCCTCCGCCGCGCGGAGAGGAACGCAGTAGCGAAGCCATCGAGCTGCACGTGCCTACATTTATGCTGCGCAGCTGCAGGCACCGGCCTGCGCAATGGGTTGGGCCGCCGAGCAGCAGCCGAGACTCCGGCGAGCATCATCGCGTTCAGCGAATGCGGCGGCCATAATGCGTTAGCGGCCTCATTACCTTGCGGAGGCGAATCCCCGCTCTCCTTACGCCGGGCCGTCGTGCGAGCCGGGCAGCGTTCCGAGGTGGGCGCAGCTGCAAGGGCTCACAAATTTTTCCGAACGCCGACGAGATTGTTTATCGCAAGGCGCGCCGCCGCGGCGCATCTTATTCGTCAGTCCAATTATATTATCAGACGCAGACGAGCTTATTTGTGCCGTCGCTACGCTGGCGTACCCGGGGCTGGCGGCGACGGCGACGGCGGCGACGGCGACGCCTCGCTAATTTGCCAGCAGACCGCGACGTCGGTGCTAGGTCCGGCGGCTGTCCTATCGGCGGCACCGACGACGGAAGAGGAGAGATTCGCACCGGGAACGGTGGGGCGGGGGAGTGGGCGTACGAGCGCGTCGCTGGCTGTCGCTCCCATCCTAGAGCGTCGTCTGGCGATGGGCTGCCCGATGCGGTTAGCGTCGGCCAGATAGTCGGCCGGCGGCGGCGGCGGGCTGTCGGACGTCGCTCGGCGGAAAGGCGGCGTGGCCTGCACGGTGCTCGTCGTCGCCGCGCTCGCTTCCGTTTTGGAGCGAGCGAGCGAGCGACCTCGACCGAGCCGAATCTCGGTCGAGCCATTAGCCTTCCTGCCCTGCCCAGTCCGCCGCCGCCGCCGCCGCCGAGTCCGAGGGCGCGGTGGAACGGCTTTCTTCTTCTCACTCGGCCGCCATCTTTCAGCTTTCCCCTCTGCCAGCGGTCTTCTGACGTCACTCGGCGGCTCCTTCTCGCCCGCCGCCCGCGCGCGCGTCTGCCGCCTGCCTCCGGGCCGAAGGAAGGAGCGCGCCGAGGCCAGCTCGCGGCCGTGGCGACGCACCGCGAGGCCCCTTCTGCATCGCGCGCCGCCCGAGCGCCCGCGGGGTCCGGGTGCGACCTCTGCGGTCGGGCTCCTGAGAGCGTCCTGCGTCCTGCCGCCTGAAGCGGTCCGACTCGAGCGCGCGCTCGCCGCTGTTTCACTCGTGCCGCTCAGGGCCGCAACTGCCGCCGCCGCCGCCGCCGGAAGCCGCTGGAGCGCAAGCCGTCGCCGACTCCTGCGCTGCTGCTGCTTCGCGAGCTCTTGCGGACACAATCTGGCCGCCTGGTAGCGCAGTTCGCTTGTATTCCTCCGGCGCCCAAGGTCGCCGACCGTACGCTGAGCGCCGGCGCTCGCTCACCCCGCCTTTGCTCGCGTTCACCCAATCGAGCAGAGACGATCGGGCCGTCGACTTCACGAAATTAAATCGCTCCCCCCCCCCCGCCGCCGCCGCCGCTCAGCTCGAGCTCGCGCGCGCGCGCGCGACGAGTCCCTGGATTTCGGCGGCACGACCCCGCAGTCTGGCACTCGTGCGGGAGGCGATGCGGGTAACTGGGCGTACTCGCGGTGGCGTCGCGGATGCTGGCTTCGTCCGGATGACGCGGCAATGACGCACTTGTACTGGGAAGCGCGTTAGACGCAGATCTCAGAAGGGGAGGTGCCTCGCGCGAGCGTCGCGCTGAGCCGAGCGCTCGTGCATGCGGGGCAGCGGCGCCCGAGTTCCTCGTAGCGCAAGGCAGCGCAGCGCGGCCGACTTTGCGACGAGACGGCGCCGCGGGCCGGTCGCACGGCGAAGTCGTCGCGGCCAGACAGCGGCGGCCGTGCCGCCTCTGTCAGTCCGCGGCTACTCCTGGGTCAGTCGAGCGAGCCGCCGCCGTTCCTCGCTCGCCGGTGCCGGGGCAGTTAGCTTTGTTTCTCGCCGTCGGCGAAGGGCCCTCAGAGAACGCTGAACGTTGGCGAATACGGCAGCCTCGCAGCGGAGGTGACCTTGCTTCGCGACCTTGCTTCTTACCCAGCCAACTCAGCCGGAAGTCCGGGGGAAGAAACGCGAAGAGAGCGACGCGACGGTCCGCTTCCACGTCGTTGATGGCGCGGTGCGGTTTTAATCATTCGGGCTTTAGTCGGTTTCTATGTAAAACCCGACCACCCGGATCCAGCAAAAATTCAGTTTTATTCGGTTTTAGTAAGGTCAAGCCGGGATTCTCAAATCATCCATTTTAGTGGCGTCGGCCGCTCCGACCGGGCCCAGCCGCCAGGACGACTGTGCGCGCGAGATTGAGGCTGAGGTTCTTCTTTTCTCGGGAATGATGGCAAATGACCAGGTGCAGAGTTTAAGTGTGGCTACGCGCCGAAATAAAAACAGATTTTAATCGGAAAATTGGGTTTTATTCCATTAAAACCAATCGTCTGATTTTTCGGGCAAACAAAAATTGGGTATTTCCATCCTTGTTCCGCGAACCTCCGCAGATCCACACGGGGGGGAAGGCACGTGGTCGAAGGAGAGCGGCCCGCAGCAATGGCCGCATTCGCTCGGCCGCCGCCGCCGGCTCAGTCTCACAGTGCGTCTACCGTTGAGCGTGCGACGGGCGAGAGCTGAGACAGCAGCGGGACGGGCGGGATTCACTAGGCAAATTCAAACGCCAAGCCGCCCGTCCGTCCAGTTTCGGCTCTTTTTTACGAACTTGCTTCTGGCTAGCCGGCGTCTCTCTTGTTTAGGCTGTCAATTAACGTGTTGATCGGTGACCCACAGCCGGTGGCGTTCCTAGGATATTGTGCACCCAGGGACGAACTACACCGACGGCGCCCCCTCCCCCAGTATTAGGCACCCATTTTGGCGCCGCCGCCCCCCCCTCTGAACCAGCGCCCTGGCACTAATGCTCCCCCTGTCCCCTTCGCTACATCGCTGCCCGCAGCACCTCGTCCGGACGTCGTGCAGCTAGCAACGACGTCGAGCGGCGTCCACTGCGGCAGCGGCTAAACGCTCTTCCGGTGCGAGGTCACCCTCTGCCGGCAAAGGTGGAGTAATCTGAAGTGCCTTCCGGTCGTAAACCCTTCGGCTGCCATAAAATGCGCACTATTAAGCGTGCGATATCGCTAGCGCCGTCAAGTGGCAGGTCGGCGGAAGGAAGTGCTACTGCAGCCTGCAGCCACGAGGCTCTAGAACGTCCGCGGCAGCTCGGCAGCTCATTCGGAGAAGGCAATGACGGCCCTCTCCTCCGCGTAGCGCGGTGAAAGCCCGTAGCGAGCGTAGCCTGGGCGCAGGCCGGCCAGCGTCTGTCTGCTTTCCGCGGGCGAACTGCGGGCAGCGGCCGCTCGCTAGTCCATCTCCGGTCGCGTTCTGGGGTCTTGGGCGCGCTTCCGTGCCGATCGGTTCGCCGAAGTCGGTGCAAACCGAGCAACGGCTGAGCGGAGATTAGCAGCTGGCGACGATCGCGCTGCGGCGGGTGACGGTGCGCACCGTTCGCGGTAGCCTGGGCGGATAACTTGGCGGCGGCGTCGCCGCACAAGAGCCCGCCACAGAGAGGAAGCTCGCTGTCTCCGAGGCCGACGAATGAGCGTGCCTCATTCCGACGCGCGATAGATGCCTCGCCCGGTGCATTGGCTACGCGCGTACACGCGTGCCAAGCTAGACG
The DNA here is from genome assembly GCA_009760855.2 of Cristatella mucedo. NCBI lineage: Eukaryota > Metazoa > Bryozoa > Phylactolaemata > Cristatellidae > Cristatella > Cristatella mucedo. Next base: position 151,731 of record WPIO01000093.1, on the reverse strand, counting down.
CAATTAAGACAACGAGGAGGAGGGGGGCGAGACGCTGACAATAATAATGATATTCGTTCGTTCCCCGATCGTGCCCTCAGAGAGCCGAATCTCCGTCCGCGCGCCGAACTGCGGCTCCGGCTGCGCGAGAGAATCGCCGGCCAGGCTTCTAATCACGTTCCCGCTAGCGACGCGCGAGCGCAAGCTCGAACGCAGCTCATTGGCTCGCGCACTGGCAATGCGCGAGCCAATAGCAAAGCCGAAGAGGCCGAAGAGGACGCCGCCGGCTAGTGTGACCTCCTCTGGGCACGTAACGTGCACCAGCCAAATCGTGCACCGGTGGGAGCGCAACGCACGCAGAAACGAATAAGACGAGTTCACTGGCGTTTTAAGGGAAAGCTGACCTTCAGCGTCGCGCAAGTCACGCTCAGACGTGCACGACGCTGAAGGTCGTTGCAGGTGGCGACCGCGGTAGCTAGAAGCAATTCCAGACGCTCGATGCACACGCGAGCGAGCCGAAGGGTCGGTCGGTCCGTCGCCAAAAGCTTCGATTTGTAGTGCGCGGGACGGCGAGATGACCGGAAGCCGAGGAGGGAGCGGGACTGGACGAGCGCGGTGGTCGGCTAGGTGGTGAGCCCGCGGAAGCGAGTGGAGCAACCTTCAGGGTTAGCTGCTTTGACAGCCTCGTTTTACGTAGCGGCAGAAGAACCTTAGCGGACACTACCACCACTTCCAGCGAGTAATAAACGATTGCCCAGATTGCAGGACTCGAAAGTCTGACGGAGGAGGATCTTGAGGTCGAGATTCGATGCTCGACAGGGAGACAAGTGAAGTTCAGACTGACGGCTCTGATGTAGCAGCTACGCCGTTGAATACAGACCAGACGAGCTGCTGAGTTTTGCACCAGCTGCAAACGATTACGGGCACAGACCGGAGATTTCCGAATAAAGAATGACAGTAGCGTAAACGCTGTGTAACAAATGCGTGTACTGTACTAGTTTTGGTGTCTCACTCTTACCTAAGCTGGCCCTCATGACCTTGAAGAGCCACTATAGCTGCGCGACGTTACTTGGCTCAAAATAGTTGAAATATGCCAGACGCTAGCTTCAGCATAGCTGGGGCCACGGGCTGGTAATAATACCCTGTAATGTATCGCACTCGGTAGCGGAGCAAGCCAAAAGAACTAAATAAAAACGGTTCGCTGATTCAACAACCTCATTTATATAGGGACAGAAGAGCTTTTAACAGCTATCACAACCGCTTGCAGTTGGTAATAGAGGATCAATCGGTGCGAGACTCTAATTCACGACTGAGTCGCGAAGGGCGACGAAAAGAAAGTGAGAAGCAGAAAGCTTTTGGTTTGGCACATGGTAAGGTGCTCGCCTTTGACGACTAAGATGTACGCTCGAGGCTTGCTGCGTATGAAAAGCGTCTGGATAGGCACCAAGTTCTCTTAGGACGCTACACAAATGACTTATAATTTTCTAAATTTTTATTTAGCTGATTCAGGAAGGCAGTCGAGGTAGTGGATAGCGCGGAAGCAGCGACTCAGGACGGTTTGAAGGGATGTGCGATAGTCGGCATCGGGAGAAAGATGGCGTTGCGTAAGAATTGTGGGAGTGAGTTTCGCACTCTAGAGCCTACAGAGCAAAAGCTTCTGTGGCCAACGGTCTTCAAGTGTAAGAATGGAACAGCTAATTTATGGTCCATAGAAGATCTGAGGACAGGAGGAGGCTGAATCTGGTGCAACACTTCAGCTGGTTTTGAAGAAGCCAAACCGTGGTGGGCCTTGAGAGTCAGAATAAGAATTTCTCTTCGTATTCATTGATTGAACGAGAGCCATTGCAGCTCCTTCCGCGCAAAGATGACACGCGGCTGAATCTCTGGGATTTGCTTACTAGCTTTGCAGCCGTATTCATCACCAGCTGCAGAGGCTCGGTAGCTTTTTTCAGCAGACCGGGCAAAATGTATCGCAGTAGTCCAGCTGGGACAGAACCAGGGCGCTAGCTGCATTTTCAGCAAGCCATCGCGATAGACAGTCCTCAATCTTGGACAGGCATTGAACGCGATTAATAGCTGGGGAAGCATCTTCTTAAAGGAGCTTTCAAACCATAAGCAGTTACTATCAAAGAGGGCACCTATGTTCAGAGCACACGATAACGGTCGCCGCGCCGCCGCAGCATCACCAGTAAGATGAGCAAAGTCTCCTAGTCCAACCGCAAGCTTGGGGTTGTCAACGAGTATTAGTTCGGTTTTAGCAACACTTCCGGTCCCCTCTATACGCCCGCGCTGCCTCTACCTAGCGCGGCCGGTGGTATCCGGCTGATATCGCGGTCGGCATGGCGGGCGTCTGGTGGGCAACGCTACTTTGATTGCATCGAGACGAGAGCGGCAGAGAGCAGCAAAACAGTAATACTAATCCATACGTGCGCATATTCGCCCCAAACTGAGCTAAGTCTGTCAATCCGGGCACTGCACTGGGGGGGGGGGCTTGAAAGGAAGCGCATAAATTGATTAGCGTTAATAGCAGGCACAATTACAGCACATTACCGACACACATAAAGAACGACTCGTCCGGACGAAGCCCGTGCTTCGTGGAGCGCGCCTGGCTTTTTAGCTTTGTGTCGATGCCGTCAAGCCAGAGGATGTGAAGTCAGCCTGTGCATAGTTCCATTCCGTGGGTCCACTGGCGGCCCGAAGGCCTCCGAAGGATTTGAGGCCAGTTGGAGGCGCAGCTAAACGACTTTAGTCCGGCGAGCGGGCGGTAAGAGAGGAACACCGATTGGAAAGTATTTCATATCGGTAAGCAGGAGCTAGAAAATGAAGGGACTTATACGTGAGTGACATTATCTTAAGATTCATACGCTGATTGACGGCGATCCGGTGCACGATGGAGATTAACTTTTTTAGTGTCACAGTTGCAACGTTCACGACAGACATCCTAGGCAGCCGAGTTTTGCACCAACTGTAAGCGTCTCGTTGTACAGGTAGGAAGACCTGCAAGGAGAGAGCTACCTAACGTCTCGATAGATAACGCCAAAAAAGCACTTATTAACATCGATGGAATACCCTGCATCCGCAGCTGTTTGTCGTCTGCATCGAAATGACAGCCTAGATTGGTCCGGGCGATTGCATCGACAAGAAGGAGATAGTTTGTTGTGAAAAGAATCGAGCAGATCTCCGTGGTAGCCCCTACTTTGAAGGTTAACTAAATGACCAGTGTTTTTTTTACATATACGCTCTGAAATATCTCACTAAGATTTGACCTGAATCGCTGCAATGCAATGTCAGCGATGCCTATCCGAGATTAAAGGCGTTCAGCAGGGGCGCTGGAGTAATTAAACTATCAAACGCCGCCGAGATATACAACCGAGTTATCACTCTCACTCTGTCAAAGTCAACACTCCTGAGCAAGTCATTATAAACTCTTCAGGACTGGTAGCTCTCTTGAGTGATTAGTTCTAAATCCTAACAGAAATTTTCCGTGCCAGGTCCTTCGTTTGAATATAACTTCTAGCTGTTCCACCAGTACTCGTTCGGTCGCCATTGATACGAACGGCAAAAGGGAGTCTGCGTGACATTCATTCAAATTACCCTAGCCTAATGTCTTCAGCGAGAAATCCGTGTGTACAGTTGCAAAGTAGCATTTCAATAAACGATCGCATCAGCTCCTCAGTCGAGACTGCCTTCTTTCAGCTACGTAACGTTGCAAAAATTAGGACCTGATTAGATTGTCATGCCACTGGTCCATGCATTTATGACATCTCTTCTCGACTTCCATAACTCGCAGCTTGCAAGCCTTTGCAAGCCTATGCAATCAGGTGCTTACAGTTGGTGCATAATTCTGCAGCTTCAGGCTTATCTATCACAAACGTCACAGCTGCCACATCAGCCACAACATTCTCGCCGGCGACTTTCAATCCTGCGGCGCATCGACTTCAAGTTGTATTTCCCGCTCAGACGTTCCCTCATCCTCTTGCTCTAGTCTACCTGTCTGAACTATTATTTCTTCCAATCAAGCTAGGCGTCGTACCACCCGCTCTTCTGACTCAAATCGTTTAGCTGCGCCTCGAACCAACCGCAAATCCTTTGGAGGCCAGCCTTTAGTTTTTACGCTCCCAAAACCTGGAACTCACTTCCGACTGAGGTCACCACATCAACTGACTAGACGACATTAAAAAAGAAAATAAAACGCACCTTTTCCTCACAGCGTTACTACCTTGTGCACGTGTGATTACGCGTGCTAGCCCTGTGCGCAAGGTACGCACTAATGATATTGACATGCTTCCTTTACAGCATATGTAAATTACCCAGAAAGATGTAGCTCTCTCGGGATGCTACATAAACGTATTACTATTTTAACTATTATTAAAGACTGGCCTGAAAAAGCCTCCCTTTAGAGATGCAGAGACATAAACTGAGGCTGGGGGCACATCTAAAAGGATAATTCTAGTGGGGACCAACAGACATAAGCATTTCAATACGAGGGTAGTGCGTTAAGGTGTCCTGGAGGACTGATAGTAAGCTTGGAGAGGTGCTTCGAGGTGAGTTCTCCAGATGCGGACTTGAAGGTGGCTAGAAAGTTGAACCGACAAAGGAAAGTAAAAGTAAAGGAAAAAATGGGTTCGGCTGATTCCACAGCCCCATTGATGTGGCGGCAGAAGTGCCTAAATGGGCTTACACAGCACTTCTAGCCGGCAAAATAAAAAGTCTCCTGCTCTGCAGGACTCAAAACCAGTACCCGGGTCGTGAATTTTGAGACGAGTACATTGGAACTGTTATCATAGAAATTGACTAGGACTTTTTTAAATTCTCGTTATTAAGTGTCTCTCGTATCTCCATCTTTCTTATCACAGTATCACAGCCCTTTCTCTCTTTTCTCCGTGTCACCCTTGGCCTTTTGCGCGTCAGTCGGTCTCATTCAGCTTCGGTACGCTTCTCTCTCTCTCTCTCTCTCTCTCTCTCTCTCTCTCTCTCTCTCTCTCTCTCTCTGTCTCTCTCTCTCTCTCTTCCTCTCTCTCTCTCTCTTCCTCTCACTCTCTCTCAGGCTTTCTGTCCTAAACTAACTCACTGTCTGTCTGAATCTAGCTCACACTGTTTGTCCTAAACTAGCTCAGTCAGTTTGTCCTCAATTAGCTCAGATTACATGGCTGTCTCTCGCAAAATTAGCGATGCCCTTGCGTGGCAAGTTTTTAACTTATTTCTAAATGTCCTCAAGTCAGGGACGTCACGCTGTCCGTAGATATTGCCAGCCTTGCTAGCTGCGTTCACTTTCTGTCGAGGATTACTCTCAGGCTACTCACTACTCTACGGCTAGCTACATATAAACTAGTGGATACTAAATATATACTATATGGTTCTCTTTAGACTGGCACTACAGCAGCTCTGCTTTGATGAGAAAGTCGAAACATGCTGCAAAGCCAGCGCAGACGGCCCTAAATATGACTGCAGGTTTGTCATGTTCGCCAACCTCTTCGTGAGCGACTCTCATCTAATGTAGACATCTCGGGCCCTGCGCTATCATGGTTTAGGTCCTATCTTACTGGGAGATTTAAGAGAGTAGAACCATTCGATCGCGTTTCCTATGTAGCACATGCAAAGCGCCCAGAAAGAGATTGAGTTATCTGAGGGCGCTTTATCAAGTATGTTGTTATTATTACTATCATTACGTCAACTACCAACGGTCATCAAGTCAGCCATTACGGGGTGGCGTGCCCTATGGATATGTTTTAGGTCCACTTCTTATCTCAATTTATACTCTCCGGCTTGCCGATATATAGCTGACATTCATTTGAAATCGTAGGTGGCAGTAAACGTTCTCAAATTGAAAGCTGATACAACCAATTTACCAGCTTTGGGAAAATTCAATCCTACTCAGAAATCGGACAGCCTAACGCACAAAATTGTCTGGGCCAGCCTACATCTAGCAGCCGCTGTACGCATTCTGGGTGACCTGCACTAAAATGACTTTCGTTTGATGACCAAATCAGCTCCGGGGGGGAACGTGTTGCCCCCTTAGCGCTCGGGAGTTGTGTCCCCGGAGCGCTCACTCGGCTTTTTCTTAAAGCCGCCGCCCAGGTCGCGCGGCCGCTGCGGGCGGCATGAACGATTTCGCCGCCGGCGCCTGCGCCGGCGGCGACCGGTGCCGGCGGCCGGATGAAGCAGTCACGCGGTCGTCCGTCCCTGCGTCGGCACGGACCGACGCTCGAGAGTAGAGCGACCGCAACCTGCATCCGGGAGGTGACGCGGCGAGCTACAGCCTCGGGTCGCGCACGTGCTTCGGCGGCTGCGGCGGCGGCCCCCTCGCCGAGCGGCGGCGCCGAGGCAGGCGGGCAGGCGGCCGGGCGCCCGCCGCGCTCGGTAATTGGGAGGAGTAGCGGCGCCAGCGCTGTGCTCGCGATGTCTGCGCGGAGCACTCAATGCCGCTAGCGAGCGAGCGAGCCAGAGCAGGGGTGAGGGCAAATGGCGCTCGAGAACCGGGCCCCGAAACAAGCCGCCGCCGCCGCCGCAGCCGAAGCCGCAGATCAAGGCTCGAAGAATGCCGAGCCGTTGTGCAGTGCCGGCAAGCCGGGCATCAAGTGACCTGCGCGAGGAGTAAGCAGCCGTCGCTGAGAGCCTGATGGGACCCGACCGGAGCCGATGCTCCGCCCTCGGTCGCTGCTTTGATGACTTGGCCGCCGGGGCATGCTTCTCTGAGCGATGACTCGCTCTGCTGCAAGACAAGACGGCCACCGCTGCCACCGCCCGCCCACATTACTGGAGATCTTGGCTTTAAAAACAATGGGGGGAAGGAAGGAAGGAAGGAAGGAAGGAAGGAAGGAAGGAAGAGGCTACTCCAGCGGCTCACCTACCGTGCAGGTTGCAGCTGCCTGCAGCCGGCCAAAGCCAAGCTCTGATCGATGCAGGCAGCAGAAGCTAGTTAAAAGTCCGGCAAACCGGTAGCCGGACCCTAATAATAATAATAATAACAATGATAATAACAATGCATTTGATATAGCACCCTCAGAGAACTCAATCTCTTTCTAGGAACTTGACATTTGCTGCAAAGGAAGCATGATCGAATGATTAGTGGTCGCATGCTCAATAAACAACAAGAATAACATGGTTAGGTATGCCATGCACAGGGTCCAACGAAGTAAAGGGCTTGCCTCCCTTTTCTGGCCCAGTGTGCTGCACCTACCCACCCACCCACACACCCACCCACCCACACACATGCACACGCACATGCACACGCACACACACACACACACACACACACACACACACACACACACACACACACACATGCACATGCACATGCACAACACACACATAATAATAATAATAATAATAATAATGGACTTGATAAAGCGCCCTCAGTGAACTCAATTTCTCGGCGCTTTACATTTGCAGCAAAGGGAAATGCAATTGAATGGTGAGTAATGTCATGCTTGATAAACAAACAACATGAATAACATGGTTAGGAGATACATGCTCAGGGTCAGCATGCAAATCTAGTTAATGGATTATAATTTATTTGTGAAGCACCCTAAGAGAACTGAACTCTATCCAGGCGCTTTACCTATGCCGAAGGGCTCGAGCTCACGACCTCAGTCGTCGATGGCCGTGTGAGGCCGTCAAATGACCTTAACCCCTGAGCCAACCCAAGGTGGCATGTTGGCCCATTGTTCAGTTTGTGGCTGCTATCCACTTCTGCATCCTTTGTGAGCAAATTGAATGCTACCTTTGGCTTGCTGCAGCCGGACTTGCACCAGTCCCGCGACATCCAGTGCTGCCTCTAGATCAGCTGCTCCTGGGGCTATCATTGAAGGCCCTAATTGAACGCAAACTGCAATGCTCAAATGCCCCAATTCGGCTGCTCCAGACGAGTTTCTTACACGGGCAAGACAGCAGGAAGACGTGGCCGGCAGGCACGTGGCTGGGAAGGAAGGAAGTAGCAGAAGCAGGGGGTGGAAAAAGAGGCAGACAGACATGAAGAGGGAACTAGCCGCTGAATTTGAATTCAAAAGTTCTCTCTCTCTCTCTCCGCTGCCTCTCCTTGCTCCCCTGCTACCCTACCCCTGTCTCCCGCCTCCTTCTCCGACCCCTCCCTCATCTGTCCCTTCCTCACTTGGATGAATCCCAGCCACGTCAAGCATTCTTAGCCTGCTATCAGAGGCTATTCGGCACAGCCCCCCTGATTAAGCGGTCAGCAGTTTTGGCACCGTCAGGTCATCGCGTGGCTCTGCATATCACAGCCATGTCACCGCGGCGACAATCAAGGGCAGTCGTGGGAACCCAGACAGTCTGCTTCTATTTTTGGGACATGCACGCAGACCAGAGTAGTACTTCTGGGAAGAACGCAGCAACGACCGACCACTCACGCTTGCCTACTCATCGGCTGGCAGAGCTGGACAAGCCACAGCAGGCAGCCTCTCTGTGGCAGCTACCTGCTGCTGCTGCTGCAGCAGCCTGTGTCGGGAGAGGCAGGCCCCTGGCCGCCCATGTTTCCCACACTGCCTGCGCACCGAATGCAAACAGGCTGGCAGCAGGCGAGCTGGCGCTGAGGCATGAAAAGCGTGCAGGAGGAAAGGGTTCTTTCCTCTGAGCCAAGGCCGGCTATCCATGCTATCCACGAGTCTACTTTGTAATTTTGGTTGCTCTAAGTTTGCAACTAAGCTTCTTAAGACGGTCGCGAGTCAAACAGTGCTGCATAGACCACTAAAGGGCATTTCTAAATGATTGCAGCCCCGCAAGTACTTGTCGACATGTGCTGAAATCGAACAAGCATGATCCTTTTTGGGGCGTGGCAGCAGCACTAGGCTGCAGTTTGAGCAGCAGCAGCAGCAGCAGCAGCAGCAGCAGCAGCAGCAGCAGCAGCAGCAGCAGCAGCAGCAGTGAGCTGATAGTGAGGGCAGCAGCACACCGGCGTCCACCCCTGCTGCTCGAAGCGCTCCTCCGCATGCTCAGGCCCTACTGCATCCGTGCATACGCCAGTAGCCATTACGAGCTGCTGCCGGCTGAGCACCACTGGCTGCTGGTGCTGCCCGCAAATCACAGTTGACCACATGCTTCGACGTCTTTACTAGCAGTGGCAGTAGCTAGAAAGCTCAGCAGCTGCCACTGCTGAAGCCACTGCCACTGCTGCCACCACCCTCCCTTGGCTGCCTTAACCTCTGAGTAGACTGTGTGGGACAGGGGAGACAACTCTGTCTCTCACTAGATCCTGCTTGGCATGTGCAGCTTCCGTTGTCATCGGCTGGCTGGCTCCTCGGCCGAGTGCCAGTGTGGCTCGACGGTTAGTGACAGCTGACCACCATGTCCGACGATTGAATAGTCTGCTGTGGTGGATGAGTTTTTAGCAATCTCGGGACTTTGGAACTCAGCTCGGCAATTCTTGATCCTCTCTCTCCCTCTCTCTCTCTCTCTCTCTCTCTCTCTCTGTAGGCACATTGCAGATGTTGCATATTAAGCATTACAAAATGTTTGGTGGCAACATCCGCAAGCAGCAGGCATTTTGTAAGCAGGTAAATGCACGCGACGAACGAATCACACAGACCCACCACATGCTATAGTAAATAGGTGCGTTTTAAGATTCTTTTTAAATGTGGTCATGGCAGGGACGTTGTGATGTGCATCGGTGGTGAGTTCCAGGCTTTGGGAGCATACAAACTAAAGGCGCGGTCTCCAACGGTTTTGAGGTTCATACGAGGTATGGCTAAACGATTTGAGTCAGAACAGCAGGTTGTGGGATTCTTCCCCTGGTGGGGGAGTAGTTCTGATAGGTAGGCTGGAGCCAGAGAATGGACGGGCCTAAAAGTAAGTAATATAACCTTGAAGTCTATATGCTACTTGATTGGGAGCCAGTGCAGGTAGGCAAGAAGTGGTGTCATGTGGCAATTTCGACGGTCACGATAGACAAGCTTAGTTGCAGAGATTTGCACAAGCTCTAAGCGCCTGATTACACAGGCTGATAGTGTCTCGTGGTGGTGGCTCCGTGAACTAGCGCTGCTACCTGCGTTGTGTTAATTTGAAGGATTGCAGATCCAGAGCTGCTAGGTTCAATTGGTTACACTGTTCTCATCGGAGCCTGGAAATCAGCGCCAACTGAGGTCACGATATGGCATGACTTAAATATCTTTGTGGAAAAGTAACTAAAAAACCTACTCCTCAAAGTATTTCACAGTATTTGCTCTGTTAGCATGAGTTTTTTCTTTGTCTGCTCATGCATGCTTAAATTGTTCATGCTATCATTTATAAATGTTCCCTTTCCGTCATGATTAAAGTGCCTGGAGTGAAAGTTACCTCACTTAGGGCACTGAATAATTTTTTATTACAAAGTATAACGACTGTCTTCATCTGTGACTCACTCTACAGAGCCACAGGGACTTGGTTGGAGTTATGCTGGAGAGCTGTCTGTGCACACTCAGAAGCTAAGCTGTCTTTCTGTGCACACGTGGTTCGTGGTTGCCAACAGACTTCCTACCAGGCAACGACGAGAAAGTGAGAACCGAAGCTGAGTCAGGAGAGCAGTCGAGCAAATAAGTATTAAAAACTGCAGTGAAGGACGGCTAGAAAGAATATGAGCCTGAGGAAGGCAGGAATAGAGAGACGTCGTTTCGGTGCAGAGAGTCGCACCGTAGAAGACCAACAGATCAAAAGCTATTTAGGTCAAGGGCATATAATTTATTGTCCTTAGAGGGCACAAGAAAGCTGAAACTGGGGAAGTAGTTCAGCATCGCCGGAGTAAGCTCTTAGTTGAGCTATTAAAGCCAGCCTTCTTGTGCGTGTGCTCACTCTCAAACTCTCGCTTGCGAACGCACCTTGTCTCTTTCTTTTGTTCGCTACGTCTCCATGAACCCGGCTAGCTTTCCAGGCTGACCCTGATTCGTGTATTCGGTTGCCCAATCTTGGTAAATAGCTTTCACAGATAGTCGGTAGTTCTGGTGCTGGTGTGTGGGCTACTCTGAGCATTTAAAAACAAGTCGAAATGAACTGAGCAGCCACCAGGCCGAGAGGGCTTAACTTCAGAGACCAGAGCTCTACCAGCACCTCTCCTGCTATCAACCTGGCCTCGCCGTGGGTAGGGCACGATCGTGCTGATCGTGTCGCCGAAGCATGACTCCCACCTTCCACGAGGGGAACCAGAGTGTGTGAGCAGAGATTTCTTGCTCCACTGGAGAAGCGCCGGCAGCATGCTGCTCAGCTTCAGCCCCGGGCAGAGGCACAGTACACAAGTACGCGCTGCTCTGGGCCGTTGCTAGCCTCCTCGCAAGGCATCTCAGCTATATTGCTACTCCTGACCCCGATGGTCCGAGCAGATGTTGGGAATGCTTGCTGGCTGGTGCTCGAGCAGCAATCAATAGGCCGCCACTGGCAGCACTGATGGAGGGAACACCAAAGGCCGGCCGGCACCCTCACCCGGTTTTAATGGGAGAAGTACAGGGGTGACCTGCTCCGGATGGATCGCTAGAGTCGGCATTGCAAACATGTCGGCAGTAAACCCACATCACACGTGAGAGCTAAGGGGACTACCGATTGGGTCCAATAGCAGTGGCCTGCAATGGCATGATGGCAGAAATCCACAAAAACGGTGAGTGAACCATTGGCTCGATCTCAGTTGCCAGCATTATAGACATTAGGAGGTTGAATGTTAAACTAGCTTGGCATGAACTGCAGAACGGTCTGCATATCGGCATATTTCTCAGCATTGGGAAGCTTTATCTTACTTCAAACTAGTTGAGGTCAGTGCTGCTTGTGTAAGGGGTGGCTCCCAGTCATATCACCCTGCACTCAGCTGTTCATTTTTAGCAACAACTAACTTGTGTTTCCCACGAGCTCTGGAGTTAAACAGAAGCTTCAGTTTTAATAAATGACACAGTAATCACGGCATCATAGAATCATAAGTTTGAAGTTAGATTACCAGCTAAAGTGTATAGCATGTTAGGGTTCCAAAACGGTTTTATTTTAAGCATTGCATGACTCTTTGCCATAGAGACCGAGGAGTTAAATTTTACATTTTTCTACCATCCCCTGGCGATATCACATCCTGTTGGTTCTTTTAAACTTATGCTCTAATTATGCTACTGACCTTCTTGCTTCTTATTTGTGATCACGTATACAAGGACTATTGTAGATCACACCAATCTATCCTAGCAAAGGCTAGGACTAGCATCTATAAAAAAATATTGTCGAATCACAGATGGACCATACAAAAGGGGTGTCTATTTGTCAACCAAGTCTATTGTTAACCTAGCTGCAGCTGGTGCAAAACTCTGCAGTTAGGCTTGTCTGTCGTGAGCATCGCAGTTGCCACATTACACCACTTCTCGCCGACCTGCACTGGCTACCAGTCAAGCAACGGATTGACTTCAAGGTTTTGTCGCTCACTTGTAGGTCCCTTCATTCGATGGCTCCAGCCTATCTCTCAGATATACTACCCCATCAGGCCAAGCATCGTACCACCCGCTTTTCGGAATCCAACACTCTAGAAATACCTCGTACAAATCTCCAATCCTTTGGAGACCGTGCCTTTAGTTCGTGTGCTTCCAAAGCCTGGAACTCACTCCCGACTTTCGTCACGCCATCCCCTGACTTAACCACAGTTGAAAAGAAACTTAAAAACACACCTATTTAGGACAGCATTTAGTGGGTCCCTGTGATTTGTCCTTGATGTGCTTATGCGTGCTGACACTGTGCATGCTGCCACTAACCACATTTGCATGCTGACCCTGTGCATGTCACCCCTAACCATATTATTCATTGTGTTTGTTTTTCAAGCATGATTTTACTCACCATTCAATTGCATTTCACTTTGCAGCAAATGTAAAGCACCTAGAGAGAGATTAAGTTCTCCGAGGGCGCTTTATCAAGTGCATTATTATTATTATAACCACCTCCTTAACTCCTCCCAGCTTAGCTTCGTACCTAGTGATCCTTGAGGTAATCTAGCTGATCGCTTCTCAAGCTTCTTTATTAGCAGCATAAACATAAGTAGATAGTCCACCAAGGAAACAGCATCCGGGCTGGACACCTGGCCCTCAGCAACACTCCCACGCGACTCATCTCCTTAACTCCATACAGCACATCAATGGCTGTATTCAAGAAGGCCACGACTGACAGACCTCCAGAAATTCATCTCAGTCACAGATTACTAGCCCTCTAGAAACTATTCCCAGTGCTCTACTTCTATACTGCATAAATCTGCTTCTGCCATGCATGATAACATAATAAATAGGTCCATAGCCTCAGGCCTCGTCCCTGCACCTTTCCAAAAGGCTGCTGTTTGGCCACTTACTACTACTACTACTAATAATAATTCACTTGATAAAGCGCCCTCAGAGAACTTAATCTCTCTCTAGGTGCTTTACATTTGCTGCAAAGTGAAATGCAATTGAATGGTAAGTAAAATCATGCTTGAAAAACAAACAAAATGAATAATATGGTTAGGGGTGACATGCACAGGGTCAGCATGCAAATGTGGTTAGTGGCAGCATGCACAGTGTCAGCACGCATAAGCACATCAAGGACGAATCACAGGGACCCGTTAAACGCTGTCCTAAATAGGTGTGTTTTTAGGTTCCTTTTAAATGTGGTCAGGTCGGGGGATGTTCTGACGCAGGTCGGGAGGGAGTTCCAGGCTGTGCGAGCATACGAACTAAATGCACGGTCTCTAAAGGATTTAAGGTTTGTACGAGGTATTTCTAGACTGCTGGATTCCGAAAAGCGGGTGGTACGATACTTGGCCTGATGGGGTAGTATATCTACTAAGAAAGCATCACTAGACCAAGAGAACTTAAGCGATTTCTGCCCAGTCTCCAAGCTGTTCATATCTAAGACACTTGAACGGATAGTGGCAGGCCAATTAAACTCTTAAATTGAAATGTCAAACCTAGCCAGTAGGTTCCAGTCTACTTTTAGAGCTAAAAACATCAGAGGGCCAGCATTGCTTCGGGTGAATAACGATCTTCTTGGGAATTCAGACCTAAGTAAAGCTTCTCTGCTCTTTTTGCTTCTTTTGGTAGCATTTGATACTATTGATCACAAAGTTCTTCTCGAGTGCCTCTTATCTCACCTGGGCATTCATCATAGGCACATAGCTGCATTGGTTTAGGTCCTATCTTAGTGGGAGACTCCACAGTATTGATGTAAACTGGCAAACATAATCCGAGAAACCAGTAAAGTATGAGAGGGGTACCTCAGGGCCTTATGGTTGGTCTGCTTCTTTTCACAATTGCACTCTCCCTCTTGCCGACGCGATCGCCAAGCTCAATCTATACTTTCACGTCTATGCAGACAAAAAACAGTGTCTATGCTTTGTTCCCTATCAGCCCGACAAATTATCTCAACTCCCTGCCTGCACACATGGCTGACATATGCAACTGAATCTGCAACTGCATCTGACGACTTCAAGGTTATGCCACTCACATTTACTTCCCTTCATTCTCTGGCTCCAGTCTACTTACCATAACTACTCTCAAACCAGGCTAAGCATCGTACCATCTGCTTTCTGAATCAAACTGTGTTAAGCTACACCTCGTACGAACGTCAAATTCACTGGATACCGTGCCTTGTGTGCTCCCAAAGCCTGGAACTCATTCTCGACTGATGGCAGGACATCCTCCGACTTGGCTACATTTAAAAAGAAGCTAAAACGTACCTGTTTCTCACAGTATTTGGTGGGCTCTTGTGACATGCTATTTATATGCATATGCATACTGACACTGTGCATTCTGCCACTAACCACATTTGCATGATGGGTCTTTGCATGTTACCTCTAACCATAGTATGCTTGTTGACACTGCCATTAACACTTGCCATTAACCATTTGATAACACATCAGATTCAGCATATGCAAAGTGTCTAGAAAAAGATATGTTTTCTGAGGGCGCTATACAAATACACTATTACTATTATTGTCGTACAGATTGCCTTGTGACATTAGTGGACCACTGTCTTTTAAAACATATATTCCTCTCATGCACCGAAAAAGTTTGAAACTTCACCAAGTGTGAGAGGGGATGTATCTTTTTTAACATTTTTGGTTGCCAAAAGTTACTACTTGCTTATGCTGATCTCTTTCGGTCAAAACAGGTATGCCATGCTGCAGGCATGCCTTTCAGTTAAATACTTGCATGTCGCGTTGCAGTCATACATTTCAGTGAACTGCAGGCGTGACATGAGGCAGACGTGCGTGACAGCCAAAGCATAACAGTCTGACAAGACTGTGCACTGTGCACTGCCCGATATACCCGATATACGTCTCATAAAGATCGGCAAACTCTTTGCTTACCGGCCTGCCAGCATGTGCGATCAGGCGATTGCAGCTGGTGCAAAACTCCACAGCTAGGCTTGTCTGTCGTGAGCGTTGCAGTTGCCACATTACACCACTTCTTGCCGACCTGCACTGGCTACCAGTCAAGCAACGGATCGACTTCAAGGTTTTGTCGCTCACTTTTAGGTCCCTTCATTCTTTTGATCCAGCCTATCTTTCAGATATACTCCCCCATCAGGCCAAGCATCGTACCACCCGCTTTTCGGAATCCAACAGTCTACAAATACCTCGTACAAACCTCCAATCCGTTGGAGACCGTGCATTTAGTTCGCATGCTCCCAAAGCCTGGAACTGCCTCTCGACCTGCGTCAGAACATCCTCTGACCTGACCACATTTAAAAGGAACCTAAAAACACACCTATTTAGGACAGCATTTAGTGGGTCCCTGTGATTTGTCCTTGATGTGCTTATGTGTGCTGACACTGTGCCTGCTGTCACTAACCACATCTGCATGCTGACTCTGTGCATGTCACCCCTAACCATGTTATTCATTTTGTTTGTTTATCAATCAGGATTTTACTCACCATTCAATTGCATTTCCCTTTGCAGCAAATGTAAAGCACCTAGAGAGAGATTAAGTTCTCTGAGGGCGCTTTATCAAGTGCATTATTATTATTATTATTAATAGGAGGGTATTGTATTGGTTGTGTTGTGTCTTTTGTTGTAGCACAGAACGTATCAGTAAAGGATTTTCGATTTGAGATAGTGCGGCTGGGGTAACGGCTGGCTGAGTTCATGATAAAGAAAATATGGTACAACGAGGAATATCCTGTACATGTCAGAAAAGACCTGAAGAAAAGTGACGATGCCGTGCGAGCCATGCTTTGACAAAGATTATACTCGGAAAAAACCTAAATTTCAGTATAACCGAGTGTGAGACGCCCCCAGTTATCAGCTCATTACTGTAAACTGGACCTTTGAACACTCTCAGCTGTTGATTTCTGCAGACGCGATTGAGGTTTCGTCCAACTTCTTCTTTTTCATGCTAGTTTTAATCCTTTCTTAATTTAGACAGGCATATTGGAGCATGCAAACAGCAGCTATAGGAAAAGAGGGTTATCATATGTCGACCGTATACCTATCTAGCGTTTGTAGCCATTGGATGGCCTCGGGGGGGGGGGGTCGTTTACTGGATGCCCTTAAGCGTTCCACTGAAAGAGCTCTCTCTAATGGTGGGTGGCCTTCATCGAAGTCACTGAGGCAGGTCCTGTAGGCACCGCGGTAAGGGCTGCTTGGCGCTGCTGCTGCTGCTGCTGCTGCTGCTGCTGCTGCTGCTGCTGCTGCTGCTGCTGCTGCTGCTGCTGCTGCTGCTGCTGCTGCTGCTCTGACAGGACCTCAAAATCGTTCGAGGCAAACTTCGAGGGAAGCTGGAACCTTTGCCGAACGCCGAGTGGTTTTATGGCAGGGAGCTTGTGGTTTCTGATCCAGCTCAGAGACGGTCACTCCTGCTTCTGCAATTGGCACGATTCTGCCTATTGTTCCTTACCAGTCTGGCTCGCCCACTCAAGGCTCTAATGTATCCTGCCCACTGACTAGTAAACTATCTGCTCTCAGGATTGGTCAGCATCCTCACCCCCACGCCCACCGCCATCCTCTATCGTGATGCTGTCACTGATCGGGAATCACATGTGCCAGACGCTCGGTCTGTTGTTTTTTTAATAAGCTAGCTGCCGATTTCTCTAGATACGTCGAGTGCTGAGCGAAGCCGCAAGACAGTGCATGTGCTATGCACAAGCGTGTGACCTCGAGAGAGAGAGAGAGAGAGAGAGAGAGAGAGAGAGAGAGAGAGAGAGAGAGAGAGAGGAGAGGAAGAGAAAGGGAAGAGACTAAGAGTGCATTGGGACGAGCTGGAGAGCGAGTGGGGGACGAGGCATAACGCAAGCTGTCATTGCAGCTGCTGATCCGAGGTAAGGCCCTCGTCATCTCTCAAGCAGCATGCCGGTTAATGGAAGTGTCGAGAATCTGGGCCAGGGAAGTTTGCACGCGGTGCCTTACCGTCGAGGGCATTAGTAGAATGATTGATTGCACTAGCCTGTATGGGGGTGGGGTGGGGGTAGGAAGCTGGTGACCTGCACGAGTGATATCGGAACTCTTTCTCACGGATCGCCTCGCAGAGGGCATTCTTAAAAGCAGAGACCGGCTAGCTCCTTCGATTTTCTTTATATCAGGCTTTCGACTGTCACAGGAGCAGCCTGCCGTCTGACTATTTTTCACCGACTGGAGACCCTGACGACCACTGGATAGCCCACACCCGTCGGAATGAGTTACCTTGACCTGCCACTCAGCATTCGATTGTTGCTCAACCAGCTTAGCTATGCTTGCTGCAGCTATATTTACTCGTGCAAGACATGCGGGTGCATGCAGTCTAGCGTCTATCAAACGTCTATCTGACTGCTTACCACGTCTTGCTACTATTTCCCTTTTCACCTAGACCCGTCTGACCACCTTTATCTCTCTCTCTCTCTCACTCTCTCTCTCTCTCTCTCTCTCTCTCTCTCTCTCTCTCTCTCTCTCTCTCTCTCTCTCTCTCTCTCTCTCTCTCTCTCTCTCTCTCTCTCTGTGTCTTCCTCTCTCTCTCACCCCCTGTCTGTTCCCCTTCTCTTTCTCTCTGCCCTTTCTATCTCCTTCTCCTCCTTCCAGTTTTTCCTCTGTGTCTATCTTAGCTGGTTTAACAGCCTCTTTTGTAGTGCAGCAGAAGAACCGTATCGGCTATCATCACCACTTGCAGTTGGCAAAAAAGAATCACTCAACTACAGGATTCGGACCCTCAACCTCGGTCGAGAAGAGCTAGCACCTCCTACCTCCTGGGCTATCGCAGCCCAGTAACTTCCTGACTGTCTCCGTTTCTGTCATCCTCGTTCACTCACTGTCTCCTCTATCCTGGTCTAGTTAATGCATACTATTTCCCTTAGTCTAATCTCAGGTTCGGCCCCTTCTCATTTTTATCTTAGATGGTAAATGTGTACTGGTGCAGCATCTAAGGGTAGCCACTGAGTGCTCAGCCACGGCTTTCTCGGTTACTTTTTTAGAGTTGCTGCCAATTCGACGCTATCAGTTTTGTAGTCCCACTGCACTTCGGCACTTCGATATTATAGATGATTTAGTAGCAGCTCGTGCATGATCTCTCCCTCTCTCGTCTTCTTTTTCATCTCTCTCTCTCTCTCTCCCCTCTCTAGCTCCATAGGTTTCGGATTCCAATTTGTTTTTTGTTGTTGGGTACAAAGTGTGTTTTCCTAATCTGCTATGCTCAAGATGAATAAAAGATAGCTATTGCTCGAGAAAAACCTCGCTTCTGCGAGTTCGGGTTAATAACATTTCTAATTTCGCTCTTGTTTTGCTGTTACCTACAGTGCGGACGTCAGGTTCACACATAAAGCATGCTGAGCCGCTACCCGAATTAGTGAGGGCTTCGCTGGCATAATACAATAGAGTAAAATCCGTAGAGGTGAAACTGTGCAATTGCATTTAAAAGAGAGTTTCTAGCTTGTGTTCTTGAAAATAAGAGAAAAATGAATAGCCTTATTTGATTCGCACAGCATCAAAAGGTTGCTTGCACCCAGAGATGCATTTTGCAACGAGTGTAGGCAATTTATCAAAGTGAGCAAAAAATGACGCAGTGAAAGTGCTTGTCAAGATGTGCGAGGCCTAAAAGGCATACTTCGGAATGCCAGGTGAGGATCAAGACAAGCCCTTGAGGGCATCGTTTTCATATGCTAGCATTGCAAGAGAACAATTGAAGGTAAGAGGAACAAAAATGCTGCTCGCTAGGTGTAACTTCTTGCCCAATATTAGGTATTGCACAGAGAGCCATTTTTAATTTATTTAATTCCTATTTGTTTACAGGATAGTACATATGTGATACAGGAGCCAAGAATTTGGCAGGAGCCGACTGACCACTCAAGCAACTGCTAATGCTGCTTCGTGTAGTCTTCCTAACATATGACTGGCAAGAGTGAGCCTCCTGCCATGTAGCCACAAATTTCGCCATCCATCAGTCCAGTAACATTTTGCCCTGACCTACCCATCTCTACCTCTCCGAAGAGGATTCAGCCATATTCAATAGAGAGCAGCAAGTCAGGCAGTGAGGTAGACATTGCAGATCCACATTTCAATTTCACAGGTGGAACTGTGGTGTGAGAACACCAAAAAACCAGAAAGACCTCGACAATCCCATCTTATCTGATCCCATTGGTCTTGCCAAGTCAAATGCTGAGCTCCTGACATCTATAATCAAGGAGTGGAACTTAATGGATGTAAGTGTGAAAGTAACAGATCAGAGAAAGTGTTTTTTTCAACAGAAGCGGCTTAATTTCAAGTCATTCACTTTCCTGATCGTAAAAGCATATAATTGCGTAGGGAAAATTTGCTATTTTATATGCTTTTGATGCATAAGCAAGTCGGAAATCAAACTGACTAACCAGGTGCAAAAGTGTTGTGCTGCCCAGCAACCTATCTCTCTCTCTCTCTCTCTCTCTCTCTCTCTCTCTCTCTCTCTCTCTCTCTCTCTCTCTCTCTCTCTCTCTCTCTCTCTCTTTCTCTCTCTCTCTCTCTCTCTCTCTCTCTCTCTCTCTCTCTAGTACCAGCTATCCATCTTGATCTTTCTTGCTCCACCGTCTCCCTTCTTATTTTGGTTTCTGTATCCTTTGAGGCCCTGTGCTAGTACGTACCTAAAGGTAGATGCTTCGACCTAACATTTGACTTATGCCGGATAGAAGCCTAAGACTAGGTGATCATGATCCATGCGCTATACATCATTGTGCGGCTTGTGATGTTGCTACTAATGCCATGAAGCTGCTGCCTTAAGGGGGGGGGTCTCATTTACAGTTGCTAGCATTGCACTTCTGCTGAAAGCCACAGCAAGATGTTGCTGGTAAGGCTGCTGGTGCTGCCAGTGCTTGTGCTGCTGCTGCTGCTGCTGCTGCTGCTGCTGCTGCTGCTGCTGCTGCTGCTGCTGCTGCTGCTGCCTTCCCCCCTCAGTCCAGCCCCTAATTGTCTTGCCGATGGAGAGGACCTGCTGGCCTCCTCACAATGGAAATGGTCATTTCATGCCCACAGCTACACTGAATGAAATTGTTCATTGGTGGTGCCATGAGCAATTACCCCATTTTCCGATAGGGGCTCATTAGCTCAACCTAGACGTTAAATAGCCAGCAAGTATGACTGACAAACATACAGACAGACACAGAATAACAGATTTCATGGTAAAGAGAGCTGCTCAGCAGGTGACCTGGCAGCCTGACAGCAGTAGCAGGCACCACAGCCTCTCAGAGCACCGCAGCCTCTGCTCCCCTTGTCGACCGGCTGGTCAACAATACAATTCATAGAGTGCATGCTACGTACTCTACGAGCAGATTAGCGAAGCCCATTGAGGGGTAGAGGGGGAGTCTGAGGGGGAGAGATAGGAAAGCAGAGAAGCCGAACACAGTGGCATCCTTCTGTACATCGTCTCTGGAACTTGTTGGCTCACTATACTGGGGGTGCATTTCATTTATTTGACTGTTCAATAGGTTCATTGGCAGTGATGTTGAAGGTCGGCCTCTCTCTCACACACAAACACACACACACACACAATCACTCACTCACAATCACTCACTCACTCTCTCTCTCACTCTCACTCTCTCTCTCTCTCTCTCTCTCTCTCTCTCTCTCTCTCTCTCTCTCTCTCTCTCTCTCACTCTCTCTCACTCTCTCACTCACTCTCTCTCTCTCTTTCTTTCTCTCTCTCTCTCTCTCTCTCTCTCTCTCTCTCTCTCTCTGACCGTTGTGGCAATTTGATGATTAAGAGATTGCTGCGAGAACACACTAGAGGAGCAGAGATCAGATAGCTGAGAATGTTCGATGCGACATGCACGAAAGAAGGAGAGAGAGAGAGAGAGAGAGAGAGAGAGAGAGAGAGAGAGAGAGAGAGAGAGCAATATCCGTGCAGCCTCTGGGTCTCAGCCAAGTGTAGGTGTTCTGCACTGACAGGTTTTCATGACACTGACATGACACTGACATGACACTGACAGGTCGATGGTTTTCGTCCTGCAGCAGCCTATCCTTTAAGGAGCAGCAGCCTATCCTTTAAGGATAGGCTGCTGCTCCTTTTTTGCCCACTGTAAATGGGAAGGGGGTGGTGATATGCCAAGGTTCTTCTCCATCTGGCCCCTTCCTTTCACTATGCACAATCTCCCTCGTGTCTCTTATGTCTCTTGACTCTCATCCTACACCGATGACATCCAGCTCTATCTATCTATCCTTTGACCCATCTAAGCTTTGCCCCTCGTCCGAGTAATTGAATTACCTTGCAGCTGGCATCGGTGTCATTCGAACTTGGGTGGCTACTAACTAACTACCTGAAGCCATGAAGCGATGAAAAGACCAACCTAACTGGAATAGGCAAACATCGTGTCACCAGAAAGTTGAAAGACCTCAATCTCAAGATTAGTTCATCTTGCGGCACTCCTATGATGTCTGCCGGCTATAGGGGCATGCTATTCCGAAACGACTTGCGATTGGATGAGCACATTTCCTCCACAGTCAAGTCGGCCGACTGGCAAGAAACGTTACCAAAAGCAGCACCTACTTAGATTAGAGTACGACAGCTAAACTGCTCTTATTGTTTTTGACATAATAATAATAATAATGCACTTGATAAAGTGCCCTCAGAGAACTCAATCTCTTTCTAGGCGCTTTACATTTGCTGCAAAGGGAAATGCAATTGAATGGTGAGTAATATCATGCTTGATAAACAACATGAATAACATCGTTAGGGGTGACATGCACAGGGTCAGCATGCAAATGTGGTTAGTGGCAGCATGCACAGTGTCAGCACGCATAAGCACATGAAGAACGAATCACGGGAACTCACTAAATGCTGTCCTAAATAGGTGTGTTTTTAAGTTCTTCTTAGATGTGGTCAAGTCAGGGTACGTTCTGACGCAAGTCGGGAGTGAGTTCCAGGCTTTGGGAGCATACGAACTAAATGCACCGTCTCCAAAGGATTTGAAGTTTGTACAGTCCACTTAATTTTTTTGCTCGCTCTATATATGTGTGTCTACATGCGTGAGCGCACATGGGATGGCATGGGTGTGCATCCGTGCATCCGTGGTGTCTTGGAGGCTCGTCTCACCTTCTTCCCTTTGCAGCAAATGTAAAGCGCCTAGAGAGAGATTGAGTTCTCTGAGGACGCTTTATCAAGTGCATTGTTATTATTATTATTATTATTATTACGAGGTATTGGTAGACTGTTGGATTCCGAAAAGCGGGTGGTACGATGCTTGGCCTGATGGGGGAGTATATCTGAGAGATAGGCTGGAGCCAAAGAATGAAGTGACCTAAAAGTGAGCGACAAAACCTTGAAGTAAATCCGTTGCTTGACTGGTAGCCAGTGCAGGTCGGCGAGAAGTGGTGTGATGTGACATCGCGTCTAGATTACTGACATTCCCTAAGGACTCTCGGCACGTGCCCTTGGTCATCAGTAACTGGTTAAAAACTCGGCAGCTCTCGTGATTTGTCTTCAACGGGTCAGCTGCCACAACGCAACACTTCTGTCAGTTTCACTCGCTCCGTATCAAACGTCGAACCGACTTCAAGATCCCCTCTCTCTTTGGTGTATTGGCCTCAAGGAGATAACTCTAGTTTGGTCACGAAGCACTCGCTCCTAATCATCTAGTCACCTCACCATCCCTCGAACTGAACTGAAGTATTTTGGTGATCGTGCCTTCAGCTCGTCTGCACCGATAGTCTGGAATTGGCTTCCAACTATGCTCACTACCTGCACTTACCTTGCTTCATTTAAGTCTTGCCCAAGGACGGCATCTTTATCGATCAACCTTCCCTTCCCCCAGTGAACTTTTCTTTCTTTGTCTGTATGCTTTTCGGGCTTACCTGTGCCTGATTCAGTGCATTTTACTAGTCATAGGGTCATACTAGCCAGTGGCATTGAGTGTCTTCTTATCTGCTTTTGCGTGCTTGTCTAAGCATCGTTCTTCCTTGGCTTGGTGAAGTTATCTAAGCATGATACTGTGCACGTCACTAGCTGCTGGTTATTGATTCTTTTGAATCGGGCTATAAAGCGCCTATACAGAGATCTAGTTCTCTCAGATTGCTATTCAAATAACCTAATTATAACACTCCTTTACAAAAATGAGATTAGTTCGACATTACTTTTACTTCTGTGTTCTTTGATCTATGCTAAGCTTTCGTGCACCTGCAAATGTATGGTTTGCATTATATCATCGTGGTGATTAGGTAAGGGGTAAGCTTTCCGATAGACTTCATTTACAGGTGATGTTCAATAACGAAGATGTATCAAGTGAATTATTATCCTTACTTATGAATAAGGCCATACGTAATTGCCCATACAAGTGCATGTTCATAACTTACCAAGCCATTTAAAAGTAGAGGGTCGCTGTCCGGTGGGAAATAAACATAGCAAATCAGTTGGATATTTGCCATCTCTGCACCTGTGTAGTATGTTCCAGATCTATTGTGCTCGATACATACCTAGCCCTTGTTTGACCCAAGGGATTAAGGTACTTGCCTTTGATGACCGATGTCGAGGACTTGAGGCCTGCAGTATTTGTGAAGCACCTGGGTAGAGATCAGGTTCTTTTAGGGTGCCATATGAATGCATTTTCTTTAGCGCTATTGCTGCATAATACTTTGCCACACACTAGCGTATATTGCATTTGAACACGAGCATGTTGAATTGGCTTAGGGGATCAGGCTTTGGGGCACGAGATGGCCTAGGCTTCACCAATGGCATGCTGCAAGTCACTTTCAACATTCCAAACTGCATCGAGGCCTCTCTGCTAGTTGAGAGGGAGCCCCAAAATGTCGCCAGAAACCCTACTGAGCCAATCAAGCCGTTCGAGCAAGCTGTAAACGTTCTAATTTGCACCCTCCAAACGCCTTAGGCGAGGGATTAGTCTCTGATTCGGGTTGATAGCATTGATGTCGCGGAAAACTCTACACACTGTGAAACTGCTGTAGCAGCCGTGCACTCATTATGCTTCCTAAGAATTCATCTGGCAGCACAATACATTTTGCTCCTCTTTTATCGTGGGCTGTAGAATTGTGGATTCCCACAACTAGACTCTCCTCGTATACATTTATAGGACATAGCACTGTCTGTGGGGAAATGAATGCAGCCACCTTAAGAACTTCAAGAGATCCACAAGAGAGCGCACTGACTTAATCCAGAGTTGGGTGGATGCAGGTTGAAGTTTGAGACAATCTCCAGACTTTCATTTATGAAGAGCGCTTAAATTTACCGATAGAGTTACTTCCCTGCTGCTTTTTTACTTTCTGCAATATCATATGCTGCACTCTTTTGTACAGCTCTAAATATGACTTCCTTAAAAGGAAAGTAAAAATAAAATAAAGGTTAGCTGATATAGCAGGCCCGTTTACGTAGCTGGCAGAAAAACCGTAGTGGCTATCGCCACCGCTTGCAGCGGGCAATAAAGAATTGCTGCCTGCAGCAGGACCCGAACCCACATGACCTGGGTAGTGAAGCGAAGGCGCGTTACCCCGTTTACGTTACGTTACGTTACCCCCAGGGCCTGAGCCTGACATACCTTAAGCCGCGATTCCTCTGCAGATCTCGCTTCAGTCCCGTTACATACTTCGTTGAATACTTCACGGAATCCATGTCCTTAACGCAGAGCAGCCTATTAAAAAGTAACGCATGTGCACAGCACCACCTATAGTAACTCACACTAGCAGCTGACAAACCTTCATATGAGGTGGCTTTGTGCTGTATAAAACTTGATTATGATATCCGGTTCATAATAATAATTCAGGATCCGCTAATAATATTAAGCACTATCTTAATCTGATCGATTTAGCATGCATATGTTTCATCCCCAACCAAGGTCGAGGTTAAGCGTGTTTAATATCGCCAGGCTATGTCGCAGCTGACTGGCGCAAAGTAGGTTCTAAATTTTTTAAGAAGGCAAAGGTAAATTTGGCCTGCCTTTTAAAATAATATAATCGGCGACCTGCTCATGCTGATCCGCCTGACTGACTTCCAACCTGAAGCTTAGGTAAAAGGTAAAGCATTGTTGAGGTTGGTTAGCTTTAAGCGGGTCCGGTGTGCGTAGTAAAAAAATGTTTTACCTGATTTAGCCTCATCTATACAGCGGCAGAAAAGCCTTGACGGCTTTCACGACCGCTTGCAGTTGGCAATAAAGGGTCCCCCACTAACTACAGGCGTCGAATCCACGCCCTCGATCGTGAAGAGGGAGCACCTTACTTCCTGGACTATCGCGGTCCAGCAGTGTCTGCAGACGCTGTTTAAGTTAACCTCACGTGACTGCATTTTGACGTACACGAATGTTTCGCAGATTCATGCGACAGTGTCCGTTTTTTAATGTTGAATGCAGCGAATCCGACTTACGCAAAATTGAGTGGGGCGTATCGCTCCTCAGCCGTGAATGGCAAAGGCGATCAGGCGTAGACAATTCCTTACTAGGTCCTCCGTTAGAGCTCGCAACCAGTACGGCATGCAACTTATGTTGGAAGGGACGCCGCAAAGGAGACGAGGACGGAGACGAGGACGCGCCAGAGGAGAACCTCTTACAGGAAGTAGGGCATTTCGGTAGAAATATAGCACCCGCACACCGCTCTCAGATGTTGTCAATGAAAAAAGATGCGAGTGATTTTTTGCGATATTTAAAAGCTTATTAGACTTGGTCTGCTCTTTTGGTGCCAATTTCGTTGGCGCTTCATTTGCTGGCAATCTTCCGATATCAGCCACGCGTGAACGTGTGAGCGTTTTTGTTTCACTTTAATTCTAGCAAGCATAACGATCTACAACGCTTTGCAAGAGAGCAATAAGCAAAGATTAATGGCATGCAAGCTATCGTGTATATGCAAGCATGCAAAGGCACACAAGTCTCATGCTTGGACCAGCATGCAAAAGCACGCAAAAAGGCACCCAGGGCCACCGGTTTGTGGACTCCTTGGTTACTAGCATGCTCGGAATCGCGAAAATGTAAACAAGCAAAGCACAACAGGAAAAGGGCAACTTCCCATCGACTCATGGAAAGCTGTGGACGGCAGATGCTTCTTTAACTGAGACTTGATGGATACACCGCCACTGTAGGAGGTAACAGAAGCCAGAAGCGAGTTCCGGACTGTCTGTGAACATGAAATGAAGGCCCAATCGCTACGAGATTTCAATTTAGTGAGAGACAGCGAGATGAACCGATGCAGAGGAGGCGGTGCGAGAGCACACTGGAGTAGAACAGAGGTTGAATGAGTAGACTGGTGCGTTAGTAGGCGAAGTAACTGAGGGCCTAATATCTAAAAGATCTTAAGTTCTTAAGGGCCTAAGATCTTGAGAGCGTGATTCGAACTTGAATCGACTTCACGATATTTTATCAGAATTGGCCAGGCATCTCACGCTTTAGACAAGAGGTGGCCGCTCTCTATTAACTTACCTCGACCTATTAACAGTATAGCAATAGATCTCTCCAATCAAGCCAAGAAGTAGACATTTTTCAAATCTGCATGTAAATCTGCATTTATCTATTCAAAAGTAAAAACTGTTAAGTAAAAATGAGCTGGTCAAACGGTCCCATTTATATAGTGGCAGAAGAGCGCTTGCTGTGGGTGACAAAGGATTGCCTGCTTCAGGGCTCGAACCCCTGCGACCTAGATCGTGAACTACGAGCACCGTGGCCTTGGGCTGAGACTCAGGGGCAAACGCGAGCTCTTGTGGTCGCCAAAACCACCCAGCTATGCACAAGTGATTTGACGCGGTAAAAAGGCAAAATATTCCCAATGGTAACAGTAATTTCGCAAGCGCATTACTTTAGTGAACGCATTTTTAGCTAAAGTACTTGCTGAGAGTCAAAGCAAGCGTCACCTTCGCCTTGAAAATCATAGATGAGGATATGACACGATACCACGTGATGGCGGATAGGGTGGAGAAATCTGGCGCCGGAAATGGCGGTCAGGAAAAACGAGCTCAGCTTGTCTCGTCGACGCTCTCGTCGTCAAGCAGTGAATCGACTGGAGTGCGAAAGCTGCTGCCCGCACAAAGGAAAGCCTTTGAAAGACTTCATTGAGCGCAGGAAATACTTGGCTATGCTGAAAAGGACTTTCGGCGGCATCATCGGACTAAAACGCCACCTGTGGTGCCCACACCCTTTGCTCCGTCGGTGTGAATTGTCCTTTATGTACTTGTGTGTGCTGAAACAATTGTGCATATTCACACAAGCTAATTGCCATGCTACTGCTCAGCATATGTGAAGCGCCTAGATAGAGACTTAATTTTCTAGGAGTTCCTTAAAAATTGTTTTATTGTAATCGGTTGCCAATGCTGCCATACTTGGTATGGCATGCATGCTCGCTGCCATAATAATAATAATAATGATAACTCATATATTATCATAGCATTTAGTGGATCTCTGTGATTTGACCTTTATGTACTTATGCGCACGGACACTGTGCATGCTGCCACTAACCACACTTGCATGCTGACCATGTGCATGTCACCCCTAACCATGTTATTCTTGTTGTTTATTGAGCATGATTTTACTCACCATTCAATTGCATTTTCCTTTGCAGCAAATGTAAAGCGCCTAGAAAGAGATTGAGTTCTCTGAGGGCGCTTTATCTGATTTATGGTTATTTTTATTATTATTATTTTCTATGTATAGCCCCTCAGAGAGCTCAGCTATCTTTCTAGGCAGTTTACATAAGCTGAAAAAAAGCATGATCAAATGATTATGTAATGTAATGTTTCTCTGTATGTAACTCCACAAATCCATAAAGACTATTCGGGTGTTACTCAGGAGAGTTTTTTTATAGTGCACTCACAGCCAAAGCGGCTTTCGGTACGCATTCGGTAGCCAACTGACTTCATCTCACGAAACAAAGAGAAGGTGGGAAGCACAGCAGAGTCAGGAGAGCAGCTGAGGTAGTGAGTAGTATGGAAGTAGCAGCTCAGGACCGCTGAAAACGATGAGCCATAGTCGGCAGCAGGAGAGTATTAGTCGCCGCGTAAGAAGATTAGTGGTAGCATTCACAATGCTATCAAGCATGACATGGTGAGAGGTGACATGCACGGTGTCAACATTTAAAATATAGTTCGTGTTGGCATGCAGTGTCAGCACGCATAAGCAAACAAAGGACAAATCACAAGGACCCACTACATTCTGTGATAACAGGTGCGTTTTAAGCTTCTTTTCGAGATTGATGCAGTCGTATTGATGCAGTCGTATTGATGCGTCGTATTGATGCGTATCGTACAGTGCACCTGGCAGCGTGTGCTGCTTGAGTCTCGAAAGTCTCGTAGCCAAGAGACGTCGTCCAAGGCCGAGTCCAAGTCCTGGAGAACCTGATAGCATTTCCATATTTGCATGCTGACCATATGTGCATATCGACTCTATCCATGTTCTCTTAGCTAACATTGTGCGTGCTATTAATAACCATAAGATTGTGCTTTATTTAAAGTATATGTAAAGTGCGTAGAAAGAGATTAAGTTGTCGGGGGCGCTATACAAATGTATTATTATTATTATTATTATAGCGACTTGTGGTCTACCGATGCTTCTTGTGCAACGCCACAGACACATTGTACGCAGGCTTACTTACGTTCCAGCCACTAACCAGCTCGAGAGGCGAACCTTGACTCCGTTCGTAGATTATATTGTTTCTCGAGCATACAATAAAAGCAAGCCGTTTCTCCTTTGAGACTTTACATTGTTGTCGGCGATTCTCTATGGCTCTCAGCAAGCTTCATAAAGCTTTAAGCTCAATAGCTGCAAACTAAATGGGGATATAGAATGAGGCAACCTTTAATTTCAACTCTTATCTTAAAGTCTATCAGTCACCGCTGCTTGGTCCGAGCCGAACGCAGCTCGATCGCCTGACTGATCGCCGACTCAAAGGCTAAATGCCGACCAGGTACTCTCCGATGGCGTTTTTCCACCCGAAGACTCAGCGCACTTTTCCGTAATCTCTTTTGGCTGGTCAATCAAAGCTACTACATTTTTTCTGCATGCTCTTTTGTTTCGCTGAAGTTAATATCATGCGAATAAAGCTACACGTTCAAACTGTTTGACCCTCGGCGAATGCCTACATGGCTCTCAGGACTCGCAACAGCAGCAGCTGCTGCCGCGTAATCGAGGCATTGTCCGCGGACCGCAGTCTATCTCGGGTACTTGAGGGTGCCCAGGGAGCAAGCTAGCCCATCTTCAAACGCAGGCGCGCTTGTGACTTCCGGTTGTAGCAGACAGGGGAGGGACGTATGACAGACAGAGACAAGTACCTTCGGTTTTGTCGTAGTGCGAGATCTGCCGTAGACCTCTTCGCGAACTGCCCCTACTGGCTACAGCCACCTAATATATAACCAGCAGTAACTGTAGGCACCTCGACCGCGTCCTCGAACGGCAGATGCATGTCGATAGTCGTCCGCTTGACAGCAACAATTTGCCGTGACTGAAATGATTATTCCTTAACTCGTTCTCTATTAATCATTGATGATCTGAAAGGGAAATGGCTTACAACGGCCAAAAGGGGTGTTACGACGCTAGAAAGTTCCATCTGTTGATTAACCTGTAGTTTTCTTTGCGTAGACGCCTGGGTGCGATGCCTTGAGATCCTAGTGGAACCAGCTCTATTGCTGAACTAATGAACCTGACGCTCCGAGTGCTGCGCAAAATCATCACCTCACGTCATGCGAACCACCTCCATCTGAGCGGTCGGTCGGCCGGCCGGCGAACATGTAGACGGCCACCACGACGAGACGCCTTTTATTTGCGCCCGAATATAGAGAGGCTTGCGTATTCTTATGGCCTTTCGCGATCTGAACCGACGGTCATATTGTGGAAGCTTAATAGCCAGCCGATAGATCGCAGAAACTAGAAATCGTTCGGCGATGTTTTATTACGAGTATTCTTGCGTGACTGCGCGCGATAACTCGGAAAGTGGGCAAAAGAAAAGTTGCTGCTTGCTCGCTTGGCGCCAGACGGCTTGCGCTAGGGTCTGGCAGCCTGCTCGGCTGCTGTCGTGTGCAGCGCGCGCGCACGCAGAGTGGCCAGCTGCCCTCTTTAAGCACCTCGATTTCCTTCTCACATGAAACCGCCCGCCCCCCCCCCGACGGAAAACCTTTTACGTGGCTTACCGAAGTCGTCCGCATTCAAGTCAGCCGCGCGAGAAAACAAATAAGCTGCTCATCGCTGGCAGCACGGCTGCTGCGGTAATGTAACTACTACAATGCCGGACAACTGAGAGCAAACATTTATTGCGGCTAAGCCACGCGGCGCCTCACGGTGCGGTAACGCTGGTGGCACTTAGGCGGGCGCTTTTAAAGCCGCCTCTTGAGACAAACAGCTGCTCGCTGTCTGCTGCTCGCTGCGCCCTCTGCACGGCAGCGCAACCGCCGCCGCGGCCGCGGCCGCGGCCCTGAGTGGTCTCCTCGCGACTCCATCGCTGTGGAGTCTCGGTGTCGCTGCGCTGCCGTGTCTCTCCGCGATGAGATGCGGGCTCGGGTCGATGCTCATCTCTACGGCCGAGGCCAGCGTAGCAGGAAGGCTGACCAGCGGCTGGCGCCTCCTCGGAGCCAACAATGGCATTAGTTCCTGCTCAAATTGGGACGCCGCTGTCTGGGAAAACAGGGCGGCCGCAGAGAGTCGGCTGCGGTCAGCCAAGCTAGCGCGCAAAGATTGCCAATCAATTGGCGAACGGAAGAGCCAGCTACGCTAAAGAACTGGGGCGAGCTCTGGGCTATCCTGCAGCTATCGTTCGGTTGTACGTCTTCTTCTGTGGACCAATCTTTGGTAATGCGGTCGGCTACCTCTCAACTTCTCGGCGGCCTGCCCTTGCCAAACCGCCTCTTTTAACGAGTCGCGTACCGACGGGCGCCTTGTGGCTCGCGGTTATCAACTCGATTCGTGCGATGCTCAACCTGTTCAATTACCCTTCGACGGCATTCATTTGCGCCGGCCGTCGTCGCGGCTTCCAGACTCACTCGATTTTTGATGGAGCATTTCATTGGTCAACTGGTAACGTCGGAGCGGAGAGAGAGAGAGAGAGAGAGAGAGAGAGAGAGAGAGAGAGAGAGAGAGAGAGAGAGCTCGTTCTGCTCGCGTAGCGCACAGAATCCCAGAAGAAGATGCTTGCCGCCTCTTTGCTTGTGAGCGGCAGCAAGCATCGAGGGTATGAGGAGTTCTGCGATTCACCATCGTCCGTTGACGAGAGATCTGCGCTGCAGGGGCAGTAATTCTTCTAGCGATGCTTGAAACTCGAAGATGATTCGTCAAAATGAGTGTCGAGCTTCTCTTATATGCGACTCCACAGCTGCAGCTACGCTTCCGGTTTCATTTTATCAGAAGACTTTGCTACACGCCTGCCAGCAAGCTTGATAGTTGCGATCTTTTTTTGCACCACTTTCGATTCGGCTGCTTGGTCACGTGGCAACGGTGATTTTGAGAATTTCGCCT